>VZTR01001335.1:317726-456540 GCA_013400775.1 Chaetops frenatus | reverse complement strand
TAATGTTATTTTTATAAACAGTGCTAGTTATTAGAACACCAGGACTCATGTCCTGAACTTAGAGCCTGTTGGGCTAGGCTGTGTACAAACTCAGAACAAGCATGATCCTGGTCTGCCCACATCTGCAAAGAGTAACACGAGATATGAATGGACACTGATGGACTGCGATGAACAACTAAAGGCTGAGACAAGAGAGGCAGATAAACTCCAGCAACTTAGCTGTATTTTTTGTAGATAAAGTTAATTAATTTTTAAATTTCAAACTTCATTCAGTTTCTTGTTGTTCTTGAGTGAAAACCTGCCTAATGAAGTTGGTGTGGAAAATTCATGTGGGATTTTTTTCTTTTCTTCTGTATGAAAAATTTTACAATTTTATACATAATATGGATTACTGGAGGCAGAGCTGGGGGTGGTGAGAAAGTAAGATAGTGTTTTCTTCTTAATTCTCCCCCAATGAAGAATGACTGGGACTAGTTTACTGAGGATTTTTTAATGTAATTTTGTTGTTGTCGTTGTTTGGACACAGATCGAATATAACCACTTTGCCTCTAAAAGGAATGTATTAGAAAACTGTAACTACGTAAGAGTAAAGGTGAAGCCACTAACAGTTCTGATCTTTATTTGCTGTATTCTTTTCAGTCTAGAATGAGGTCAGTTGATAATGATCAGTTGACAGCCTCAGGTATTCAGTACATACCAGTGGGTAGAGTTGTGCTGCTCAGTCTTTGTCACAGAATGTTTGAGTTGGGAAGAGACCCTTGGAGTTCATCTGGTCCAACCCCCTGGCTCCAGTAGGGTCACCTAGAACTGATTTCCCAGGACCATGTCCAGATGGGTTTTGAATATCTTTGAGGAGGGAGACTCCACAGCATCTTTGGGCAACCTATGCAAGTGTTGGGTCACCCTCACAATAAAGAAGTGTTTCCTTATGTTCAGAGGGAACCTCCTGTGTTTCAGTGTGTGACCATTGCCTCTGGTCCTGGCACTGGGTACCACTGAGAAGAGCCTGGCTCTGTGTTCCCTCCATTGAGGTGTTTCTAGATATTCTTAGGATTCCCCTAAGCCCTCTCTTCTCCTGGATGAACAGTCCCAGCTCTCCTCATAGGAGAGATAATCCAGTCTCTTAATCACAGAATCATAGAACGGTTTGAAATGGAATGCACCTTTAAAGATCACTTAGTTCCGAGCCTCTTGCTACGGGAAGGGACGTCACTGACTAGACCAGGTTTCTCAGAGTTCCGTCCAGCCTGGCCTTGAACACTTCAGGGCTGGGGCATCCACCACTTCTCTGGGCACTTGTTCCAGTGCTTCACCACCCTCTGAGTAAAGAATTTCTTCCTAACAGCTACTCTAAACATGCCCTCTCATCATTTAAAAACCATCATTCTGTGTCCTGGCACTATCTGCCCATATAAAAAGTCCATCTCCCTCCTTTTTATAAGTCCCCTTGAGGTACTGGAAAGTTGTAATGAGGTTTCTCCAAAGCCTTCTCTTCTCCAGGTTGAAATCATTCTGGTGGCCTTTTGTTGCACTTTCTCTGGTGCGTCCCTATCTTTCCTATATTTGGGATCCCAGAACTGAACCTATTGTTCTAGGTGTGGCCTCTTCAGTGCCTTNTAATGTTATTTTTATAAACAGTGCTAGTTATTAGAACACCAGGACTCATGTCCTGAACTTAGAGCCTGTTGGGCTAGGCTGTGTACAAACTCAGAACAAGCATGATCCTGGTCTGCCCACATCTGCAAAGAGTAACACGAGATATGAATGGACACTGATGGACTGCGATGAACAACTAAAGGCTGAGACAAGAGAGGCAGATAAACTCCAGCAACTTAGCTGTATTTTTTGTAGATAAAGTTAATTAATTTTTAAATTTCAAACTTCATTCAGTTTCTTGTTGTTCTTGAGTGAAAACCTGCCTAATGAAGTTGGTGTGGAAAATTCATGTGGGATTTTTTTCTTTTCTTCTGTATGAAAAATTTTACAATTTTATACATAATATGGATTACTGGAGGCAGAGCTGGGGGTGGTGAGAAAGTAAGATAGTGTTTTCTTCTTAATTCTCCCCCAATGAAGAATGACTGGGACTAGTTTACTGAGGATTTTTTAATGTAATTTTGTTGTTGTCGTTGTTTGGACACAGATCGAATATAACCACTTTGCCTCTAAAAGGAATGTATTAGAAAACTGTAACTACGTAAGAGTAAAGGTGAAGCCACTAACAGTTCTGATCTTTATTTGCTGTATTCTTTTCAGTCTAGAATGAGGTCAGTTGATAATGATCAGTTGACAGCCTCAGGTATTCAGTACATACCAGTGGGTAGAGTTGTGCTGCTCAGTCTTTGTCACAGAATGTTTGAGTTGGGAAGAGACCCTTGGAGTTCATCTGGTCCAACCCCCTGGCTCCAGTAGGGTCACCTAGAACTGATTTCCCAGGACCATGTCCAGATGGGTTTTGAATATCTTTGAGGAGGGAGACTCCACAGCATCTTTGGGCAACCTATGCAAGTGTTGGGTCACCCTCACAATAAAGAAGTGTTTCCTTATGTTCAGAGGGAACCTCCTGTGTTTCAGTGTGTGACCATTGCCTCTGGTCCTGGCACTGGGTACCACTGAGAAGAGCCTGGCTCTGTGTTCCCTCCATTGAGGTGTTTCTAGATATTCTTAGGATTCCCCTAAGCCCTCTCTTCTCCTGGATGAACAGTCCCAGCTCTCCTCATAGGAGAGATAATCCAGTCTCTTAATCACAGAATCATAGAACGGTTTGAAATGGAATGCACCTTTAAAGATCACTTAGTTCCGAGCCTCTTGCTACGGGAAGGGACGTCACTGACTAGACCAGGTTTCTCAGAGTTCCGTCCAGCCTGGCCTTGAACACTTCAGGGCTGGGGCATCCACCACTTCTCTGGGCACTTGTTCCAGTGCTTCACCACCCTCTGAGTAAAGAATTTCTTCCTAACAGCTACTCTAAACATNCTACGGGAAGGGACGTCACTGACTAGACCAGGTTTCTCAGAGTTCCGTCCAGCCTGGCCTTGAACACTTCAGGGCTGGGGCATCCACCACTTCTCTGGGCACTTGTTCCAGTGCTTCACCACCCTCTGAGTAAAGAATTTCTTCCTAACAGCTACTCTAAACATGCCCTCTCATCATTTAAAAACCATCATTCTGTGTCCTGGCACTATCTGCCCATATAAAAAGTCCATCTCCCTCCTTTTTATAAGTCCCCTTGAGGTACTGGAAAGTTGTAATGAGGTTTCTCCAAAGCCTTCTCTTCTCCAGGTTGAAATCATTCTGGTGGCCTTTTGTTGCACTTTCTCTGGTGCGTCCCTATCTTTCCTATATTTGGGATCCCAGAACTGAACCTATTGTTCTAGGTGTGGCCTCTTCAGTGCCTTAGTAGAGAGGGCAGGATCACCTCCCTCCACCTCCTGTCAATACTCTGTCTAATGCAGCCCAGGAACAGGGTTCAGCTTTTTGCCATAAGGGCTTATTGCTGGCTCATGTTTAACTTGGTGTCCACCAGGAACCCAGGGCCTTTTCTAAAAAGCTGTTCTCCAACTGGATTGCCTCCAGCACAAACTGGTGCCTGAGATTGTCCCTCCCCAGATCCAGGACTTCACGTTTCCCCTAGTTGGGTTTCTTGAGGTTCCTGTTGGTTCATTTCTCTATCCTGTCTAGGTTTCTCTGGGTGGCAGCATGACTGTCGAGTGTATCACCCACTCCTCACTGTCTTGTGATCCCTTGCCAGGGATCAATGTGAGGCTGACCAGCCAGCGTGTAGTTCCCTGGGTCTTCTTTGGACATAGAAGTGACATTTTTTTTTTATCCAAAAACTAAGTATTGAGAAAGTGCTTTTCATGGGCTGGTAATTAACATTTGTAATGTGTCCTGTGACAAGTGCAGATGCACAGACCATCTGTGCCTTTGTTGATCCTGTGCTCTTCCAGGCTTTCTTCAGACCCAAGGTTACAGAGAAGTCTAAGAATCCTGTAAATCAGCTTTGAACCCTCAAGTCTTACTCTGTTTTTCCAGCTGCTAGATTAGAAATTCCAGTGTTACAAGAGCACCAGAGAGCTCTTACTCGACTGTGGGATAAATCGGTGCCTCAAAGATGAGAGCTTGGCTGCTTCGCCAGCCAGGAGCATGCTGGTCTGTGCTGGTGTCTGCTCTGTAAATACTGCTGTGGATTGAGCAATGATGCTTCTTTTTTTTTTTTTAATTCTCTCAGAATAAGAGTCCCCATTGGCTTTATAATACTTTCAAGTGATTTATTGAATTGCTTATTTCTAAAAATAGTGAGCAGCTTTACTAATACTGCAGCTTAAGGCCAGCCCAAAGACTACAGAAGGACAGTAGGTTAAAAGAGAAACTCTAAAGCGTTTTTGTTTGTTTACAGAAATTGAACAGGAAATATAAGGTGAATGAAAAGAACGTTCATTAGCTCCTCTGGGAATCAGCTTTAATTTCATGAACTTGTGTTCATGTTTCTCACTGTAGCATGTTGCTGAGCAGAGCATGTAGGAATTTAATGTTACCACTGCTGCTGCTGAACAATCTGTGATGGGATCACTTTCGCTGCTCTGGCACCTTGCCAGACTTTCCAATCTCAAATGATTATTGCAGTGACATTTGTCTTATTGTATTAAAAAGTACATGTGTGGGTGGTATTTGTTGTTTGACAACAAAACTAATGAAGACAGGAAACTGAACAACTTCTGTTGCTTGAATTTTGGATAAAAATACAGATCTTTTTATTTGTATTTTTGCAAAACATACAAAGTCTAATTTCCATAAAATCCCGACCCAGCTGAATTTGATGGAAAAGTCCTGTTAGTTTAAGCAGATTTAGGATTTCAGCCCAATTTCTTGAACACAAGTGTGAATCTACCAGTATCCTAAAACCTTTTCAGAGTGGTCCTGATAATTGTAAAAGACTGTTATGAGCACTGAACACAGAATGTGAGAGAAGGTAAAATGCCTCAGTGGTCAGATACTGAAGTGTGAAATTATGTAGCTCAGTGTTTTACCATCTTTAATGTGTTTTTTTACATGGTGGGTAAAAGATTATTTGAACTTTAGATGGGCAGTGCCGTTAAAATAAGCAGTCAAGATTGGATGGTTACTTAAATTTTATTTTCTGCTTCAGCAGATAAGGTGGCTGATGCCTACATCATACTGACATAGAGAGCAAATTGTTCAATCACCTTCTATAAACTGGACTTTGTAAAGCTTGCAAGATAAACATTTGAGCCAGCCTGATCTTTTATGTATATATGCATATCCCTTTGAAACAGTGTAAAAAACCTCTCATTGGATCCAAAATCTTTTTACCTCATATTTCTCAACAGTTTTCATTCTATAATGCAGTGATGAGAAATGTGAGTACTTCCAGAAGAAAAAATCTGATTTTTCTACTTTAAAATACTTTAAAGAGAACACTGTGGTGCAGTCCTTGTTGCCTTTAGGTCTAGGGCAGTGGTGATCCATAAGGCCATGGAAAGCCATTCACATCTGGTCTACAGAGCTATATGGAAAAAGCACTGAAATGAATAAGGGTGAATTGGTGGTTGCTACACATTTACAGTGGTATTTTGCTTCAACATGTGTGGCCAACAGTGTTTCAGATAATTTTCCTTACCTTCTCAAAGCAGGAGAGAAATGGTTGGTATTGCAGGTGTTTCTTTTCCCATGCTGGTAGGCCCATCTGCTGGAGCAGCAGCATGGGTAGCATAGAGTGCTTTGTGCCTGGACACTGGATGAAACAGATGGAGTTTGTGGATTTTGTGTTTCATCCATTCCAAAAAGGGTAAAGTATTCCCCTCTCTGTCCTTCTGCCCTTCCTCTAGCTCGCAGTTACTCACAGGCAGCCTTGTGCTTTGTGCCAGAATTTATTGTGTGTTTTCATGGGCAACTGAAACAGTGGAAAACGCGTGCAGCAGGGTCTGTACACTCTGTGATGTCCTTCAGTTATGGTGGATCAAGGAAGGTGCCAAATATCTTGATAGTGCAGAGAAAAAGATGGGATATCACAGCTAGGGCAGGCATAAGGAGGAAAGGGAAGCTTAGAAATGGAGCAAGCTTTTATCCTTTAGAATACTGAAGCCATGTGGCAGTTGGACTGTGCTTAGCTTTGGGCCTGATGGTCCTTCAGGTTCTTTGTGAAGGTTCTTCTCCCATGAGATACTATTGCATCCCTGTAGTGATTTGATAGAGGGCTGTTTTCCGGAGCAGCTGGAGAAGGTTGCCTTGCCTCTGCATGTTTTTACTGATGTTATTCTGTTGTGTCCAGGTGTAATGAGTTGTAACTCTGTGATACTGTTTATTGTATAGTCAGACACAAAAATAAACTCCTTTTTTTGGCACCTCTCCTAATCTGAACAGGAAAACTGCAACATGTTTTTATCTTGCGCTGAACCCAAACTTGGGAGAATCTTTTACTGGAGGCAGTGCTTCTTGCTTGTTCTACTCCGCTGAGGGATCACTGAGGTATCATGCTTTCCACTTCCAGGCTCAAGATCTGTTAGATTAGATAAGGATTTGTGCTTAATTTTTGTCTTGTAATATCCCCTCCAGGCATTCAGCATCAGGGATCAGCATTTGCCCTTTCATTCACAGCACCTATTTTGTTCTGAAGTTAAAACAGTTGCATGCATCTGTGAACTACCTTGGCTTAATTTCACTGAAATGCCATAATTTAAACAAGCAAATGAAAAAGAGCAAAGTCCCGGGATGTAAAGGTAAATGAATCGCATTTCCATCCCCTTTTAAGTGATCTAAGATCTGCAATGTCTCATCTCAGCTGACTGCTTTCAAAGTCAAACCATAACTTTTGACGTCAGAAATCTCACACCTCTCTATCTTAATTGCAAGAGATCTTGAAAATAAAGCCAACCTGTTTTTATTTTCACTAAAAATATCCTGCTATATATCTCTATCCTGTCAAGAGGAGGAGGGTTTTCAAATGCTGAGGAACCAATCAAGCTTTTTTACTGAGGAGCAGTTTTTTCAAAACCTTCTGCTAAGTGTGGGGAGTTCCCCACTGCCTCTATAGTTTGATTTTTGTGAGCTTTTATTTGCTTGATCCTGAATGAGATTATAGAATTGGTAGTACTTCTTTGAGCTGCTGCTATCCTTACTGATCCCAGGCCACCAGTAAATAAAGAGAGAAACAAGTGGACCAATGGTCTTGAAATACTTAAAAGATATTTTATTTGCACATGAAATTCAGGTAGTAAAGGCCATATCGATGTATAAGTAAGACAGTCCATACAGAGGGCTGTATTAAGCTACGTTAGCTGTTTTGTACAACTTTTTAATCTAGATAATCAAAATCAGGGACAGCAAAGACAGTAGATACTTTACCACTGGGTTCTAGGACCCTGTTTACCTCTCTTACAAGTAGGAAAAAAATCACCATTTCATAGAAAATAGATATTCATAGGCATACCATGGAAAATGGTCTGACATGAGGTTTCAGAACTTCAGCCAGTGCAGCAAGAACACCTGGTTTGATGTTGCTCACTACTTCCAGCTTGTAAGTGCATCTAGTAATGCAATAGAAATAAGAACAAAAAAGGTTTATTTGAACTTCCCTGCTGCCCCACATTAGCATGCACAGTTTTGTCTCCAGTTCCAGGGTTTTTTAAGCTTCCCCAGAGGTGATCAGCAAGACCCAAGTGTATTCTCTTCTTTTCTCCTTCTGTGCTCTTTGGCCAGCCCAGGGCACACGTTTCCAGGCCCTCATCTGTTCTCTGTGTGGCCACAGGTTACTCTGGTGGTATTTGGCATTGCTTACACTGTTTTCACTGCAGGAGAGGTAAGGGGAACCTGCTGCCTGGCAGGATACCCTTCCTTCCCACTTGCAGGGCCAGGCACGTAGGTCCTTGTGAGAAAAAAATACGTGATAATTGGTTTAGTCCATTCTAAATTCACTTTTTGTGGAACCAGTAATTAGCAAGGCAATTATGACTGCCCATTCCTAGCCTGCAAGTCCTGCTAAAAGCGTGGTGGAGTACCAAGCACTCAGTGGTGAGCATGCTTGGCAAGTATTGAAGTGCAGCAACAGAATTCCTAAATAAAAAATGAACCTGTTTTTTGTAACTGTGACCCTCCAGTTTCCTCCTGTTAAGGCTTTCCAAGGTAGCGTCTGTATTTTTAGGTGTTTAGAGGCAGCGTGTTTCTCAAGCACTTGTTTTATTTAAGAAAAGGAAAACAGGGCTGAAATAGCTCTGTTGAGATCCTGCCAGTGATGCCAATCCAGGGGGCCAGTGTCCTCTTGGGACCCAGGTAGTGGGGTTTGCAGGGTGGTGACTGCAGGTCACACCCTTGTATGTGCAGCATAGCCAGGACACAGAACACAGAGTTACTTCTTTGAGACTTAAACATTCCAAGAAAATTTTGAAGATACACACTTTCAGTTATTAGTATTAAAGTCTGGTAACTGTTACTGATTGGTGTCTGATAATCTTAGAAGTTATGTCATGTACTTTTCTGGGAAGTGAGGAATTTAATTATGCTTGCATATGGGATGGGAAAGAAAGCTACCATACTTCCACATCTTCATTCATTTGTTCATGTGGTGGAGAGAAAAAGGCACAATTATCTTGGAGTCATTTTTATTCTGTCTCCCCTTATAATCTTAGTAAGACCTTTCTGTCCAGTTTTAATAACATTTATGCTTCCTGCGCCAGTTAGTGCAGTGTTTCAGATGTCACAGGTTGGTGGTGGTTTGATTTGGGTTACATCGGGTACCTGGC
The DNA here is from genome assembly GCA_013400775.1 of Chaetops frenatus. Classification (NCBI taxonomy): domain Eukaryota; kingdom Metazoa; phylum Chordata; class Aves; order Passeriformes; family Picathartidae; genus Chaetops; species Chaetops frenatus. The sequence goes on along the minus strand of VZTR01001335.1, from coordinate 447,781 downwards.
TGAGTACTGGATTTCAAATGTGGGAGTGAAAGTTTCTGTCATTCTATAACTCAGAAACACCTTAAACTGGTGCTAGGATACCATGGGTTTTGTAGATGAGTTAGGTTTAGCCAGGTAGGTGCTGGCATACACATGAGGAAGATGGGAGGGGTAGAAACTTCTTGCTGACTCCAGTTCTTGCTGCATAATACTGTATTGTGAGTCCAGGCAACTTAAATGCTTAGAATTGTGTTTTAGCACATAGAAAATATATTCTATGGATGGTTTTCTGTATTCAGTCAAATGAAGATAGGGACTTTGTCCTAGTCTGCTTGAAGATGAATAGTACGTTACTATATATTAATATGTAGTGTATATTGTAAAGAACACTTACAGTGACCTTAAAATGCATTATCTTCTATATTGTTAGAGACCAACAATTTATAAATGCTTAGAGTGATTAGATTGACGTGATTTATGTGTAATGAGCAACTGCTGGTGAAGCGAGTAATTAAATGCAAAGTATACTCGAAAATGTAATAATACATTGAAATTCAGGGCAGATTATTTCCAAGCATCATTATGAGAATCTGTCTTATCTCTTTGTGTTTCAGTATGAATAGAGATTTCTGGCAAAATGGAAATTTGATGCATTCTCTCCTTCCAGTGAGGACACAGTTTTAGAATGTCAAAAATTAGAGCCTTTTTACATTAAAATACCCCTCTGTTACAAGAATCTGAACTGGAAATTCTGTACGAAGTAATATGAGTGAACCAAAATCTTTATCCTTCCAGGGATTTAATGTAAATATTTTTTTATTGCATCTAATTTTAGTAGCAGGTTTGGTGTTTCTCATTTTTGCTTGTTGTGCTTTGCTATGAACTTTATTCCTGATTTCTTTCTTGTTGAGAAGAGTGGCTTATCCCTGTCCCTAAAGCATCGCCTGGCTGTTTAGGCTGGCCTGAAAAGGGCCTTGCAGTTATTGAGCTCTTGTTTTGGCTGAACATTTTAAATGTATGTCATGTTGCATATACACATTGCATTAATGTTCCCCATTAACATTCTAGGCTGAGATGTATTGATTCCTTCTTTTGCTTCCCCATTGAGCTGCCTATTTGTTCTGTAATGGTTTAAAAAATGTTGCTAAAGCCTTGTTTAATTTTAAAAAATCCTGGGACTTTTGTTTTCTTACCAGTTGGGAGTTTTATTGGCAGTCCCAAACACTTAGGATGATTACATCTATTTCAGAAAATAGAAAGAGGTAGTTACAAAGCCAGAATCAAAAAACTGTTTATAAAAAGCAGCACAGTTATACAGCAGGTTGGCTGGTGCTAAACCATCTCATAGCTAATCTGTCTAATCTGGTGGTTTTTTAATTGGTGTTTAATCTAAAGAGTTTTTTGATGGAATTAGATCAACTGATTACATAGTAAATCCGATGGAAATCAAAAATCCTCATCCAAAACTGTGTCTTCTTTATCAGCTATGTAGTGTTAATATTGTGCATAGGCCTAGGACTCACTGTGAGTTAAAATTATTTATCTATTGACAATTCAAATAGCCAGAATTGGAGCAGGGAGTTGGGTGATTGCTGGTGTGGTGAGGTTTTTTTGATACATGTTTTTTAATTAGCATATTATACCCCCCAACACACACCACCATTTCCCAACCTTGCCTCCCCCACTCTGGAAAACAGCCTAGTATGGCTCATGAGGGATCTTGTTGTTTTTGGAGTGAAGTGACACTGGAGTTGAGTCCAGTCTGTAAGTGAAGTAAAGGAAATACAGCTTTATGAATTGAGCGAGAAGAAGTTTGTACATAAATGGAAACATGACAATGGCTTCAGGATTATTAAAGTAAGGTAGGGTTACTCTAAATTAGTTTCCCAAAACGTTATTTCCACTAGCGTGTTTTTTTATAGGAAGCCTTGGATGCAATCAGCTTTTCTACAGATACTTCCCTCACACTTGTAAATTAGTTTTATTGGTTTTTATAGATACTTTTATTGTTTTTATTTTAAAATCAGCTTTGTTATCTGTATGAACAAAACATAATGGCACAAAGTAGGCCAGTTAAAAGATACTTATTTTACAGAGTCCTTTAAGATTCAAAGTGTGCATGGAAGGGACATGCTCAGCTTTTTCAGATTCATCAATTTAGGCCTTCCAGATCCCAGTAGACATTATGAGGAGAAACAGAAGTTAGCCAGTGTCCCCCAGGAAGGTTAAGGGAGCCTGCTGGGCTCTCACTGCTGTGCTGCCCAACAGTGAGCTGCAAACCTCTCTCTCTGACGCTGCGATTGCAGGCCTGTTTCTTGGCAGGCAGATGCAGTCACACTTGTGGTAAGGTGTTCTTCATCTGGTGTAAATCAACATAGCTTCATGGAAGGTGCTGCATCGGGTCAAAGCAGGATGGGAGGCAGTGCTCTGTTGTGCTGGGCAGCTGCCTTGTGGAAGTCAGCCCTTGAGTTATTTATAAAACTGTCAGCAAAGTAGGCATGGTATGTGGTGTGGCAATTCTTTCAATAGTTTGTTGTATTTTCATCTGTCTGTGTAATCTATTACAAAGCCTGTTAAAAATTACATTTCTATTCCTGCTGTGCCCACCTGAATCCACAGGTTCTGCACCAAAATATATAGGAAATTTGAAAGAACACAGGTAGCAGTCAGTTTTCACATTTGAAGATATATTTCCATACAGTTGGGTCACACAGAGGTAAATAATGCAAATATTCTTAGGAGTATAATGCTTTCCATTGTCTAGGAAATGCAGACATCTTAATGCCTGTTAAATGCTAGTTAGCTATTTGAAAATAAATAACTTCAGTGCAATATATATTATATATATGATATATATAATATATAGTATAATAAATAACTTCAGTGAAAATAAATAACTTTTTAAGCAGCAGTGCACCATAAGCAAGGGAAGATGATAAAGTCCAGTCAGGTTGTACTGAAGGGTTGTAATCTGTCAAATCTGAGTCTCTGTGTTTCCATATAAATGCGATAGGTCTACTTATTCTAGTGTTCACTGATCCTTTGAATAGGCAATTCAGTGCCTGAGTTGTCTTTTTGATCAATAATTTTTTTGCTGTTCAGGGTAAAATGCAAGCTGAAATTTAACTGAAATTGGAGGAGGCTGAGGTTTGACTGCAATGTCAGCATCTTATCAGGATGTGCTCTTAGGTAGAGCAAAAACTGACTGCACATAAGTTAAAGGCCTAAACTACTGAAAAATTGCAGCCTGTGCATCATTTGTAAGGAATAGCGAGAAGCTTCTTTAAATTCCTCCGTTTGTGTCTGTGTCAATCATGCTCATTTTGGACAGGACTTACATGGTGTGGTCTTGATGTGGAGTTCAGGACCAGAAACTTGGTTATGACAAAACACCACCACATGAAAGTTTCTATAGGCAGGTTAAGATAGGTTTTGCAATAAAAAATTATTCATATACTTCTGAAAACAGTAACTGTGCCAATCATTTAGTTGTCGCATGGATTATTAAACTGTGTAATTTAATAATAGTGAATCAAGCTTTAAAATAAAACCCTTAACTTAAAAGTAAAACCCTCAAACTAAATATATACCATTGTCTTGACAACTTTTTTAACAGAAATTGAAAGGCTTTCTTAATGAAGATTTTACTTAGAAACCAAAGCAAGAAATGGTTTTCTGTTTTTGCAGGATGATTACTGAAGGACTAATGCCACATCAGACCCCAGCTCTGGCACTGCCCCATGCTTGAGCTCCAGTGGGGAAGGCTTGGGTAGTGTGGTTGTTCCCAAGGAGCAAAATATCAGAAGTTTCCGCTGCCTAGTAGTGATGAGGGGGAAATTGACAAAGGCAGGTGAAAGTAATTGCAGAGAGAAACAAAGCTAGTTTTTAAAATTTACAGGTGGTTTATAGCTTCTGTTTCTGTGACTGAACTTCCAAGTGATGTTGGTTGCCTGAGGCCAGGTTGTAAAGGACTCTCTTGAAAGTAAACTGAAAGTTGCTAATGGCTTAAGGGTGAAAATACACAATGAATTGCATAGAAAAACAGCCTATTATCAAGAGGCTTGTACGAGTGATAATTCATCAAGTGCATGAAAAAGACATAAGGTTTACCAGCAGTTGATACTGGAGGCAATAAGGTGGCAAATTTGGAGATGTGATGACAAGAAAAGCCTGAACCATTAGGGAATAGTGTAATCATGGAATTTTGAGAACAGCAAAGGATGGAGAAATGTGAAGTATTGGAAGTAAGCTGAAGTAAAATGGTGTCATAGTCTTACCTTCTGTCTGTCTGTGATATAGGCCTAGACAGGTTGGACTAGATTTTCCACAGAATTTTTGCTGAAACATTCTGGATTTGAAGGACCACCACAACACTCAAGTGGTTAAAAGAATATGAAGGATCTGTGAAAAAAAACAGTTACTGATAAAATATGACAGAACAGTTAACTGTGTGGAAAGATATATTGGAAGTTGTCTGTGTTATCTCTGAACTATGAGTGCTGCTGAAGCAAAGCTTAAAATCGGAGGGGTCCTGGTCATTAATCAATGTGTTTGGCAAGAAGTGAGGAACCTGATCATTCAAGTGAATGTGGCCCCCAGCACTCCTCACATCAATGGCTGCTTGTGTAGGTGGTTTGATTTCCAGCAAAAGACACAGTACACTTCCAGACAGGGCAGGTGTCTCAAGTGGAAATGGCTTCCGTAGACATGGATGAATTAAAATAGAAAAAGTGCATGTGGAGTAAGACAAAGCTACTGGAGAAAGTCCACCAAGGAAAACTCTTGGCTTTCTCTCATGATCACCTGCTTCTACAGCAGAAAAGATTCTTTATATGCAGCCACTCTCAAGGGAAGGTTTAGAAAGAAGTTAGTATTTCCAAGCATCTGTAATATTTCCATTGAAAATGGAAGGTGAGGAAGAGAGTCTAAGTTGGATTTGGTCTTCTGCTTTTCCTGTCTATTGGCTAAAGAACCTGGACTGCTGCTGCAACCTGAGCATTTGCTCTGTGCTTTTTGTCTTTTCTGACTTCCATATGCGGCATGGGACTGACTATTAATTGTGGCATATTGACATATGAAATGTGTTTGAATTGGATGGAGATAAATTTGATACATAAGAAGAAATTATCTGGTATCACAGTACAAGTATTCTGCTATTTGTGCTTTATTTTATAGCTGTAGTCTGAGCCTGCAATGTTCTGTCCATCACTACTTAGGTCTGTAAAGAAAACTCAGCAATGGATGGCCCAATAATTTGCTGAAACTGAGGAAAATCCTACCATGTCATAAATAGAAGACAAAAATACCTTTTTTTCCTTTGGTACAGTCATGCACTTAGTCCATTAAAAGAATCACTGAAACCATCCTGCTGAAAACTGAGTTCGGTCTGGCATTGGAGGGTAGGAAATGAGGGAGGCTGCCCCCTTCTCATGCTATCAGCGCTTTCTACCCTAAGGGTAAGGAGGTAACTGCTGGTGCCGCCTCCTACTTGTTCACATCAGCACCCCTGCCATGCGCAGCGGGTGGAGCTGCTCCTGCCCCCGCGCACAACCGCCCTGTGCACCGGATGAGGTGGAAATCCTGGGCAGGGAGGAAGGGAGGTGTGGTCATGCAAGGGAAGACCATGCAGCAGTGGAGGGGATGGAATTCAAGTCTTATAAAACCCTTGTTTGGCGTTACATAATTTCTAGGGGCAGGATATTGGTACTTGGGTATTTTCAGGCTTTTTTGTTAATTCAGTGCATTACTTATGTCAGTTTTAATGAAAATTGAAGGCAACTCAGCATTTCAATTTCTCAGATACTCTCAGGCACTCAAAAATGGCTTATTGTAAATCTAAAAAGTTTTTTTAAAAAATCATTAAATCGAAATTCAATTTGTGTTGTTTATATGTGTTCTCTGAATTCTGTGTTCATGCTGACTGTGTTGTCTTCCAGGCAGATTTTCTTGGTAATGTGTCATCTGTTTGTGTGTGAAGAAGTGTAAAGTGTCTAATTCTTTCTACTGTTTACGTTCGTAGAGTAATAACTCTTGTTTTGTTCTTGAAGCAACTGCTAAAAGCCCCTCAATGTAAGCACTAGAAACAATTAAATCATCAGTCCTAAATACTTTTGTGGTAATGATGTGATACACTTTACAGAACACAGTAAAATTACTTTGGACAGTATGTCTTTCCTGTGGACTTAAAATTGCTTGCACCATTTTTATAACTGCCAAGGTTTGAAATCTATAAACATAGATCTGTGGAGAGAGGAGTATATTTTAATGCATAAATATATATGCATATACATTGATTAATTTTTTTGGATGATGAAAAGGAGGAATAAGTTAGAAGAGTTGACATGGCAATTTCAGGTTATTGATGCTGTTAAGATCTGAGGACAACACAGCTTGGATATCTCCACTGTAAAGATAAGTAATAATTTACAAATATTTTAAAATCCAGTTTGCCAGCTCTAGAAGGCACCTGGATTTTTCCGAGAGAGTGCATGTGGTGTGGAAGTACCTCAGCTCAAGGCAGGAGAAGCTGCCACTTTGTTGTGCCATATTTTGCTTGGCTGTTAGGGTTGGTTGGAGGGGTTGCCTGACAGATAGGTCTGCCCCAGTGAAGCTGGGCAAGCGTAGCTGGCCAGGGAATGGATTTCACAGGAAAATCTAGATTTGTTTTGCTCGATGTAGAGTGGCTTGGTTCTGATAACTTTTCAGGGCCTTCCTTGCAACAGTTTGCTTTATAAACACCAGCACATTGTATTCCAGAGTGGTAATGAATCTGTTAAGACACCTCTTTGCTTGGGAAATCTTTGCTTTTGGGAAGCAGCAGACCTGAAGATCCGGGAGGTGCTGGCAGGCAAAGAGACAACCTGCCACTGCTCCTGGGTGTGTCTCTGCTCATCACTGCTGGACGGGCTCCTCACAGAGGTCCTGCTGCCATCACTTGCTCTCCTTTGCCTTCTGGCAGATGAGTTGGATCATAGCAAACTGAGCATTTTCTGCTCCTGGAAAAACCCTCATTTACAAATACAGCTATGAAAGAATCCAGTATGTGGCTGTAGGAAGCACTTTAATTTCTTGGTTATGTTTAATCTGGAAAAATTCTGACTGTTTTTTCTGGAACTTTGGGAGCAAGGCAGCTAGGATTTCTTTTGCATAGGTATGCAGCACAGATGTATGTGCATTAAAGATACGTTGTTTATAATCCAGTTTCTGACATTCTAATTCAGATACTTTTTTTGATTTAACATAAAGAGGTTGATAGCTTTATCAAATGGACAACAATTGTGTATTTTCCTGGATAGTCTTCAACATTGTTGAGAAATTAATGGCAATTTCAGAATTTATGAAGGACAAAGAAATTGTATCCACTAATTTAAATAATTAATTAGAAGTAAATGCCTGTGGGTATTAGGTTGCTTCCCATTTTAGGAAAATGAGAGGAAAATTTAACACTTGCTTTCAATTTTTCAGGCAGCCAACATCAAGCGTGAAATGACCTTCCCTGCATTTCAACAGGAGGATGTAAAAAGTGACATTAGTCGAAAACTGCCAGACCAACAGTTTCTCCTGTTCACCACAAAGGAAGAAGATTTTAAAACAGCAGAGACCAAAAAACTAAATAGAGCTCATGAGTATGAAAAGGAAAACACTCGTTCTGTTTGTCTTCTGGAACAGAAGCGCAAGGTTGTTTCTTCAAATATTGATGTGCCTCCAGCAAGGTAAGGAGAGTTGTATTTTTTTGTTGTGTTTTGTTTTAAGCTTTATTCCTTTTTCTTCCCTGATATTTTTTAATGAGATATTAGATACAAGTTTGGTAAACAGCACTATGAACTGCTGAGGCTAGTGTTTGTGCCCAGACAGTCCAAAGTCAATCACAACCTTCCTATTTGAGAGATCTGCTAGGAAATTAAAAACACTAGTAGCAGAAAATGAGAGCATCTGCAGAGTAGAACTTTGTATTGCTTTTGCATTGTTTTTGCTTTTAGAAAGTGCTGCAGCTGAGGTACTTGGAGAAGAGGTTGTTGACTCAGCTTCACCCTGAAAAGTAATCATCTAAATTAGACACAGAATCATCTTACCTGCTAGCAATTTATTTTTCAAATTTTTTTACTGTCATACTTGCAGACACTTTACACTCAATGGGTATTCTGTGTTGCAAGATGACAAGTGCTTTTTCTTTTTCTTGTTCATGTTAGCATCAGTCTGTAAAGATTTCTGCTTAATCTGCCTGGTAAATTTGCACGTAATTCAGTAAAAGGCCTTTCAAGTTTATGATGCCACTTAAAAAATTTGTATTCAAAACAGATGTTTAGTTTTTCAGTTTGTTGGCTTTCTGAAAACCAACATAACCAGCAGGTTCTACCACATCATTCAAAACAGGATGACTTCTTGTTTTTCTCTGGCTGTCATAGATGTCACTTGCACTGAGTCCATGAGCATTTTTACAGGCTTTTCCCCCCATATATATGTACTAAAAAGCTATGTATTAAAACCTTGAAAATGTTAGGATACTTATTTGAGATTTTCACTAGTGATCAACCTTGTAATGTTTGAGTGCCCTTCTCATTCATCCTGTGTGTCTCAAAGCAAATAGCATTACAAGAAAATGTAGGTCAGGAGGGACCTCAGGAAGTCACCTAGGCTAACCTTCTGCTCAAACCATATGTTAGTATTTCCATTTAATAACTCAGGCCACTAAGGTACAGGGTTTAAGTGCATTTTTGTGTGATTTCATGAAGATAATCCACTTGAAGTAGTAGTCAAACTCCCATTTTCTATAGCTATGAGATCATCCTTCCTTGAAGGGATGGATGTTTTTTCCCCAATGAGCTGGAAAAGAGGATGAATAAACATCTTTAATGCCTTCTTAAGACTATTTGTGACACTAGTTGTGAGCACAGGATGCTTAAGATTATAGGAAATAAGTTCATTTACAAAGGTGTCTTCTAAAGTTCTTTCCTTCTGTATGTATTTTGTTGGGAGCATAAAAATTACTCTGTTATGTTGTGTGTTTTCAACCATGAAGGTTGAGCTCTCACACATTTGCATCCTGTAGCAAAATTAGAGAATGAAGTAGGAGAGAAACCTGGAGTTTATGTTCAATAGCATAATAAAAGTTTCAGTCATTCTTGCAACCTATTTCCAGTCAAGCTCAAGTTTTGCTTTGAAGCTGAGGTGAATTTTTGGGCCATTTGTCCACAACTAATGGGAAGAACACTTAAACTTTTGCTTGGAGATCTTCCTAAATATTTGCTGTTGTAATGAAGGGGAGCACCCAGACTCTCTTTGGCAGAGTTTGATCTCTAAGTTACATTCACCAAGAAGACTTCATGCATTTAAACCTTGTTGCCTCTTTCTAGGCCCTTTCCAGTCTTCTGTCTAGGACTGTGCTGAGGGAGTTGCTTGTTCCCCAGAGGTAAATTCCTCTTTCCTTTGCCTCCTGGCAGGACTTGTTGGGTCAGCTGTCCTCTCTTCTGATGAGAAAATCCACCTGCCTTCACAAATTTGTTATACCCAGTTGTGTAAGATCATCTTGAATTAATCAGATAGCATTTACAATTACATGGGACAAATAAGGGGTTTAATATGGTCTTAATTTCTTAATGCTACATACACCCTCTTCACAAAAATCCAGTTTTTTTATTTTGTAAAGAGAGTGTATGTAACAATCAGTGAAAGTGAAGCTTGTTATTTATTTTATTTTAAAACCTTAGAGGAACTGAGAAGGTTACCTGTTTCATGTCAGATGCCGAAGTGAAAGACAACATTCAATTTTACACTATCCAGCTAAACCCATGACAATATTTAAGTGATTTTAAGACAGAAGTTTATCATAGCTTCACATTCATTATTAACAGGGGCATATGGGTATGTCCAAAAGTGTCTGAAAAAGTGGTTGCAAAAGAGCTGTTAAGAGGTGGATAAATGTACTTCACTTTGACCACAAAGTAAAACAAAGGCTGTCCCTTCTTAGCTGTTTTTAAGGATCTCAATGAGTAAGAACGGAAATCTTTGTGAGATACTGTATCTAAAATAGCTAACAGTTCAGCAAAACACCAGCATAATGTTTCTTGGAAGCATTCAGCTTCAGGGCTTTCATTATTGCTTATAGACTCTGAAATTTTAGAAATGCAAAAATATCTTGACTGAGTCCTAATGTTCTGTGTGATTGATAGTCAGTGCATGGAAATTACGGTAGATGTATCTGTGGCCATATATGATATGCACATGCAGGAGAGTGGGAAACCAATGGAAGCAGTGACACTTCAGAGTTTTACTTTTCAGTTGTATCTGGGGAGATGGGTTAGATCCACACTGATTAATAGCACAGCAGTTACACACTTAACTGGAGCCTGGCAGGTGTGGGCTTCTGCTCTTGCATATGGAAGAAGGACCCGAACTGGGGTCTCTGCTGTACAAAGGTGTCTTCGTTGTTAAAGTCATGACATGTTCAAGTTCTGTACCGGAAGTGTCTTTTGGGTTAAGACAGGAGGAGATCATGACTTTTTCATAATGATTTTTATTTTTGGAATGCAAAAAATGAAATGACAGCATTAATTCTTTCCCTTCTCAGATTTCTTCATTTGGTCATTTTGAACAAAATTTATCTGAGCTAAATAGTGTTCCTTCTTCTGAAATGCAGATAAGCATAAATGAAACTGTTCAGCTTGAGGAAATGAATTATTGGGTATAATGAGGAAACTTAAATTCTTTATTTTGCTTTTAAATATTGAACTTATTGTCAGTTTTGATGCATAAAGGACTACAGTCTTGGAAAAAGGGGTCTGGCTTTGAACTGCAGTTATCTCTGAGAATTGAGATGTTATCTGTTGAAGAGAGAAAAATACGCTTTTTGTTGATCTCCAGTTCAAACAGCAGCAATCAGCCAGATCCATGGATCTGAGTAGTGAAAGGCCATTTTGTAAAAAGAGAGTGGTATCACTGTGGGACTAATCACCTTGTCTGGTGGACAGAAGCAAGCCCAGGTCTGCCAGTATTTCAGGTAGCTACGTCTGTAGAGGTCAAATGTAATTAGAGATGATGTCCCCAGTAGGCAGAGGTGTGGAAGTTAACAGGGCCTTCTTGCTCATTTATATTTTCTTCAGTTACTTCCCATCATGCAGACATAGTTCCAAAGCCTGTCAGTAAGAAAGACACGAAAGAGCCTGGACTGCTGATATGGTGGGTGTGAGGAGGGACCCAGTGCAGGCCAGGTACACAGGGAATGGCTTCTACCTCTTGGAAGAATGAGGACAGAAGGATGAGATAGTAGAGAGCAAGGGATGAAGTCTTCTTTTTCTGAGTAAAATGTGAGAAAAAATGTCTGAAAATGCTGATGGTGTTAAAGACCCTTTAAGACTGAAGTGTTTTGACCAATGGGAGCTAGAAACCCTTCAGAACTTAAATGCATTAGTGTCAGAGGATGTCCTGTCAGGTGTTCCAGAAGGTACTAGGCCAGCATCACTTCTACCCCTCTGATGGGTAGGAGGGTTTGAATAAATAAACAGATTTTCTTTTGTTAATCTTCTGCTAGATGACCTCAAAATACTGTGAAATTTGTATTATCCTCTGGATACATCATTCTCCTTTCTGCCAGTCCTTCTGTACTCTGTCGTCTCTGAAGAAAAGAACAAAAGATAAATTTTCTAACTGCCTTGTTCTACGTAGTTTGTACTCCTAAAGGACAAGCCACAGCTAAATGTCAGCTGCCTAAAGACTTCCTGATAGTGTTAAAATAGTTATTGTGCAATAAACCCTAGTTGCTGTGCTCTTCTGTTTCACTGCTGTTAAGCAGTGACATTTGCCATGGCAATAATATATTGGATTTTGCTGTCTTCTGATGCTTTTATGTTAAAAAAACTGCTTTATTACTGTGAAATTAATTTTTATTCCTGTACCTATATTTTATCTACTAATTAGTTGATATTTTAATGGAAAAATTTATGTAATAATTGAAATAAAGTAAATTGAATATCTCTAGGAATTCTCTCCAACATTGTCTCTTTAGGTCTTTGTAGAATAGCTACAGAAAGCTGGGGCAAAATGAATTTCAGCCATATTTCCTGACCATCATTATAAAGAAATAGTACAGATGGTGATGCGTTTTCATCCCTAAATTATTTTCTTGCCTGGTCTCTCCAGGAACATAGCTCTGGGCAGCCTTCTGATTAGAGCGTGTTGTTGATCTGTAAGGCCTGCTGGGCATGATTGATTATGCACCATGCATTCCAATGGAAACATTTACATATTTTCATAGCCAAAACTCTCCAGGAGCCTGACTCCAAGATCAAAAGCAGTGTCTGCTTAACTATGATAACCTCACTGGAAGCACTTCTCAGTCTGCTTGTAGAGGGAGCAAATTGACAATCAAGTTGAGCTTTTCTGAGCATGGTGTTCATTCTGAGATTGTCTTCTATTATTTCTCTCTATCTATTTTAGACTTGTCCTCAGTCTTCTTGGGGAACTTCTTTCCTGTATCTCTCACAACTTTCATTGAGGGGATTGATGGGGCAACTTCAGAGGGCATCAACTATTTGTTGGCTGCTGAGGATTTTTAGTCTAATTGGATGACAACAAAAGGCCAAGAAACCAGGCTGTGCTTCAGATTTACTGACTGTAGCTATGTGAGCTTCTGAGCCCTCTAAGTTTCCCTGCTAGCCCAACAGCTTTTCATGGAGATGTAATATTTTCTGCCATTTTTTCACAGTCCTGTATGTTGAGTGCTCCTGTTTCTTAAGTTCATTTTCTGTACATTCATGCTATTTAGAAACTTTGAAAAGAGTTTTTTTGTAGAAAGAAAACTACTCCCACTCATTCCCATATTTCAGAGCTGTAAAAATTCTGATAATTGTCAATACCATGCATTTAATAGCAGCTTCTCCAAATATAAGCACGAGCAAATTATTGAAGTAGTAAATCGTTGCTTTGTTTGGTACACTTGTTGAGTTAAATATGTGTGCAGCTTGATTGAATTTTAGCCAGTTGGTCAGTAGAGCTTGATTATGTTTGATATTGATGGTAAACTGCTTGTCATGGTCTACTGCAATATGGTGTAGTGCCTTCTAACATCAGACTTAATGGGAAAAAAGGTCTAATCCAAAGACCAATCAGAGAATGGGTCTGTTAGCATATTTTGAAGGGAAAACCTATATATTTCTTGATGCTGTTTTCTAGTGCTACATTTCCTTTGCAATCTAGAAGTACTGTAGATAGCCTTTGAGCTCTGGAAGCCTTTAGTCTATCTGCAGTATGCAAAAGAACTTATTTGAAAATGGTAGATTAAATTGCTAATAAAAACTCTGCAGGTAGTTACCACAGAGCCAAACCACAATCCCAAAAGTCACCTTGCTCATCTGGAAGGCCGTCTTCAGGTTAGTTGCCTGGGTGTGCGAAGTGTTTGTTCCTATCATAGCTGAACCAGCTTGTCATGATGTTGAGACATGACAGCATTCCTGACAGCTTGCAAGCTGTTGGAAGTTCACCTTTCAAGTGGTGAGAAGCATCAAGCATGCTGGGGAGCAGAGCAGGGCTGTCCTATTTTAAGTGTGGCTGACCACTGGGATGGTTAGGCTTGCTATAAATAAGCTTGTATTTCCTAGCTGGCGGTATGGACTCAGGCATTACCGTTCAGAAGTCTCCACCGCCAAAAAGCCACAGCAATATGCTGGATAGGATCGTTTCTTGAAAGAGGCGTAGCGTTCCCAGCTGTTGAAATATTTGCTCTGAAATTGTGCATAATGTATCTTTATTTTTCAGTGGACCTTTGTGAGTACACTCATTTCCCTCCTTCATGCTGTGCTGTGTGCAGATTTGACACTTTCAAGATATTTCATGCTTGACTGTGTTACTGACATCTCCACTACTATCATGTTCAATCAGTTGCAGCTTCTAGAGGAACCAGTTATCTGACCAGTACAATTTATTCTTTCATCACTTGTCTTGGATATGCTGGATGGCCTATCCAGCAGGATTTTGCCAATGTAATTTCCTTGTTAAAGCACAAATTTTGGATTAGTTAACATTTCTCTTCAGGTATTTTTTCCCAGCAATGTTTGAAGCAGAAGAAATATTAATCTCCTGAATAAAGAAACATGCTCTTGCTGTTCTTTACTTGTGATGTTTCATATTTGATAGTGGTTCTCACACAATGGGGCATAATGGCAACTATGTGATGTGGGTTTTGAGCCTGGTTTACCATAATTAATTTTGTGAGAGCAGGATGTGATTTAAGAGGGATAGACCCAACAAGGATACAGATGCAGTTTACTTCTCATGAAAAAATGATTCTCTGTTTGGTGGGACCCTTTGTAGCACCTGGTCAGCACACAGACCTCTTAGTTCATTATTCCCAGGTTTCCATAGTATTAGTGTTAGAAGAGGGAACTTTAACACCAGCTGGATTTAGCCATCTGGATTTTTGGCCAGTGTTAGTTTCCATTTTTTTTAACTGTGGACTTGCTACCCAGTGAAAAATAAAATGTGTGAAATTTTGATGGTACAATTAAGTGTGGTAAAGCTAAGTTGTTCTACTGCCTGACATTGGAGTCTGTATTATTTTAGGTAATTATTATTTTCAGATGGAGGCTTTGCTTGTGCATGTGTATATATACACATATAAATAAGTTTCCTATTTCTGTAGGAAATCCTGTATTCAAAGCACTGCTTTGAGATTTGTCTTCATCTGTTGAAGTACAACTACTTCCCTTAAAAATCTTCTTTCACTGGTAGGCAGTACAAAAGGCTACATAATTTTATCTGTGTGATTGAAGTTGCCAATGGACGGTGATCTCATTACGAACCAAATTTCAATTAATTCCTCCAAAGTGGCACAGAGGAGAAATGTGTCCCTAATCTGCAGCGACCATTAGGCGCCGGTTGGTGAAGAGCTGCATTCAGTCAGCACTGCTGCTCGCTGTGTTAGCCATTGATGTGAATGCACGGCTTGTTCTCAGCTCTTCAGTTCCCTTAAAAAATGGAGTGTAATTTCAAAACACTCTTCAACAGTAGGCAATATTCAATAAGAGTAATTTCTTTGTGGTTTGTGTTAGCTGTGGCACAAAAAAATTCCTCTTGAAATGCCATCTGTGCTGAGAAAAATAAAAAAGTCAATGGGTACATGGTTTGTAACTTGTGTGTCTGTGAAAAACGTGCAAGAATGGGCTACTGTATGTATGGTTACACAGATTACACACATCATAGCTATGATCATAGCTGTAATTTTATTTAAATGCTGTAAAAATTAAAATTTTTTAGTTTCTTCAGTGGTATTTGATGCTGTATCACTGAGGTAATCAAAGACACAAAGCCTCCCTTTCTAAGAGAAGTCGTATCACTGACAGTTATTTGTAAAATATTTTTAGAAGTTTTTGTCTTAACTCATTTAGCATCATATGGATAAAAACGTTCATTTTACAGATTTTGAAAAAAGGAGATAAGAAGTGTTGCTTTTCTCCATTTATAGTAATATGCTTGCATTGTGTGTAAGGGGAGTTGTAAGTACTTGGTTTGTATCCCTAAGACACTACAATGAAACTCCTATGACTCTTTTATTCATGTGGTATCTAAGCTGTGTAAGTAGTTTGTATAGAAGAAAGGCTATTTCAAGATGTCTTTTATTAATAACTATAAGAAATATTTATGTTATTACTTATACGCATCAGATACCTGTTTTGCCTATTACTATTTCAGGGTTTGTGATAATAAGGGTGTTGTCAAAGAAGGGAGCACTTCATTACTTTAAAGTATCAGTATCTAGATTAGGATATGTATGTAAATTAGATTTTTCTAAAGGGCTATTTTTTTTTAAGCAGAACCCCATCTTGTTGTGGTTTTACTAATGAGTATGGTTTAATATAATCTGTAACTCTTCCCTCTCAAATCCCTGATCATTTTGAGAACATGGTTGAACAGAAGTGATGCTAGATACACAAGGTCTGCATGAAGCCTCTACAAGTTTTGATCAGCTGTTAGTCTTTCAAAAAGATACCATCTGTTTTTGTTCCTGAAGCAGTACTCCATAACATGGTATTTCACCACACCTGCACTACATGTGGAAAGCTTAGCTCCATACTTGGATAAACGGCTTCTCTTTGGAAGCTTGCAGAAGTTTAACCTGATCACAGTTTCCTTGAGTCAACAATAAAAAATAGTTTTTGTTCTTCAAGTATGATAGTCAAGCTCAATACATAAAGAGCTTTCTAATTTTGCACGGGTCTCTATTTTAAATTCTGGTGTAAGAATTCCTGCAAGTGATCTGACACTGTGACCTCAGCCCATCTGTGCTTGGTACCCAGTGACCAGAACAGAGGTAGCAGCATCTTCGGAGGATTGGGGGAAACTGCTTAGAATACAAACTTCTGGTACTAGTTGTCCCAGCAGAGAAGATACATCCCAAAGTACTTTGCTTCTTTGCTCTTCCATCAATAGAGTAAAAATGAAAGGAGACATTTTGCTAAAAATACTTAACATTCCCAAGAAAATGTATGTTTACACTCTGCATAAAACCAATATTTGGAAACATTTGTTCTCATTTTGGGATAAAACATTGTCTCTTAGTGGCTGCATATGTGATAGCCTCCTTGGGGAACTGAAGGAAAAATATAGAATAAAATTGCCAAAATACAGTAGCAAAGTGTTTCCTTAATTATACATTATACTAAATACTAGGTGTCTGAGTGTTGTCCTTCCTTCTCTCCACGGGCCTACTAGAAGCCTGAATATGGCTGGACAACTGAGCTGTGTTATCCTATGGAAATAGTTGTTCTCTGCAGCATCAACGCTAGCGTACTGCACTGTTGTGTTGACGCATGTATTTTTTGATAGTAATGGCGATATTCCAGATGGTAAATGGAGTCAATAGCAAATTGATGCTTTTAGTAAATTATTCTTGTATTGTAAGTTGTTGTAACTGTTGCTCCTAATTCGATTTGGTTTGTTACTGGAACTTAATGTCATGGCTGTTTGTTTGAGGAAGAACAGAGAGTGATATTTCCACGAGTAGCAGATGTACTGTCATTATCATCAGCTGTATAATGCAGTGGTAGAGCATGTGTTTAGGTAATGCTTGCCCCAGGAAAACCTCTGTTAAATACTTTGTAGTCTTAATTTTGTATGTGAAGGACATTGTTCATCCCATCCTGTGTTCCCAAGCTTATGCTCCCTGTATGCATATGTTAATATGGATCATCTCTTTTGTTTTCACTGTATATGTCCGACTCGTTCCTCCCCTGAAGGTAGGCAGTGGCATAAAGTGTTAAAAAAGGCACTTAGTACTTTTCTGTACACACACACAGTATCACGTATTGCACTGTCACCTGATGGCTTGGAGTGAGGAGGGAAAAGGTGATAAAAAGGGTGTGCTGGGCCTATTTTGATATTTCTTTCTAATGAAAAGTGTCTGTGTAAAAAAGATTTTATGTCACTTTTTTATAGGCCTGTACTGATGCTTTAGAAAGAATATTTTGGCTGCTCTTTCCTAGCTTGATGCCTCACAACTGCATGCTGAAGTCACGGACCTTTGTCAGTGTCCTCTTGGACTAAATGATTTGTTCTTCTCTCTAATGGAAAGGCTATTAGTATGGGGAATGTTTATGTTACCTCTTGCTTCTCAGTGTTCCTGAATTTATTTTATATAATGGTGGTTGCTTTTATGGGGTTCACTGGGCCCTTGGCTCCAAGATTACAGATGAATAGTTCTTACAGTAAGTGCAAAGTAGCTATTAAATAATATGTTTATGGATGTATATGTACATACACACACACACAAACATATATATATATGTATATTTAAAATTTGGGATAAGCATTTGTTTGGTGACATCCTTGTGTGCTCATCTCTAGTATCTTGAGAAATGTCCTCCTGATAGTTAATCTTTCTAAATTAATGTTTCTACTTCAAGTACCTACCTAGAGTACTCTTAGATCACAGGAATAATAGCAGCAGTAGTAAAGATCTAATCAATGTTGAAAGCCCTTTAAAATATGTCACATAAAACGGCTTGTGGTTACACTTACTGTATTTTGGGGTATATATTTTATGATGATGTTGACAGAAATTCAGGGTATTACAAAGGAAGATACATTATTCTCTTGGTAATCTCTGAAGAAATTATTTGCAGGGGAATGCACAATTTTGTCATTTTATTATTCTGATCTCAGTAAGAAGCTTGAAGAGAAAATCTGCATTGAATGCTTAATATGGGTCTTATCAAACGAGATACGTATTGCACATATATTAAATCATTAACATTAAAGCAGTTCAAAACCAAGCTTTCACATCGTGTTTTAAGGCATAATAAACACGTCTTGTGTTGGTCCTACAGATAGAAGTTTTGAATTACATTATGCAACAAATGTTCTTAGTTATCTTTGGTTGGGTTTTTTTTCCCTTGAGATTTTTTTTTGGCAACCTGTTGTGCAGACATCCAAACTGCTCACAGTGTTAATTGAGTTTGCCTGTCATTGTTATGGCAGAGAAATATGAGACAGCATCTCTGCAGTGAAGAGTTGGATTTGAGAGCCAGGGTAAAATACAGTTGCTGTGAAAGAAACCATGAGGACTCAGTAGATGTCCCACCTACCAGTGCTACCCATCCATCTGTGGCTTCCTTCTGTGGGACAAGGATTGAGGTCTCAGCAGGTGCTGCCCCTCAGTCATGGTTGCAGCTAAGCCTCCAAAGCAGTAGATGTTGGCCTCGTTTTACCAGTGAAATCCCTCCCCAAGATGGAGGGACTGCCTGTGTTCAGCTGAGGAGACTCTGGCTCCTGGGTAGTTTTTAGTGTATATGCCTGGTAAAATACAGCCCTTATAACAGGGCTGCAATTCATCACAGTACTTCAGTGTCATTAGTACCTTTTAAAGTACTGTTGACTGTTGTTATTTGTCTCTCAGTGATCTTAAAAGGATGGATTGCTCATACTTGCTGCAGAGGTATGAGAAACAGGAAATACGAAAGATAAAATCTTCAGCTGGACTTCAAAACTGAAAACAAGCTGTCCCTCTGTTCATTCCTATACTGGAGGCAAATACATAGCCATTCTGTGTGTTTTCTGCCTTTCTTACCTACTTTTTAAACTTAAAGCTTGTCTGAGCTGAATGTATCCCTTGGTATCATGGGAATTTAGAAAGCATCTGGCCTAGAGTGCACTCCTGCTTTGTAAGATCTGGCTCACTATTCTCTACAGTCTCCCACCTTTTGCTGTGAATTCTCCTCCTGCCACTTGTTCTCCCCAGATTCCTTCTGGGGGTGTGCCTCTTCTCTTGCAATCTCTTAAGACCACCAATGACTCTCCAAATCTCACGTTCTTTGAAATACGTGACATTATTCACAGTCACTCTTACAGTATTCCCTTCAGTTCCAGTGAGGAAAAAATTCTTCCAGTGCAAAAGATACACCTCAAATCATCTTATGCTTCTGTGATGTATTCTATAAACAGTGTATGGAATAAATTGTATTATGCTTAATTAAGGAATTACATCGTTCCTGTACTATGCACTAAGTGTATTTGTATGCCTGAAAAATATCCAAGCAACCTTTCCCTACCCCACCACATTGTGAAGAAAGGCTTCTGAGAGCTGTGCAAGCTTGTGGAGGGAAGGAAGTAGTTGGGGAAAAGCAAATCTGGCTAACTACATACATAAACCCAGTTGACATTTTTTTGCTACTATTTTCATGAAATTATGAACATTTGGTATATGATTATACCAAATTTTTATTTGGGAGAGAGCAGTGAACAACATACAAAAATTCAAAATCTGCTTTGGTTGGTGGGAAGTATCTTCATGTCTGTGAGCTAGCCAAAACTAACAGACTTTAATAAGCAAGGGCAGATGTGTATACATGCTAGGATATGTTTTTACACAACACTAAATTACCAACAGGATAATTAAAATTTGCTGAGTAACGCCTGTGGTGAGGCCACAAACAACATGCACATTATTTTCGTTATGTAAGCAGTGAGGGACAAATTGTTTCCCATTTCTGTAAACAGTACAACCTAAAGAAAACACTAGACTTTGAAGAAGCTTATCTTTCTAACTACAAACAAACAGAACAAATTAAAAAAAAAAACGAAGCTAAAAAATGCCAAACAAAAAATCCCAAAGCAAGCCCCACGAGCCAAGTGAAAGATAGACAGCCAAAAGCCTGGAGAACAACCATTATGAACACATGGCTAATTTCCTCTGCTCCTAAACCAGTTTTGTCAGTATATATTGCTCGGTCTAATGAGTTGGGTTTGTTCACGCTATACCTGAGACAAAACACACACAGTTATCTTTAGACAATGACAGGAACCCACCAATCTGCCAGTTCTGCCCAAATGTGAGTGGGTATCTGTTATGGAAATTACATTTTATGGGCTTAAGGGTACCTTGCTTCCTCCCAGCGCACAAAACTAGGCCCTTTTTAGGGCTTCCTATTGGGAAGTGTTGTTCATTGTAACTCAGTAGGGCAGCTCTCTCTGGAAGTCAGGGACTGGAGATGGGCCTGAGAAGTGCCAGGGTGTACATGCAGAGGGCTGCTCTTGCTCTGCTGGAGCAATCGGACTCTGCTGCTGTGCAGCCTTCCTAGTTGATTTCAGTGAAAGCAAGGTGTGACCGTCATCTGCAGTACACAAATTGCAGAGAAAGGCTATGGAATTGATAAAAGACGTTAGAGAAATCTAGGTGGTAATTGATAAAGATTCTCCTTGGAACATATCTGTGTATATGTACATAGAGTAAACTCTATACATTAGAGTTTATCTTGATGGCAAAATGGATATGCTGTCATTACTGCAGAGCCTTGCCTTGTTGATCAAGAGAATTGATATTGTTTTAATGGAAAATATTTGAACAGATTTTAACAACCTTAAACTCATACCGTGTACTGTTTAAAAAATATGCAAACTCTATTGCTTAGGATATGCATGACTGCATATTTTATTTCTGGTGTATTGCCATATTTCCTGTATCATTGTCTATGCCAAATAATTGCTCACTTACTACACTGGTAGCCTCAGAGATGTGTTTAGAAGATATGATAGATACTGGCATAATATGATTTATAGCATTGGAATAGAATAACCATAGGTTAAAAGTCCTCCATGGGGCATATAGATCATGCAAGATCAGTAGTATTTACCCCTTTTAGTAACTGTTTGTCTAATCTGTTCTTCGAAGTCTGTACCTGTTGGCAGGTCATCATTTAGAAGGGAAGTCAGTTCCAGGATTTAAATACTTCTTCTGCTATCATTTTTTCCAATTACAGCTAAAACCATCATTGTTTTCACATGCATTGCCTCTTCTCCATACCCCAGTGGACATGGAGAGCAATAGAACCACTTCTTTTTATTCATTTATTTATTTTCTCTGCCATCATTTTACATAGTGGGACACCTTTTATCCAATTCCTATTTAGTATAGGTTGCATGAATAAAGTTGAAAATGAGCATCCCATGGGTGATCATCCCATTTCATTGTGTCATAGATTTTCAGGCTCTGGCCTTCTGCCAAGGGATTGAAGCACCATCTGGGAAGCTGGGGGGTCATGTTTGGGATGGGAATGGGACTGACACCAGTCAGCAGATACACACAGTGGCAGAAACCCTTGAGCATGTTGTAAGCAGGAACCAAATATGCCTGTGGTTTCTGTGTTGCTCATGAGGAATTTTGTTGGTTGTGCCTTTTAAGTAGCTATATTTTCTGTAGTTTTATTATTCTTTTTCCCCCTCTGCCTCTTTTCTTCAGTTTTAACACGGAAGGTAAAATAGTGGCGGAGAGGATTAGAGAAGCTCTACAGCTGTTTCAGTACCTGTGTGAGGTTAGGGAGTAGAAAAAACAGGTGAGATTGATGGCGTTTTAGTGTGCTGATAGAAGTAACCAGCTCTGAAAACTGAATCCAGCATTTGTTTTTTGACACTGATGCATTGTATGGGCTCAGCTTGGACCTGACCCTATCTCCTGTAGTTCATGTATGGTTGGAAGCCAAGAAAAGCACTTTTGTCCACCAAAAAATAGCACCAAAATTAGTTTAGAGAAGGTGTATGTGTTGTTCACTTGCAAAGCAATGGTCTTATCTCCACTGCTAGTTCAGCGATTTAAACTGAGTCGTCCTCTCTTTTTTTATAATACTTAATATGCTTCAGGCGCTCTTTCTGCCCCTGCCTCCTTCCGTGTTCCCCGAAATGTATGTAGGCTCCTGACACAGTGCCGCTGTAGCGAGGGAGGCTTGCTTTGAGGATTCTGCGCTTTGAACACAGTTTGTTTACAGCAGGTATAAAGCAGAAGCATTGTTTTACACTCTAAAGGAACAGGGAAGTTGGCAACCATCCATCTGTGCAGCTTTGAAACGTGATTACTATTTGTTTGAATAGTGATGCACTAGATAGGTTTTGACAAACTCCAGATTGCAAAACAGTGTTGATGAAGCATACGTTTATGTAAGCATGTATATGTGTGTGTAGTATAGATAAATATATATGCCTATCTGTAAAGCCTTGTGAATGTGAATTCAGAAAGTCTCTGGTTTAGATTAATCTCAAGAGTCACATCTATTTTCCCTTCCCCCCATCCAAAAATACTTTGATTGTCTTCTGTGGGAATTGGGTTGAAGTTAGACCTGGGAACTCTTGAACAGATGACCCGCTGTTAAAAATGAAGGACCATTACCCAGGTATTTTCAAGTGCATCAGCCAGTTGAAACTCATGTCCTCCAGGAATTAATCCCTCTGAGAATGGCTGTTGTACTAACTACATTTGGTGCAAATAGTTTCCCATTTATTTTCCCTTGTTTGTGTCTGCACACAGTTATGCACTTATGTACTGCAGCACAGGTAATTAATGTGCTGTGTAATTTAGGAGAGATGATTTTTTGATTTTTAACCGAACTTGGGATATACACAAAGAGATGACTGTTTTAGGGGAAAAGGTCTGCCTCAGTGTGTATAGGATAGCAACTGTGCTGACAGTAAAAGTAATAGCTCTTTGTACAGCATTTTATGATTCAGTGCTGTACAGACACTTAACATGCTCTAAGCTGAGAATACTAAGCAAAACCACTTTTAAGATGTTCAAGAAGCAATACAGCAGGAGGAAGTGGCTGCCCAGCAAGGCAGAGGCTGTACTAGTATTAGAAGTGGAGACTTCCTGACAACAAGACCTACTCTCCTCCTTCTTCTAACTCCCAACAGGCAGCTTCTCTTTCTGACTTTCATGCCCCATTTACACTTCCCATCTGAAGTCCATTGTTCAAAATTCTGCCTCAAAGTTGATTTGAAAAATAGGGAAAAACCTCTGATCAAAACACAAAGCAAAATACTTTCTACTCTAAATGAAGTCTTACATGCTTACAAAAAAATCTGTGCCATTCCTGCCTGTATGCCTAATGACCTTGGAAAAGTCCTTGGTTTCCCTTAGATGTTAAATTACTTTTTCTTTTCTTATATTTGGATTCAAATGATGGTCAAAAGCATGCATTCTGAAAAAGTCATTTATTTATTTAAAACCTTTTCTTTTTGTGTGTTTAACACAAGTTATGTAAAATGTGGCTTTAAAGCAGCTGAGCATCCAGACTTGCAATTGTCCCAGGCATTTTGTGGTGACACTTGTGCATCAGTTTATTAAACTGAATCATCCACTTTCTGAAAATGATGGGCTAAGTGAATTGTCTAGGTTGATATAAGGGAGTTGCTAGTCTTGGCAGTAGATTCTGACTCTCTGTCCTGCTGCACCATAGCAATTTTAGGTTATCGCCAGTCTTCGCTGATCAGTCCAGACAAGGTGTTAGATAGCAAATTTTAACAGTGGTCTGGCAATGAAGAACTGAGATTTTAATGTTTTTATCTGGTTTAAAGCCCATTTTGCAGTCGTATTGGTCTTCAAAGAGAAGAGTGTGATTCATAGCAGTTGAGATTTAAAAGAAGAATAAAAGCATCATTCATTCTTTTATTGTAGATTACTTTATGAAGAGCTTAGCATCTGTGATACCAACCCTTGCACCTCACCCAAATATAAAAGTAAATAGCAGAGTGTACATTTTTTTGAGAAGAAACTGCATGCTCATGCGTTTGATATTCTCCACAGCTCAAGCCACAGGAATGAGCTGGATGATTCCTCTGCCACTATGAGTTGAGGGGGGTTCAAAGCATGTGTACTGTTTTCAGCAGTTATGTACTTAGCAACCTAAGCTACATGAAGAATTACTAATGGGATGTAGAACATGTGTGCATATTTTACAAGTATATATAAATACACACTTTATAAATAAACAATAGTACAACAGAAGGATACATGTCAGTCAGTCACTGTGGAAGAAGTGGCTCTGTTACAGCATCAGTGGTTCCTACACCATGTGTTGCTGGTCTCTTGCAGTGCTTTGCTTTTGTTCAGCAAGAGTCTCCATCATAAGGATTGACTAGCATGAAAATGCTTAAAAGACTCTAATCTCATTGGATAAACTCATCATTTTTAGTCCACATAATGGAAGCTTCTGAGCCAAAGAAAACAAAATTGTGTTTGAAATATGACTGTCTGCTGTTAGACAGAAGAAGCAGGGATAAATCAGCTGAAGAAAATGTCATGGTAAATTACTGATGTGATGGTCTGAAGCAGTGTATTAGTGTTCTGCAGTTGTTTATCGAGCAGCAGATATTATATTAAGTTTGGAGTAATGGTGATCCCCCAGAGTATTGTCTTATCTTATTGAAACTGGAAAAGCTGTATTTAACCAATGTGAACCTTCTCTTACAGCAGATGTTAGGGACAAGCATAGCTTAGAAGAGCAGAGAAAGCTTTCTTCTGATTATGCTGATGCTATCTATCTTTAACTGGAGAGTAAACATACTTAGAACCAACAGTAATTTGTTTTTTATATTGAGCAGAGCTGTGCTTTGGTGAACTGGTGATTTTCCCTGTTTAACCAGGCCAGCACAAGAACTGAGCTGATTTTCTCTTTGCTCTTTTATTAGTAATATTTAATAGTGCTTCACTAGCACATCAGAGAGAAACTGTAGAGGCAGAAAAATGATATGTCTGATGAGAAGGTAGAATTTTGTCCTTTCTGATGGTTTCTGAAATCCTGCACTAGCCAGGGAGCCCTTCTGCTCTGCCCATTGGCATTTCATCACCTCTGCTGGAGCCTCCATGTCTCTTCAAACTTTGTCCTACAGATTGCATGTTTTGTTCCCTGGGATCTGTTCCATCCAATTTTCACATCTGAATGTGTTTCTTAGTCCACTGGTGTCCTGGTTCGAAGGACAGGTGTCTGCTGAGGAAGGCAGGAGCCTCCCTTGGAATGGGAAATATAAACCCTTTCTCTCTGAATTACTGTAATTTTGAAACCAGGGGGGCTCTCAGGCAAAGATAGGGGAATAGGAATAACAGTTCTTTACTAATATGTGTAATAAAGCAAACAAACAATGACTACTACAGCACTAACAACCAGCAGAGCCAGGAACCCGCTCACAGCCTGCTGGCCCGCAGGCACTTTCCCCTTCGGTGCAGTTCCGGTCACAGCCGGCAGGAGGCGCTGCTGGCTCCCGGCGGGCAGGGCAGGTGCGGCGATTCCCCTGCGGCTGCAGGGGGCGCTGTGGCGCGAGCTCGGGGAGCGCGTGGCAATGGCGGCTCGGCCGGGACGGGGAGGGATGGAAGGGAGGCTTTGCTTCTCAAACCCCCTGGGCAGCCGATCCCGGTGTCCCAGCAGGACTCTCGGAAGCAGCAGGCTGGGACGGCAGGACGTCTCGGCAGGCAGGGGCTGCGGGGCACAGTGCAGCGAAACCCAGAGCAGCGGCGGGGGCAGAGCAGCGGCAGCCCGGATCCAGCAGGGCAGGGCGAGGCCGGCTCAGGATCCCGGGCACCCGGGCAGATGGCAATAGGTCCCCCCTTTGGTGAGGTAGGTGTTAATAAGGTCCCAGTTTAGTGGCTGCTCTCACAAGCAGAGGCTCACCCCACGGCAGAAGCAGCAGCTCTGGCCTTGGCTCCAGCGGCAGCAATGAATTCCTTTTCCCAGGCAGCACCTCTGAACATCCTCCTCCGCAGCCGAGTGCAAGAGAGAGCCAGCAGCTGCTCCAGCCCCGCCTTCTACCAGCCCAATTCTCGAGATACGGCTGTCCCTCTGAGAGAAACGCCCCGATAAGAGAACTGCAACCAGATACCTTTCTCCCCTGGGCCTGGCCACTTCTTTGCTCTTTTTAAGTACCCAGTCATTAGTGTTTCCTAGCAACTTATGGGAAAAAAGTCTGTACATAAAAAGGAACAAAAGGAAAGAAAACCTAACCCCCAACAACTGGGACCTACACTATGGTAAAAGTTCTGTTCTCAGCAATGATTTTACTTCCACCTGGCACATAGTCCTTTCTTTGTTCATTATCCTTCTTTGTTGTCCATTTCTATTTACTTCCAATCATCATAGCTCTTGAAGTCTTTCTGGTTATTTCATCCGAAAGTCCTTTTCTTGCATATTCTGTATATATTTCCCTTGTAGCCAGCTGTGTGTTTTCCATGTCTTGCACAACCAGATCTTTCCAGAGATCTTTAGATATTCCTTAAAGTGCCACTTCTGCCTGATGTTACACCACAGCTTTCCCTCTTCTGGTTTTGGGCATGCCCTCTCTTTTGCAGCTGGTGCTGGTGCATCTGCACATCTTGCATCTTATTGATTAGATCGCTGTCTGCAAGAAACTGGCAGCAGTCCTTGGTTCTGAGCTTGTGTTACGCAGATCAAAGAAATGTAAATTAACACATCTCATTATTAAAAAAGCCACATAAGCCAGTTTTGCATGCAATTATCTTACTTTGGAAGGTTTTTTTAAACCGTTGTAGGTAAGTTGCATTTGCCTGTACACAGTCGCCAGAAAAGATGTTTTATATTCCATAGATTTTCAGAATAACTTTTACAGAATTGGATTATTTTAAAGATTAATAATAAGTAATGAAAGTACACCTATCATTTTGACTGCCCAAGTGGGTGTCATTCTGTACATCCTCTGAAAGCCACAGAAATAAAAAATCTTCTATGTCAATAGAATTTTGCCATTAGTCACTAAATTTCATTAAATATTTGTTTTGTGCAGATGGAAACAAAATGCAAAAGAGCTTAGGTTAGATGGTTTTTCTCTGAATTACAAATCTAAAATTTCTTTTTTTAAGCAGAGGCATTACTGGCATACTTTGTTACCATCTAATGGGGCAAAGTAATAGCATAGAGAGATCAAATAATCTGTTGTTTCATCTAGGCTTTCTGAAGTTTCTAGTTAGACTTTGTCCAGGTTAACTCCAAGCATCCAGTTGGGGGTTGCGGGCAGTGGGAGAGCATGGAGAAGGAAGACGTACAAGCTGTTTGACATGAGTAAATATTGAAGGATACGTATGTTTCCTCAAAGTGTGGTAGAATGAAGCTACAGAATTTGGATCTGGGGGCTAATTGCCAGAGACTTTGACGTTAACATGGGAGATTTCCAGTTATTCATTGTACAGAGTCTGTTTACAAGATGAAAAATCTGCACTTGGATCAGAAGAGATGTTTTGGCTTTTTCTTCTCTGCTGAAATCTTATTTTCTGAAATCTTGAGCATATCAATGTGCAGCTGTTTACATAGGAAGGCTAAGCAGGATTCCTTGGAATAGGAGATTGAAGGAAGAGCCTAAGCGTGTCTTATGGCATCCTTTGTTTATACGTGTCCCAAAGTCCTGAGGAAATTTCCCCTCTGGGAGGATCAGACCTTGCCTTACTGTGTCCTTCTGTGAAATTAGTCTCTGATGTTTTAATTGCCACTCACCAGAAGAGTTTTGAACTGCTCCACCTGATGGATAACCCCAGCGGGAGAATGTAGAACCATAGTGAGCTTGCAGTCCTTTGCTTGGACTTGGTGTTGTGTAGCAGCACTTACCTTTGCAGTGCTATAGCTAAAGAATGGGTTTGTTAATGCATTTATTTCCTGGGTGTATGTATTTTAGGTTTCTTAATCTCGTATCTGAAAATGTAATTGGGATTTGTATTAGTTTGGAATAACAAGGTATCCTGCTTGTTAATGGGAAAATTAGTTTACAGTTTATTGAGAAAAGAACCTCTTCAGTTTTGCTTTTCTGTTGGTATCTGAAAAAGGTCCTAGTCCAGGAATGACACCACTGTATTTAACGAAGTTATAGTACTGAAGCTCTCTAATCTAAAAAAGTCCTCTAACCTTAGAGTTAGATCTTTTTCTTCTGCTTTCACACCAGGCAGGTTGTATCAAGCTGTAATGGTCCTTTGCCCCTCCGCAACTCCTCTCCATGTGACCTCTAACTAATTCCTTCTAATTTTTTCGAGTGCTTCTCCAGCATTTCTGTCACTTTGAAAATACCCCAGTTGTGTTCCCCAGGGAGCAGCCATGATTCCTGCATGGCTGGGGGACCTCTTGTGTTGTGGTCCATCTTTTATCTTGGCTTAGGCCATGTGGTAATGACTTCTGGGTGCATCCTGCTGCCCTGCATCCTTTATCACTATCAAGTGGGCTGCTTCTGCAGCTTGTCTGTGTTTGGTTTCTTCTCATTTTCTGTTTTTCCTGTGCATTTAAGAAGCTATACTCTTTTCTTTCAGAGGCCTGTTTCAATTCTCCTCTGTACTGCTGTCTGCAAAGCTCTTCAGACATCACTGAGAATCCACTGTGCCTGGTTTTTTTTTTCTCCAAACTATGGATATTAGCGAGCATAGTTCAACAGGCAGTATGAAGCACAGAAAATGCAGGAGTTTGGAAATATAACTAGCAAACCTGTAAACCTCCTGCAGCCACATTGTGTCATTCTCACAGGAAGCAGAAACTTGGTTTTTATCTGGACTAAAAGGTGATACTGCATGTTAAAACTACATTACATAGCTTCAGCTATGTTGACTTCATTCATTTATTATAAAGACTTTTATAAAGGAGAAAAAAAAAAAGTAAGATTTCAAAATTGCAGAAAGCATATTTTTGTTTGTTTTCTGAGGAATACGTGATGATAAGGTTTAAAAATTTCCCCTAGATTATATTTCTTCCCCATTATATTTTCATATGAGAGTTCATATAGTATGTCCTTACTCAATGAGAAGAAAGAAACCTGATCTTTGCATGGGCTGTTTACCAGACCAGTGGATGCTATGAGACTGAGAGGTGTTTCCAATTTAGTTTCATTGAGTGGTATGCTGACTGCATCAGACAGCCAAGCTGGGCTTTCTATTGCAATCAGTAATTTTATAAACCTCTCCAGTAAATGATAACTTTAATTATTGAAGAGTATGAAATAGACCCAAATGAGCCTGTTAATGCTTACTGTACTGTCTGAAGTTACTAAGCTTGTTATGGACCTCGGCTAACATATTCATAAAAGTAAACAAATGCAGCTGACCCTTCTGTTCATGGACAAATAGGAAAACACCTTGGATTTCTGCAGGTTTGTATCAAAATTGTTCCCGGAGCATTTCTTTCCCATGCATGTGGGCTTTTTATTAACTGTTTAGTTTGTCTGTTACCCATTATTAATAGATTCTGATTATTCTTCTGTGTTGCATATTTTTATATCCGTGCCTTTATTGTCTGATGACTAATTGAAACGGGGTTAGAGAAATGAGAGAGTCCAACAGCATGGCTGTATGAGCATTTTCTTTTACAAATATATCTCTTTGAGACCTGTTTTTGAGAGTGTTTTTGTGATCCTAAAGTCATCAAATTGCATGCTCTATGAGAAAGCAAGTAGAAGTGGTACTTTGTAAAATACTTTTAGGTCTTATTCAAAGGTATGTCTCTAATGTTTTTTAAGTATTTTTTCAACTGGACTGATAAACATGCATTTTAATTTTTCTCTAAATAGGAAGATGTATCTTTTTTGGCTGTGCTGGACCTGTGACAGATATGAGAGGACAAATCCCATTATTTTATTGCAAGTTCTCCAGCTTCTGTTCCTTCTACCTACATATATCCCTCTAATGACCTTTCTGGGGAAAAAAGCTGCATGAAAAAGTAGGAGAAATCCTGTGTGGGGAGGAGGAGACAGGGAGCAGTGTGAGTGCACCCGCAGTTTGCAAGCATGATGTCATTCTAATTTGCACTGCTAGGGGATGAGCTCATCGGGGAGGGGCCTTGCAGATTTACAGCTGTGCCAATTCATCTCTGGTTTGATTAAGATTCTCCAGGCTCGCTCCTTGAACTGAACAACAGGCACTGTGTTATGAATTATTTAAAGACCTATGAGAGCTTCGACTAAATAAAAACAAGCATCAGTGCAAAACAAAAGAGTGAGCTCTCTATTTTGCTTCCACAATGTTGTTAGAGAATGGCATATCTACCATTCCCAAAAGGATAAGCAGGTATTTTTTTTTCTCTCCCCATTCCTGCTCCTTAATATTTTTGCACTATTAGTTTTCAGCAGCAATCTGAGCTGCCTTTTTGGGGAAGGTGGGTATGTAGACCTAATGTGTGTATGTATATATGTTTCTTGTTTAGATGCAGTGTAGCTCTGGCAAAGCTGTATTATTCCCCTCAATAATTGGGTTATAATTTCTAATATAAGTTTAAATCTAAAACTTGGGCTGTTAGAAAAAAACAAGCACATTCTTCTATTTCTAGAGTCGATGTTAAGAGTAATTTTTTTTTTTTAATAACCTACAAGAAGGTACCTGAGAACTAAATAGGTTAGCCTTTCACTATTTTAAGGAATTTGACTGCACTTAATATAAGATAGAGTAGGCTTTTCTGTACACATATTTAAAAATAAAAATTAAAATTCTGCTTCCACTGTGAAGTTAGCTTTCTAAAATATCTCATGATCCATTCTGAGTGTTCGTCAGAAACCATGCCATTTTGCAAGTGGGTCAGAGCAGCTATTTGGAAATCAGATAAAGTACCTGGGATCTGCATCTGCTGTACTCTGCCTCCTGCCTGGCTGCAGGCTAGAGGTGTTAGTCCATTTGTATACTTGGAGTCAGTGAAATTCTCTTCAGAAATGCATTTTAAGAGATATTTCTAAAGATTAAGATGCTAGGTTGAGATGTCATGTTTGAAGAGTGAATTGTGCCTAGCATCTGGAAATACTTCTAAGAAAGACCCCTCTAAGAAAGAAGCAAGATAAATCTTCAACAATATTTTGGTTTCTTGTAGGTACCTTGTACCTTTTCCCTTAGTGCAACACCTACCTTCTGAGATGAGGATGGGGAGAACTTCTGTACTTCTAAACTCTAATTATTGCTGCTGTCTGTAACAGCTTTATAGGATTATTCATTCCTTATGTGTGGTGCTTTAGGCACTTCTTGTAGGTGCATCTATCTGTCTTGGTAGCTGTAGGACAGTAAGCAATACAAATACAGGGAAATCTGAAATAAAGTAGAGTTTCAGTTTGAGTAAGCAGTGAGTTTGCTCTAAAAGCACTGTCCCCCCCTTTCAGATTTGCATTTGGGGTCTGGGGAGACTCTGAATATCCCAAAAGTGAAGAAACAAGTGAATGATTGGCTGGCCAATAATACTCAAAAAACTTCTTGCTTGGGGAAGTAACTCAGTCCAAAGGCCAAGCTGGTTTGTCAGTCAGTTAGTTCACCAAAAACTGGCCTAGTAATCACTGTTTCTAAAACATCATTGTTTTCTAGAAATTACTGCAGCCTGTTAGAGCATGGCCATTCTGTATTAGCTGTCCTCTTCTCTGAAGGGAAAAGAATATTTTTTGTATACAGTACTACAGATAGGTTTTTAACAGACTTCTGCTTCTGAAGGTGTGGAAGGACTTGGTGTAATTCTTGTAGCCTCTATAACTTGAACAGATGAAGCAGCAAGATATTTTTCAACTTCATTAAGATATTCTAGAAGCTTGGGCAGCAGGTAACAGCTGTTCAGTGCTGTTAAAATGCTTCAGCTGGGAGCCTGCTAGTACTTCCTGTCCTTCTCCCACTCCAGGAGCATTAGGAAAGTCTGGAGAAAAGCAAATAGACTTGCAGTTTAAGTGCTGGCTTCCGTGTAGTCAACTTTATCTGTGACAGACAAATTGTATACTATGCCAGCTTGTATATTTTCAAAATAGTAATTTTTTAATTTCACACCATGAATGGGAGCAGTGCCAAAATACACTTATTCAAAGGTGAACTCAGAATGACTTCAGTGTTAGCAACCTAGCATGTTCCACTGTAAAAAACCATTATCTTCAATAAACAGTTTTTCGTTTCCAGTATTTTACAGCATGTTTTATACAGCTGTGCTCAAGAATGAACTTAATATTTGCATTCAGAGACAAAAGCAAAAATAAGCCTGCTAGCTAGATTTAGAAGTTTTGAGACAAGCCCACACCTTGATTTTGTGGAAGTAAAGTTTAATTAATTGTTTTGTAAATTTTGCTATGAAATGCTGTTGAGGATGCTGTTGGTTCCAGGAGTAATGAAAGAGGGGGATTTGCTCTGGGTTTCACTACTGGATCAGTAGCACCAGCTGATTGTGGTGGTATAGCTAACATTAGGCAAACTCCCTTGCTCTTTTGCCTTTCCACATGTAAAATTGGGACTATTTTGCTATACTGAGAAAACTAATTAAGAATGGGATCTTTCTTTCTGAGGATTGAACGTCAGTCTTGTGTAAGCTGTTGTGGTCAGGATATCTCCTCAGTACAGAGGCCAATTGACTTTGAGGTCAGCTCATCTTACCCTGAAGGAAACATGAAGTGGGAGTTGGAGTTGGCCAGACAGAAACATCCAGTGCCATGTTAGGTGCCATCAGGTGTTTGAGATGCCTGGGTGGAGCTCTGAATGTGACTCAAGCAGCAGCTAATGACTATGGGGGATAGAGGGGAATATGCTAGAGCATCTCAAAGATGCTGGATACCTTGGATACCTAAATTTAGGCAAGCCCAAGCTTAACCCTGCTGGTAGCATCTAGTCTTGTGTTTTGCTAATTATTGTGACCAGGTTTCTGTTGACAGTAACAGGAGTGCGGGCATACAGCACCTGTATCCCAGCCTGTGTCAGACAGCTTTGCATGTATTTCTAGCCCATCCTTTAACTGAAGCTCAGTGCCATGTAGCCCGTGTATTTTGGTTTTAAAAATGCTCAAAAGGAGTGTTTTAAAAACATACTTACTGCTTATGGCAGTAGATTCTAAAACATACTGATGCATTAAAGACATTTTGTTTCCAGATGTGAAAAGGTTTCTGTGAGAGAAGAATTTATTGAGGGAAACCCAGACTTCCAGAGCAGATCCTGCATCTGGAGCAGCCCTGGGTGCTTCACCAAGCACACAGTTCTAGCACTGAGAAAAAAATGTGGAGCTTTCAGCAAGGGGGTGCAGAGGGAGAGGTAGTGCTGCTTTCCTGATAGCCTTGATAAAGATACAAATGGGTTTCAAAACTGTGACTAAAAAGCATCCTTCAATTATAGTAGTTAAGCATATGGAAACTACAAATCAAGTGTGATTGCAAGTGGCTTGCGGGAGTGTGAGAATAATCAGTGCTCTCAACTATACTCTTTTTGTACCCAGGAAGGTGAATAATTGAGCTGGAGTCAATATTTTACTACATTTAAAGCTTAAATACAGACATGGATGGCCTAGATTTGTTACCCAAGCCATCTGAATATTTTTTGTGGGCTTTGCTGTATTTTTTGAGATACTGCTGCCTATAGATATAATGGGACAAGGTGAGTTTGAGGGTGGAAGGAGGGAAACCACCACTTGGTTTCATCAATTAACAAACTCAACAGGGTGCAGTTTTTAAATTCGGGGCTGGTTTTTGATTTCCTGATATGCAGCTGAGATTTCCAGATTCCTGCAGTTGTAAGAGCTTTGTCTGGAAGTTGGGGGTGCAAGTTTCAACTTCATCTGCTGGCATCGTGCCCAGTGGTCCCTTGGCTGGGCCTAATCCTGAGCTGTCATGTTAATGGGAAGCAGCGGTGCTGTTGTGCTGCCTTCTTCCCAGCACCAAACATCAGCTTGCTATCTTGGAGCTGACTTGTCTGTCTGTGTATAAATAAATAAATATTGTTGTACAAATATATTTTAAATTGTGCTCCTGTTTAGTTATTATTTCAGGAGATCACATTTTGAAAACTACCATTTCAGAGTGGCCTGATAGGCACATTTGCATGTGGCCATTTCTAGTACTCAGTTTGCAGAATGGTGTTTTAAATTAATGGGAACATTTTCTCCTGGCTTAAAAATGCATGGCAATTTATCCATTCAGCTGTTACTTAATTCTGCATTTCATTTACCTAAATAGATAAATAAATTTGAAGTAATTCATCATACTCCCTTTTATAGGGCTTAAGTCATAATACCAATCCATTTTAATCCTATAATAAGTGCCAAACAGGCATTTTCTAGGTTGATGGAGGTTCTCTTTCAGAGGGGAAAATTAAAAAAGATTAATTTTGATAGTATTCCTGGTGTAAACTAAATTTTACAGGATTAGATTCTTGATATTTATGACAACTTGAAGAAAATACATGGTTTTCATTAGCTGACCATTTGATTTTTTAAATTTGGGAACTTATTAAAGCATTTCATGCAGTGCACTGCTGGTACGCTGTGTTTTGATTGTTTCCACGAGGCTTGGAATAGCCAGTCATGTGCAAAAACATTGATTTTAGCACATTTAGCCTACAAACAGCACAGGGAAAAGGACTGCTTGGATAAAGGAGCCAAATATTTGTAGAAACTTCTTGTTGAATCCTTTGTTTCCCTGGTGGGAGTTTCTCCAGTGGAAAATTAATGGAAATTAAATCAAGTAGCAGGTCACCAGGGCTTTCAGCTGATTTCTGAGTGGAGCAGGTATTTATTTGTTCTTTCCACCAATAACTATATTCTTGTCATTGCTATAAATTAATTCTAAAAAGCATTATGCAATCAATTACCATTCCACATTAGTAAGCTGAGGTTCACCTTGTTAAACTTCCTTTGTCAAATTATATCCTAACTCAGAGAAGAAAAAGGCAACATATAACTTAATGAAATATTTCTTGAGTGCAAGTATGGGGGCCAAAAAGAGTACCCCTTTTATTATGGTTTTTTTCTCTTTAGTATGGGGGACTGTGGGCTACTGAAACAAGTTTTCAGCTACTGATTTCTCCCAGCAGTCTAATGTGGAAGAATGCAATCAGTAAATGTGCTGAAATCCTCATGTACCTATGTAGTGTCATCTTCTAAGATGTGTGATTTTCATCTGACAGAAACTTCCATGGGAAAAAAAAGTTGGGAAAATGGGTACTCCAGAGTTGGATTTTAAAGTACAGTTAAAATTCTGGCTGCAAAAAAGCTCCTCTAAATGTTTGTTTTTTACAGATTTCTGTTCATAGAAGTTGAAGCTGAAGTGAGGCTCAAGTTAACTAAAATAAATACTGACCCCACAGATTTTGTCCCTGTGATTTTAGCTTTGGGAACAGACGTTATGCAGATTCGTGCCAGATATCATTAGATAAAGTCTCTCTCTTTAATAGCAGTTTCTCTTCTACCAGTTTTTGAAGCAAATGCCCCTTTTTCTTAACTAATAGTGTAATACTCCCCAACCCACTCATAAAAACTCAGAAATACTGGATATTACTTTTGCAAACGTTTTGCAGTGTTAGAGAAGAACATATTGCACACATTAAAGAAGTACGGTACCATATTATATGTAGTGAGAATACAGCCTTTGCTTGCTGTATTTTACTCTAAACTTCAGTTACTTGTGAAAGTTTATGTGAAGGCAACTTCTAAAGTCACATATTCTCTGATTCTAGTGAATCTTCTTTCATTCTTTCAATAACGGTATTTTTTAAAAAAATCAACTGAGAAACTGCTTATTCTTAAGGAATAAAAAATTAGGAGATTAGTCAAGAAATGAAGGCTGTGATTGCTTTTTTGATTACTGCATTCAACTGATCTGAAATCTTGGCTGTTCACCATGGACAAGAATACCACAGCAGAACTGTGCAAGACATTTGGGCTTCCCTGAATAACTCAGATGCCCTCTAGGCTAAAATGTGAAGCCAACTTTACTTCTACACATCTCTGATTCAAGAGTGATGCATGAAGCTGTGTTGATAACGTTATCTGATTGCAACAACTGATTGCAATGATGTTTTGTTGGTGTTTTTTAAACTTTTTTGGGAAAGTTTTCACCTTAAGATTTTTCTGAGAAACTGGTCCTTACAATGTTGTGCTGGGTTGTGTGTCCCAAATTACTGGTTATTCTAGAAGCAGCATGAGTGTGGACACACATGCAAGAACACAGTTCTTATTTACTTTAGATTTTCACTAAGTATTTTGAAAAGATAATATTTTTGATAGAATATCCACCATCAAGTGATTAAGGTGGTTCAGACATGGTCCTCTTGAGTGTGGATACCAAAATAACATCTGTCTGCTGAAGCTGACAGCACATGAATATGTTTAAACAGCCCAACAAATGTAGCTTTATGGTACAGTTGTCTCTTCTCACATTAATAGGTAGATATTTAAATTTGTCTCAGGTATGTTGCTTGGGAATGAGGTATGCTGAAGGAAGGTGTGAATTATGGAAGTTGGCCGAAGCTTTTTTCCTTCTTTTTTGGATTTGACTGTGTGTTTGCACCCAGCACTATCCAGTGGAAAATCTTTGGGTTTTAATTATTCACCTTTGGCTAAGCTGTAGGTGTTACTTAGGAGTGTGTTTATCTAAACACCACTAACTTAGGGACGAATCTTTGCAGTTATCAGCAGTTCCATTGACTGGGCACAAATACAGAAACCTCACCAATTCAAACCAGGGGGAATCTTACACATTCCCATGCTGGTATGCTTGAGCCATTGACAGACCAGTGGAAGCAGGAGGGATCAGCTTTCTCTTTCTCCTCCTGGGCTGGGTCTGTGCTCAGCCAGAAACACATTTGGTCATCAAATGTCACCCTGGATGAAGAGTAAGGTAAAATAAAATGTTTGGGGATGAAGCTGTTGCATTTTCACCTCCTGTTCTGTTGGGTGTTGTGGGTTTTTTGCTGCGTTTCTGCTTTGGAAAGGCAGGACTTTCCCAGTTCCCAGTACTGCAGTCCCAGGGGCAATGCAGTTGGTGTTGTACTGCCAGGGCTCCATGCACTGCTCTTCACGTGAGCCAGGTACGGCAGCGAGGAGTCACACAAACGTCATCCTTGGAGTTATTTCAAGAACAAGGAGAGTCTTTACAAAGCAAGGCTGCTGACACTCTTGGCTTTCCTGAGGCGAGCAGTCAATGCCAGCAGAGGAACCACAGATGGACGTGTTGTGTAACAGCCTTGCTGGTCGGTTGGTTGATGTATCCCTTGTGACAGAGCATCCCTTCAGCACAGCAGTGAGCAGGGAGGGCAGGCAGGAGAGCAGGCCTATGGAAACTGTCACAAGCTGAATCTGCCCTTGAGTTTATCTTCAAATCTTCAAAACAAGTCCCTGGTTGCAAACTGAGACCAAGAGAAATCAGTCTGAAAGCATGAGTTGTTGTTTTAATAATACTTTTGCTTATGAAATGTTCTTTGGAGGCTGTGTCATTACAGATGCTTGCTTCAAAGTGGTTTATCATGCTCTGCATATTGCTGTTTATAGCTGAATATCTTTTGTTAGGAAATCCATTTCTGGATCATGTACAGGCACAAACACATGACTATGATATTTTTTCTGGCTTTATAAGCCATTGCTTATTTTTCAAGATATTCCTTTAAAATGAAGGACAAATATACATCGGGTGCATTATGCATTGGATTCTTTATCTTATTTTATATGTAATTAAAGAATAAAAAATTCAACTGTAACATCTTATACAAGAAGATGGAATATGAAGTGTAAAACAAACAAAAAAAGGAATTAGAGTAATAAAATTATGTGCACACGCACATGTGCTCTTTTTCTTTGTTCCCAGTTTGCCCCAATTTAATCATGTACATTATCACAACATAAGTAAAAATGTCCAGCTGTTGTCGTCAACAGCTCTGCCATGTATTTCTTCATGGTTAGCAGTCATCCCTGTAGCACAGGAATGACACGGTTTTTTTGCCAAACTGGTTGTCACAAATATAATTTAATCTGTTTTAGTTGGCCAAGTTGTGAGACCCATGGTTCTCACAGTTCCGAGTCAAGCAGTTTTACTCCTTTTATCTGTATGGAGTAGCGCCTGAAGCATACAGGTATTTTGGGAAGAGATCTGTGTGGGCTGACAGAGATCAATACCTTTGTGATAATGCAGACCAAGGGGGTGAGTTGAACCTACTACTGAAGCTGCAGCCACAATGAATGATCAGGGCTGTAAGAGTGTCATCATCTTTATTTGAAAAAAGGAAACACCCTACTAAGATACACTTGGTATCACTTGGGCTTCCTTAATCCCAGCATGCTCTAAAGAAAGATGCTGGCCTAAATATCCTCATCTGCTTAGATCTGCTGTCCAAACAGCAAAGTCCTGTCATATAAAGGGTAGAGAGCAATTCCCACTGCCCAGGGGAGGAGCTCTTTGCTGGGCAAGTTGTCAGGCACATCTCCATAGTGACTCACATCAGGTAGATCATATTGAGGATCCAGGTGTACTTTTCTACCTACATC
Source organism: Chaetops frenatus (assembly GCA_013400775.1). Classification (NCBI taxonomy): domain Eukaryota; kingdom Metazoa; phylum Chordata; class Aves; order Passeriformes; family Picathartidae; genus Chaetops; species Chaetops frenatus. The sequence continues at coordinate 409,334 of VZTR01001335.1, read as the reverse complement.
TTTTCCTTAATGGCAAGTTATATGAGGACTTTGTGCTGGAGGTGAAATAAGGCAAAAATTACCTTAAGCTAGCTGGGAGAATCAGTGACCTGCCAAGTTGTGCTTGGTAAGGGAAGAGTCAAGGTTGTGTGTATGTAAGAAAAGATTGTTGAAGGGAAGTAAGAGAGAAAAATATGGTTTATCTATTTTTAAAAGCCAAAGAGTAGTGCTAGAGAGGAGACTGCTCCACTGGAGAGCTGGTGCTGCATTGCAGCTCTTACATGTGTATTGAGATGTGCAATGAAGAAAGAATAAATTCAGTCACCTTCATTTTTCTGGGTGGAAAAATGATCAGAAGTGATGGATGTTCTCAAGGTAGCTTATTCTGTAAATAAAACTGGTAAATTTCCAAAATGCCTTAGTGTTCTGCAAAGATAGTGTATAGCTGTAGTGCTCCAGCTTGCACAAAATACAATGTTATCTACAGGATAGTAATGTAATCCCCCTTTGGAAGTGCTCGTGTTTATATTGTATTAAAATCTATTGTCAGGTGAGTGCTGCTTTCAGTGACTCAGGAAGAAGTAACTCATTCTCCATGAAGGCCGTGTCTCTGTTTTCCAAAGCAGCTAACACACTAACTGTGGGCTCCCCAGAGAGCAGCAAGGAGGAGGCTGTGGTTGTCCAGGACTGCAGAGAGGACTTGATGAAAGGAGACGTTAAGCAGGCACCAAAACCTGACTGCCAGCTGCTCACAGGCTAAAGCTTCTCCTTTTTATCTGTTTTATGAAAAGATCTATTTATTTGTTAATGTCTTTATTTGCCTTAACCTTAGAAGTGTCATTAAATCGTAGGGGGTTTTTTTCTCTCTGAAATTCTTTGATGGTTGTTGGAAAAGACAGACATACTAGGGGAAGTCTGGTGTCAGGAAGAAAAGGGAATGTAGAAAGACTGGAGCAAAGCATCACAGAGGAGCTAACATGAGGAGTGACGATATTTGAATGTATGAAAACTGGACAGTCTGCCTGACAGTGTGCAGAGTGGGATGTGGCTGCATTTGCTGTTCTCCCAGCTTTCCAAGCCTGTGTTTCTAGCGGGTATATTTTTAAAAGTAAACTAATAACAATACTCCTCTGAGACTGCCTTCTGAAGAAAGAGATGCCATTGTCATTTACAGAGAGAGTTCTTTAAATAATTTTAGCTAAAAGTTTAAATGTCAATGCCTCTCTGACTATAAATACTCTAATTCATTAGTGTGGAACATTCCACATTCTTAGCTGCTTCTACATTTGTGATCTGAAGACAAAGAAACTAGACCATTAGGCCATTGCAAATTGTATGAAAATAGAAAAATAAAATATGGAAAATGTTGTAGTTTCTTGACTAGTAGTGGAAAAGAGTCCACTTCTTTTTCTGAGAGGAAGAAGATAATTGAATTCGCTAATAAAAAATGATGCCTTCTTGTCATTAAAATCTGTATTGTCTTTGATAGATGGAAACAGAAATAAGGTTAGTAGTATTAACAGTAACATGGACATTTCAGTAAGACTTCAGTAGATTTTTACAACACGCATCTGAAGTTTAATACAGAATACTGCTTGCATAGGACAGTATGGAAGGTGGTGAAGATGTTAATGAAGATAATTTTTAGTGTGATTTCTTTTGGTGACCGTTACGATTATTGTTGTATTTCTCTCCGCAGCAGGAGTAACATTACAGAAGTCTGAAAATAGATAACATGGGCATAATACCAGACTCACAATACGTGACTGGCTGTTTTATGTCATGATAATTATCACTTGCACTATTTGTGAGAGCAGTGTTTTCCTAGACAAAAGTAATAACAAGAAAAAGCTGGTGAGCAGGTTCTGCTACGTAATTTGAAAACTGCAGGAATATATTCAGCAACTGAGTCTGTACAGCACTGTTGTATTGTGGCTTTATAAACAGCTACTAACATAAATATTACCAAGGAAGTGTTTCTGTCTAGCAGAACAAACTGGGGAACAAGCTGGACCTAGTACTAACCAGAGGCTGGGTGATGTATTCTCAATTTCTCTTTGATACCTGCAGGCCACAGTTTTTGTAGTTTCTTGTAATGAAAAAAAGGTTGAATTCAGAACAAGAACACTAAAGATGACAGCAGAGTTAAGCCAGATGCATTCTTCTGATACCACATATTATGTCAGTGGTTTCGTTCTTTTCAATACAAAGCATTCAAGTAATTGAAACCAAACAAAAACACAATAAAAAGCCCTGGACTCATAGAGCAAACGTATTTTATAACACAATGAATGTTTAATGTTAAAAGCATCTTGGAAAATCATTTAGATCAGGAGTGTTTATAAATATTCCTGATAACTCCCTTCAGTTTTATGCCATCTAAATTGGCCATCTTGTAAGCTTACAATGCTTTATCAAAAACAAGTGTCTTAGGACTTCTTAATCCATTTTTACTTTTTTATCTCCAGATCATTTATGAACTGCCTTCATTTCACTCTAAATATAGATATGTATTTTGGTTATTTCCTATAAATTCCCATATTTCCTATATGGTTGTTTCCTGTTACATATCATAGGTAAACTGCTTGAAAACAAATGACAGGGAAGAAAATAATTTGCAGACTAGTTTTGCCCAAATCTCCTACTATCCCAGTAGAACCATATGTGGTAATTGCTGCCTCCAGCTTTTTCTGCATCCTCCACCACTTCAGAAGGTGTTTTATGTATTGCAGGTTATTGAATATCAGCATTCCTCTGCTCTCAAATTGTGTGTTATGCACCCTGTGCTTGACCATGCAGCCTTTTATTTTTTGATGATTTCGTGTTGTTATGTTACAGTGTACTCAGTTACAGGGTCAGATTCTAACTTCAGGTCCAATTTGTTCCACCAGGATTGTTGCATGTGTTTTAAAGACATAACCAACATAGGTCTGAGCAACCTGGTCTAGTGAAAGATATCCCTGCCCACGGCAAGGGTGCTGGAACTGGGTGATCTTTAGGGTCCCTTCCAACCCAGACCATTCTATGATAAACTGGGGTTTTTTTTCATCAACATCTCTATAAAAAGGGTAATGCTTTCACTTTCCTCAAAGAAGGGAATCAAAGATGAGAAACCAGAGCTCAGAAATTTCACGAGGGATTAAGTGACTTCCCAGTAGCTTTAAAGAGAAACCACTGTGTATCCATAATTGTCACGAATCATCACTCATAATCCTGGTTTTTGGGTGCTAGAACTGCTTATAAGTGAGTACATCTGCTTTAAATGGTGATGGCGGGGTGAAAGGTGAAATACTTATTTAATTTAAGGTAGATCTTAAGGTCTGATATAGATACTATAATGTCACATTGTATAAGTGAACTGTGGCATCTTGCTTGATGGCCTTAGTGTAATGTAATGCAAAGTAGTGGTGTGTGGTGCTGTTTTTCCTACCATGAAAAACGTATTCAGTTCATGCTATTGCAGCAAGAATAATCATTCCCAGCTGCAACGTCATCAGATTTATGTGTAAAACATCCTTTTTCACAGTGGGCCTCATACCTATGGTATACATTAAAAGCAGAGTTCTAGGTCTAGTGTTGTGGTTTTTAATTCTCATTATTTGGGATGCTGGACATTTAACAATCCTACACAAGTGAAAAAAAATGATGACTAATCTGCCACCACTGCTCCTTGCAAACATCTGTCAGTTAGAAAATTGTACCCTAGAAGAACATCCTGAGCTGGGAAATAGAGAAACCATTTTAATTGTTTACAGACTAAGAAAGGGCCTTCTACAGGAGATTATTTTAAACTTGTCCTCAGTGGGGTTGTTAGGAAGTAGCATCTTCAGTTAGTGTTGAGTGGTAAAGAAATATGCATGGTCATGGAATCTAATATCTACTATCAGTGAACACTGGCTGCTGTTTAGAATAGAGAGTCTAGATAATCCATAATTTCACATTTTTCTTGTAGATATTACTGTGCTGTACATAAATACATAAATTCTGGTGCAGTTACTCCTGCCTGGGATTTCTTTGACAGTCACATGCACATGCTGTACAGTGTTCATGCAGGGGACAGTGCTCTTTGAAAGCCCCAACTTCTCCACACACTGACTGTGCAGATGGCTTGCTCAGCCACAGAAAGCTGGCAACCCTAGTGATGCTTTAACATGGATGTGTTGTGTTAGGCACTTTTGGCTCATGCCTGGTAGGTCCTGCTCTGCCCATACACTTCAGTGGCATTTCCTTACTCTCCATTCATCTTCTCAAATCTTGTTGTTTTGCAATGTCTGTTTTCAAATCCATCATTTCTAACATATCTTTAGTTCTGATCTGTGCAGCAAAAGTGTAGCTTGTGGGATGAGGAGATGGCTATCTACAAGGTTGTATTTGGCTCCTTTGGAAGAAATTAAGTTGTTCCAGACCTTTGAAAGGTTTGAAGAGTTGTTTTAAAAGCAATGAATGTTTGACTTAAATATATTTCTTCTTTATAAGAAATGGTTCAGTGAAGAGATGGCTTTGTGCCTTAATTGTTTCAAAGTCAGATACCAACACTCTGTTGGTTAAGCCTGGAGATTATCTGGTGGTGTTACTTCACAGTTCATAATGTCCAGTTGAAATTTCAGCAGCTAAGCAAGCAACAGAAATCTCTTATCTGTAATTGTGGTGTTTTTATTTTTAAAAAGCAATCTACCAGAAAAATCTGAAAGACCTAGTGGTAAACTGTGTGTCTCCTGAAACAAGTTTATATGGTGTAGAGTGTGTACAAGATGGTGATGCTTACTGCACAATATATTTTTATTGTGGTGATATCTATTTCAGTTTGTAATCTAGCACTGTCTTTCCTAAAACAGAAGGACTCAGGCCTTCTTTAGCTCTTCAACACATTGCCAGTGTGTTGTCAGAACATCAGCTTGTCTCTTAGAGTCATCATGGCATAAAATTGGCAAAGGCAGTTTCTTGACACTGGAATAGCCTCAAGGGCTTTGCTTTGTATCTCTCATGTATAATTTGGAGGAACTGGGGGTTGCTATAAAGTACATCAGTCAGATCTCTGGCTGACTGAGACATTTTCATTCCAAAACTCCTTCATGTCTCAGCAATAGTATGTATCCTGAAACATGGAAGGAGCTTGATGTAAAGAAATGCTGAAGTTCCTGGATGTGTTCACATCAAAAAGGTAATTGGTAGGAAGTGATGTCATAGCAAATAAAGTAATGATGAGCTTGGAGCTTCTACTGTCCATGTCTGGTAGCTTGAAAACAACATAACAGTTGCAGAAGTAACTAAAAGAAACCTGCTACAAGGTAGTCTCCTGAATAATATAACTAGATTTTTCTGCTCCCTGCCCTGAATGTCTAGAATGTTCCGTTTGTGCTTTTTTAGTCTGTTCACAGAGTGTAAGGACATTTGTAGTTGATGGTGATAGGATGATACATTAATTGTGGTAATGTCCCTATTGCATCTTCCCGTGAAAAAGTCAGTGCTGGCTGTGGAGTACTGGACCAAGTATCCTGTAGAGTCCCACATATGAAGTATGAGAGTTTGTGTATTATTGGTATTTGTATTGATGCCTTTTTTCTGGTCCTAGAATTATGAGCCAGACATGGCTAAGGGATAAAAGGGTTTTTTTCTTGTGGTATTTAACCATAAGGATCTTTATGGTGCAACAGTTCATCAAGGTGGAATATGCCGAAATGCACATACACAGTATACCACATGTAAAATTTTATAGACCTTGCAAATTAGCATATCTGGGAAAGATTCCCCAATGGGGGGCTTAAATGAATGGCGTGACATCTCCCTACTCTAAAGTATTCCCCCTCAGATGGGGCTTGAGCTTAGTTTATAAAATACGTTCTAGAGAGGGCATTGGTTTCTCAAGATAATGTAAGGCTTTCCGGCCCCCAGTTGTGAGGCCTTTAGGGTTTTTGGTCTTCTAGCCTAGCAGAATACCAGGACTTAAGCTAAGATACCAGGTTAAAGAATTTCAGCTATGTATGCTAAGGGTACTGAGAATACATAAAAAGTATATGAGAAGAAAAGGCAAAAAATTATCATGGCATCAGTACCATACACCCTACTGCTCTACCTGAAAAGTATCTGGAAGCGCTGCTATCTCAATAATGATCTTTCCTGAGAAAATGAATACCGAGAAAAGAAAAGCAGTATAATCTGGCCTGTAATTAGGCCAGATGTAACGATAAAGGTCAGTTGTGTATGTTACTATATTTAGAAGGAAACATTTTCATCACCTGTTCAAAACAAAAAAGTTCATTAGCACCAAATAACTCCAACTTGATTAGCTATAAACAAGCAATGAAGAGAAAAGCAGTGGGGTTCTACTGTTCCTTACAGGTGACTGAGCTATCCTTGTGAGTCAAAGATTTCAACAGGAACAGGGAAATAACAGTGTCCTTGTAGAAGATGTGGACAAGACCATATTAACAACACTTGGAGCAGCTTTGCTCATGATGGATGTACTCTTATTAATAAGAGATGAACACAGACTTGTAGGATGATCAGGGAAATGGAAAGAGAACCCATCTGAGAGGTATACCTGGATGCTCTCCATGGATGTGTGCACAGACAAAATAGCTTTGAATTAGCTGTAACAGGTACTGTAGTCTGTGTAGCCCTGCAGAATTGGTCCAAGGACAGGAGATGGAGGGAAGCTGGGACTGGGGAGGGCAAGATGAGCTAACTCTGTGCCTTCCCTGTTGTGAAGCACGTTTCCAATGGATGGAGAAGGACACAAATGCAAGCAGTAGTGAGGTGAACTATAGTGTGTGTCTCCTCAATAGCTGCAATAGCAAAGAAACCCCTGGAAGATAGTTTACAGTGCTGTAACCTTTTGGCTCATGTATGGCACAGAAACAATGGCTTAATTGTTTCACTTTAGGGATATACAATCTCACTTTGGCGGGAAGTAGAGGATCCTCTCAGAGGTGTTTCTTGCCTGGAGTCTCCAAATCTCTTTCAGCAGTGCTGGCAGCTCTGGACAGCATTGTCCAGAGTCAGTGACTTTTTATTTCCAATCCTCTTTGCTTCTTGCTTGAAAAAAATAAGGAATCAGAAAGCTCAGGAAGAATGACATGTAAATATTAACAATAAACAGGAACTGACCCTTGGGTCATTTTTGAGACTGACTTGATTTCAGCAAAGTGCTTGCCATCTTATTCACATCAGTAGATATAGGTAGCAACAGAACAACATGCCTGTGGCTCTTTGATTTGGTGAGATGAGGACTTGTAGGTTTTTTCAAGGGTTTCATCAATGTGTATTTTATTAGAAAAAATTATATTTTAATGTGTTGTGGAAAAAAAGTTAAATGTTATTTTAAACTTGACTTACAGCAACTTTATTTAGAGACAAATTGTGCTAAACAAATTATCCAAGTATGTGCATTAGGACTGTATATATGCAGTGATATCATAAAACATACTTTGGAAGTATTAGATGTTCATACAGTATGGGAATCATGCTGTTTGCAATAGATAAGGGAGAAAGAAGGAAGAGCAAAATATTTCTGACCTTGTATTTTCTCTTACTTTGGGAGAGACAAAGTTCCTGTAGCATCTGCTGTAAGGATATCTTCATCCTTAATCATTCTTCTCAAAGGTTAAGGAAGATTTATGGACTTTTTGTTTTGTTACTTTTCCATCTTTTTTCATGTTCAACATGGTAATTTGTATTGCATTGAGCAAGTGGTCCAGCCCATTTCCCCGAGAAAAGCATCAGAAGTGGGAAGTTTTCTTTCTGTAAACAGGACCCTGTCAAAGTGGTCTCATTTATGAGTGAGGATGTACCTGTGAACAAACTAGAACAGTAGCATAAGACATAGGCAAGAAAGGGATAGAGCATGAATATTTTGGAGAAGATTTGGAACAACTGGTCTGTTGCTTCAGGTCACTATTGAGACTTGGTTTGCAGACAGAGTTACTTGTTGCATCAGCAAGTGGCCTTTAAAGTAGAGAAAATGGAACAGAAAATCTTCCCCAAAAATCCTCAAGATTTGTGGATGACCGTAAGGGATCACCGTTTGTCATGGTTTGAAAAAGAGTAACTTTTTTCCACCTGAAGAAGAATTACAATATCCTGCAAAAGCAGTTTCCTGCATGCAGAGGGAGCCAATCAGAAGCTGGTTTTGACATTGACACACTGTTTAACCACTGATAGATGGGATACATCTCTGTGAAATTCACAAAGTTGAGAGAAGAACGCCAGAACCTCTTCTTCTTTGGAGTTCCAAGTTTGAGAAGGTAACAACTCCGCGCAGCCCAGCCGGCCCACCTGGGCTTTGGGCCCGCTGGGGAGGAGGCCGGGAGCACGATCAGCCTGCGCCACCGCGGCTGCAGCTCCCAGCCTGCGGCTCCTGCCGCTGCCCGCCGCGCCCCACGGCTTCCACTGCTGCAAGCTGAGAAGCTATCAGCGTGGGGCCAGCCGACTCCGCCACCCGCGGCACGGCTTTCCTCCTTCCCTGCCCCGGGAGCACTGGCGCTCCCAAGATGTCGCAATACAGCCCCTGCTGCCTCCTCCACCCTCCCGCCTCTTTGAGAGGGGTTTCCAACAGCCTCTGGCCGCTGCTCAACAGGGTCGTGTGACCAACAACTGAATCGGGGAGAGTGCGCTAAAGAGAGACTCAGAATAGAACTTCTAAGTGCACCAAATGGACTCATAAAGAGTGGGAACACAGAAGAAGGCAACAGAGGTACCTAGGTCAGTGGAAAAGGACTGAAAGTCTAGAGAGAGAGGAAAGCAGAGATGCTTTAAGCTGGAATTCTTCTATAAACCATGGTACCAGACTGTATTCAAACCATTTCCATATAACTCATATTGTACCAACTGGGAGGATAACCTGTTCTAACTACAGACTAAGCAAAGGCACTCATGCTGAAGCAAACCCACAGAGAAAAATCCCTTACCTCAGGGAAGAGAATAGAGGGAGAGAGACCCTTACCTTGGGGTTATAATAGAGGGAAGAAGACACTTACTCCAGGGATAAGAGAAACTTTGCTTTCAGAGAGAGAAGACCTTTGCTTTACTACTAGACCAGCTCATCCTTAAAGTACTACCCCATGATACAGAGATGAGTCCTCAAAGGCAGTTGCAGGAACAGCTGTAAGTCGAGGAAGGGACTCTCACAGTGAACAGGTACCTGGGTGGCTGATTCACTGTGAAATTAAACCCACAAAAGAACTGAGTTCTTGTGGGAAAGTCTTCTTCCCAACCAAACTGGTGAAAGTCTATTTCAAAGGTGGTAAACTGACCAAAGATCTCTAAGTTTTGTTTCTCTGTGTTGTTGGTGGAAAAGAGTTGTTGGTAAAGAAAGACAAATGAAGTGGAGGGAAAAGAAACATCTGGGGGTTGATTTCAATTCTTATTATTTCCTTTTTTTTAAGTCTTTTGGTTCTATTAATAAACTATCTTTTTACCTTTAAGGTTTTAGGCCTGCTTTGCATTTTTCTCCTAATCCTTATCTATCTGAGTAAGTAAACTCAGTAAGTACACTGGTATTAGACCAGAGTACTCAGACCACTACACTAATTATTAGCCTGGTGTGAGGAGGTGGCATGAAACCACTTCACCATTCTCTACAGGGTTCTGTTATTCCTTTCTGAATTTAATTTTTGTTTTGCACTCATAATCTATCAAGAGATTACCCTTTATTTGATTGCTCTTGTTTTGAAGCAGACAATTTCTGTGTCATACTCCTACTTCAGCTTCAGTCATTGCCCCAAGGGCTCTTTGCCAGATAAGTTTTCCTGATAGGTTGCTGCTGTTGGAAAAGTAAAAATTATTCATTGGATCAGTTTTTTCAATATACAGAATAAATTGTTCCTGTAAACTTCATCTTATCTCCCAGTGTGGAATTTGGCTTGCCTCACTGTTCCTGTTTATGCAGAGCGTTTAAAAATACAGATTTTATCACCATCCAATAATGAGAGCAGTGTTTTACTACCCATCCTCTCCCTCCCCCCTCCCAGCACATTGTATCCCATATTTTATAAATCAGATAGCAAGATCTAGACTTCAGTCCTGTTTCCATATGGATAGGTTTGAAATTTCAGTTATCTTTAAGGAAGTCAGACAAGTTGCTCAAAAAGCAGTAATAAAAAGGTTTCTATGAAAAAGGCATTTTCCATCTGTTTTGCACAACTTAAGCAAACTTTCCTGGGGAGCCTTGGGGCAAAGCAGCTATTCCTGCCACTGGACTGCAGAGGGGGCAGCAGCAGCAGCAGAGTATATCCGTGGGATGTGTTTCCATCAGACAACAGAAATCACAGTAAATTTGACATCTTTTTTATTGCTGGTGCAGCTCTGCCAGCCCTCCCTGGAGAGGCCTGGTGTGGTGGTAGCCTTCATAGCAGCCAGGGTACCATCACTGGATTGTACCTCCACAGGGAGGAGAGGGCACTGGAAAGGGTGCTCCAGATGCTCCTGGGGACACAGCTGGCTTGGAAAGCCATCCAGGAGGTGGCTGGAGCAGCAGAGGGAGTGACAAGTGAAGGCGCTGTGTGTGGGAGAATACATACATCAGCCAACCTCTGGAGCAGATACTGCAATTTCCTGGGTATCCACCTCTACGAAATGGTTGCAAAAATTAGTTGATTCTCATCTGATGAGTTTTAGTGGTTTTAGTGAAAATGGAGACAATAGAGAAATATGTGTTTGTAAATACAAGCCCATTCTTTGTGGAGCCATGGTAGATGCAAGTTCAAATAAAAGACTTTGAGAAACCTGCCTGTGTTACACACGACTTTCTTTTCACTTCTGTTAAACTGTATTTTCCACTCCAGGATGCTGAGAACCACTCTGTGAATGTCTTCCATCTCTTAGGACTGATGTGCTGAGACTTTTTATTGTCTTTAAGCTATTACAGTCCAAATAGAAACTCAGTGTCTCAGTTACTGAGGACTCTGTCAAGCGCTCTCAGGCTTGAATACACCAACCAGACTTCCAAAGGGCCTTTGAATAACTGAATTGCAAAATCCGTTAGCTTGGCCAGGAGGAGGTGGAAAACTGAGGTGGTCTTTGATGCATTTTTCTTTTTTTCTTTGGCAAGTTCAGGTATATATGTTTTTCTAAGAAGGAAAGTTCCTGTATTTGTATTTTCATCTTAGTTAATTCCTGTAGCTGTCAGCATAAAAAAATTTTCTTATGTATTACAAGGACAGCAGAAACAAAGAAAGGCCCTTCATTCTGCATACAAATTAGTCTGCAAATATAAAGTTACTGTGGAAAATGTTAATTTTATGTTTGACCACAATGAGCAACGGCAGAAATCCCTAACTTCTAATTAGTGCATTATTATTGTATCTCTGTTTCAGGTATCAAACACCAGTTCTCTTTTTAAATGTGTAAATAGTAACGTTCTCAGTGGTCTGAGATATAGTATTTGCAAATATTTCCCTTTACTTTTTGCTCTGCTATGTATGGCTTTTACTAAACAATGCTGAGGACCTTGGACTATTTATATGAATCATGCTCTCTGTAATTTTTGGTTTTGTCTTTGGCAAGTGAGTAATTTTTAATCTCCATAATCAGCAACCAAACGCAAGAGCAAGAAATAAGATAGTTTATATGTACTGTCAGTATTTTGAGTTGTTAGATGGTAACCAAGTATTATTTTAAATGCAAAGTATTGTATGGACTAAGAATGTTTTGTAGCATGATGTAGATTTTTACTCATTATAGAAGAGTGGTTATAGTTACTTTAGATACATGGAGTCACAGCCATGTACATGGATTTTCTTGCAGGTTCTTTGTTAGGATGTTGTCTTTGCCATTAATGATGAACTGAAGAAAATGAAAATGTTTTTATTTTATCTGTAAAATGTAATTTAGGATTTTTACTTCAGCAGTGCTTCTGTTATTACTAGTGCACTGATTACAATGATTTATTACGTGATGAATCATGTTTTTGGTGTCGAAAGCTTCTAACAACGTGTTTATCAGTATTAATGCAATGCTCAGTATGACACTATCAGTGTGATGTGGCTATAGTCAAGTTACCAGAGTCAGATTTCAGAGGTCTCGATGAGAATTTAGCACATGCAAGTATGGGAGGGAGAGAGCAATTTAAATATAGTGTTATTTTATCAGTATTATTTTATCCCAGTTATAGCTTATTAATGCACACATTTATATGGTACTTCCTTTACGAAAGGTCTAGGTGTTTTGTGAACCACTGTCATAAGCTGAATTTAGGATGGAGAACAGTAGACAGTTTACATGGAATAATAGCATATTTTTGTGCTTGACTGCTTCTCTTACCAATCCTAGTTAATTTATTTATTTTTTTTCATTGTGTCCCTCTGGTGAGGATAGCAGTAAGAAATAAATAAGGAGATGACTCTGCTAAAACAAAGGAAAATGTAAGCCTTTTAGTAAATGTGAATGCTTAGTCCCAGTGGACTTCAGGTGGTTATTGTTTAGAAAGTAGGATAAGGAAAGGCAGGCTCAATAATGCTGGAAAGCAGGAGTATGTGATTCTAGAGAAGAATGTTGGTTCTGTGACCATCAACTTTTGTAGCCAACATCCACCTGAAGTAATTGCACAGATCGTTCCCTCATCAGAGCCCCTTTCCCCTCCCCAGGGCTCTTCTGGTGCTGCAGTTTCTACTCCCTTGCAGCCTGGTCCTGCTAGCTGGAGGATGCTGCCCTCCCTCTCACTGTTGGGAGTGGAGCCCAGGGGAGGAAACACTGCCTGGCCCACACTCAGGCTGTGCTCGGGCAGCCCTGGAGTGTAGGAGAGCCCTTTCAGCACAGTGAACCAGTGCCTCATTGCTTTCAGCATTGCTGCACTGGACTCACAGGTTCAGGGAATTAACTGAAAGCTTTGGAGTTGTGGCCAGGGAAAATGATTTTTTTTTCTTTGCTTCAAGTGAACTTGGTTGTGCCCTTCAACAGGGTCAATTTTACCAAAAGCACCTGCTACCCCTACCAATTTCTCTGCTCTAAGTGTATTCTCCAGTACTCTTAAAATATGCTTGGGTAAAGTACTGACTTAAAATTCAGTCTTTCCAAGAGAAAGGATTGCAAGCTTTTTGATCTAAGCCAGACAAGTAATAAAGAGTTGTCTAAAGATGTAAAAACTAGATTAAAATTTGTATTTCTAAAGATTTATTTGAGAGTAAATCTTAAAAAGTAGAAGTGTCGTATAGGTGTGTCCAGATGGGAATAATACTTAGTAGGTAGCTTGAAGATAACAATGGCCCGGAGCTGGCAAAGGAAATGGGACAGTAGGAGATAGGACATTGCATTGATTTGGAACACCTGCATAGCCTTGGACTTGTCTTGGACCCTCTTTTTCTCCTCTTTTGGAGCTTAAACCCAGCCTTTTCTTTGTGGAGAGCTTTGACTGGATAAAATATGATGGTTGCTTAATGTCAATAAATTATTATCAAAAAAGCAATAAATTCATCAGCAAAATCAAGGAAAGGATTGATCAAGAGTAGGTGATCAAGATTAAGTGATTTGGCCTTGACTGTTAAAGAAAAGGACACTTTTACTGGCCAGCCTGGCTAGATTAGTGTATTGGAGGGATCCAATGAAACCACTCCCCTTTCTGAGAAAGCAGGGAGACATGAAACTAAGAGACCTGGGGTGGTGGTAAAAGGTCTGTCTCCAAGAACTTGTAGTTTGTACTGCTAGTATCTCAACTGATTGATTGTAATTTGGCTATTTCATGTGTTTGGATTTACAAACACTTAGAAAGAAAGGATCCAAAACTGCTTGGTTCTCAAATGCAGACTGGGCTGACACAAATGCATCCATCCAGAAGTTGGGAGAAGTTTGGAGACCGGGATGTGGGATTAGAGAAAAGAAGAAGTCTTCATAGTTGATGTAGTAGATGATCTTAAAACTGATTTAAATTTCATTATACCTAATAACAGTAACATCAGAGCTTATGATTTCAGTCCACAGAAAATTGCCTTAGCAATGGCGGGATAAGTGTTTTGGGAACAACTGATGCATAACAAACAGCTTATTCTCCCCTCTGAGTGCAAATAGTGTTGAACAGCTGTGTGCAGGTTCAGCTTTTCAGCAGAGAAAGCTGGAAAGTACTGGGGCAGTCTTAAGGCATCAACTCACACGTGATGCTGACTAAATGCAGATGGCTTAAGTGGTTCCTGTCTCCAGTTTTATGCCTTGCCTGTATCTCAAAGGCTGCAGCTGCTGCTGCAGTACTGGCTGAGTGATATATGAAATATGTGTGTTTACATTTGTGAGCCAAACTGTAAAAACGGAGCAGAGTCACTTAAGCCAGCACTTGTAGCTGCTAAAATTCTTGTGGCTGGGAAGTATGAGCAGAGTGTTCTTGTTTGCTGGATGCAGTTGAGGAGCGATAAATAGTAAAAATTACTGTCATTCGAAATGGGCAGAGAAAAACTCCAGAGTTTGTTTTATTTGGGCTGTTAGCCTATTAAATTGGATCAGGAAGAAAAAAAGGATTCCAGTAATTCCAAGAGTGTAGTTTGGCATGGCTAGAAATGGCAAGGATTCTCATGACTATTCCTATTCTTTACCTGCTTGTGAAGACTTTCACCTTAGGCACAGATGCCAATGCTGACAATTTTGGGACATTGTAAAATTGTCTGGAGCAAGGGTTAGATTTTTAGAATAGCAGTGCTTGTCATTGTAGAGCAGAAAAAAAATCAGAAGAGCTAGGAGAAGTTAGTTACAAACTTTTGGGGAAAACTTCGGGATTAGCTCTGGGTCTAGACTCTGACATCTTGATGCCAACTTGGCAAACACTTGCAACAACTGCTGTAGTGGGATTATGCAATTCTGCAGAGGCCTGGATGGGAACATGTTAGCCCTGTTACCACACACAGAAGAGCCTTGTTGGAAGGCTGATTGCAAACACTAGGGATCAACTCCATCTTATCAGGAACTTGTGCTCATTTTGTCCTCATATGTTGCAGAAATGCAGATATGAATGGTTTATTCACAACTGGATAAAGTCACAGGGACAGTTGGTATAGTCTGGCAGGAGTGGGCTACAGAGCAGGTGAAGCCTTCTCAGAAACTAGATTTTCATACTGGAATATTAGGTAACTGGAAAATCATCTGGCAGTGTTGGTCTTGAGAAAGTGTAGCATCTCCATGTAAACCCCAAGGAAGGGTCTTCTGAGCCCAGAGGAATTTGGCAGAGGAGTGAAACACTCCTCTGCAGGCATGAGGAGCTGATGGGTGACAGATTCAGTATTCAGCTGATTATAGCAGATATCTGAGACCTTTCCAGTACTTGATGATGACCATATGGTTGCTGTGCTCTTTGCAAAAACCTTGGCTGGTGGAAAGAAGGGTTTCTACAGATATAATCACAACGCAGCAGGAACCATCATCAGTTTTCAATTCCAGGCACTGATGTGTTGCAAAAGACAGTGGTGAGAACTAAGCTCTTGTGTGGTGTGGGAGAGTGCTCATCAGCATCCATGTAGGTCCTTTCATCATCCAGAAAGCAGCTGTGAAGTGTTTCATGGGCAAGTTCAAGGTTTGCTCTCTAAAATGTCAAGAGCCTTTGACTGTAGTATAGTTTTCAGTTAATGAACCTTCCACCTGATGGGTGAGATAGGATTCCAGAAAAGGGAGTGCACCCAGCACATCCTGTTCCTCTTGGTGACTTACTGACCAGCAGTTGATGGGAAACAGCAGGTAGCTGACCACTTCTTATCTTGGGCTTTAAACTAGACTCAACTTGATCTGTTCAGTAGAGCTCCTGACAAGGCATAGAGACATCTCCAGAGAACTACAAAGCAGAATACAGGGGGGGAGGTATCCTTTTGTAAGAATAAAATTAATTTGATCTCTAGGAATTGAAAAGATGATTTAGGATGATCAGTGTCATATGTTTGAAAGCAAACGTTTTCAAGAAATTATCTGCTTTGATTCCACCCACAAGGTGGAAATCCCACAAGGATTTCCAGCCCACAAGGATGGAAAGCAAAAGTCTGCTTTTGTGTGATGTAGTGGGTTTGGTAGTTTTATTTTGGTGCATTGACTCCTCAGAAATTTTACGTTGTGAGAGAGTTACTCTTGGGTAAAAAAGAAAGTATATGATTTTTGCAGACAAAAAAAATAATTCCTTCATTGTCTAAAAAAAACCTCCATGACTCCTTGAGCAATGGATCACTGAATCCTGGTTCCTGGTGGCATTCACCATTGTCCAAATCTTCTCTTCCTTTCCCTGGAAAGCTGGCTGCTCTCCTTTCCCTTCTCCATGTCCTCCCCTCTGACTTACACAGGTTCCCAGCAAGACCAGGCTGAGGCAGCAATGGGCCCCTGTGCCATCATGCTGGCTCAGGCACACATCACATCTGCAAAACAACCTTCCCTTCCTCACTCTCCTACCCCTCCTGCACCGTTTTTTTGCCAGTTTCCTAATTACTTTAAATATTTGGTTTTTAATCTGACCAGGAGAAATTTAGGATTGGTCTTCTGGAGGAAGTATGGGAAGGTTAAGAGTGTTAAGCAGAAGCAACAATCTCACATCCCTTAGTTCCAGTTCAGTTTTTCTTACCCTACAGAGACTAATGTATATTATTAATGTTGCGAGTAATCTCACCCAATTTTGCATCTCTGTGTCTTCATCCAAGAAAAGGAAAACCACCTTAAGAACACACTTAGCTCTAAGAATATGAATAGTTGAAATTCTGAAAAATAAAGAAGGAATAAAGTTAAAATTATTGAGAGTCACAGTAATCCTGAAAATTTTATACAAAGATGTATTCTCTTTTCCCGCTTTCTTTCCTACTTATACGGAATTAATTCGCTTGTAGAAACCCCATGATATGTTCAGGTTCCCAGGAGGCCAATGCTTGGAGAATTCTGAGCAGTGGCTTGTTTTTGTTACTGTGCTGTGCTGGCTTAAAATTTAGGTTGGTATTTAGAAAAAAAAAACCAAAAACCAAAAAACCCACCAAAAAAAAAAGTTAGATATTTGCTGATGTGTTTCCTCCCTCCCACTCATTGTGTTTCAGGAAATCTTCGGAAGAACTGGACATGGATAAAGTAACAGCAGCCATGGTACTCACCAGTTTATCCACCAGCCCTTTGGTCCGCAGCCCTCCTGTCCGACCCAATGGTAAGCCTTTGGAGCCAGGGGCTGTGGGAAGGGGTGCCAGGGCCCTTTACTGGGGGGCTTGTTTCCAGGGGTTGTGGCCATGGTGGAGAACAAATGGTAAGTGGCTGTCTTCTGGTATGTTGGAGATCATACTGAGCTTTGCTCCAACCTAGTCAAAGTCTTTGGTGCAGCACTGGCAGAAATGAAAAGAAACGTTTTCTTTAACTGTAGAGCAGCTCCAGTTTATGAAATGGGATATGAGCACTTCAAAAAGTCTCCTGTCCTCACTGAAACACTTAATTTTTCATAGAGCTTGTTTGCATTTGCACACATACAGTCCTAGAATTGTAGAATGGGTAGGATTGGGAAAGACCTAAGATCACCAAGTCCAGCCTTTAACTTGTCACCACCACCACCACCATGTTCACCTCTAAACCATGTCCTTAGTGCTGTATCCAGGAAACATTATAGCAGTTGTTCTTATCCTCCATTCCAGGGAAATGAGGTCAGATTTTACCCAAAGCCACAATAAGGCAGAGTAATTCCAGATCACAGCCCTTGGCTGAGAAGCCATGCAGTAGCCATCTGCACAGCAAGAGGTCTGCTTCTCTCTGCACCTCCAATTCCTGTGCTGTTTGTAACTCTCTGATGGTCTTCCATCAAATCCATAATCCCTTTAAAGACTACTTCATTCGTGGTATAGCAGAACACACACAAATAAAAATAAATATAAAAGGTTTCAGGTAATAGAGACTGGTAATGAAATATAATTGATCATGCAAGATTGACTAGAGTTACAATAAATTTTTAAGAGTGTTTTATTTTAAGGAATAATTTAAATTGAGACTCCCTTGTTAGGGTACCTCCGCATTGTTTGTATGACTGTGACTTTTCTTACTTGTAATTGCTAAAAAAAAACACTAGATGCTCTCCTACTGTCAATAATTAGAAGATTGAGTAATACTTGCTTTTCTTCATGGGAACAGGCATGATCCACTGAATGATGTTCTTAAAGGAATTCATAGCAAATGTCAATGGTTTTTCCATTTATTTTCAGAAAATGTAAGTTTTATCCATTTAGTTGGAATTCTGGCCATGAACACCCATGGCCTTTGTTCATGTGCTTTCCAGTGTTGAAAGCCAGAAGTGTTTATGGGGTTCTGTTGCTCTGAGGAGCCCTGGGAAACCCTAGGCAGTGGCATCCCTGGTGGCTGTCACACCTCAGGACAGGATTTTGCCAGCCTCTGGGAAAGGCCAGCAGAATGGTAAAAACACACCTGCTCTCCATCTGCTCAGCTCACAGACAGAACCACAGCTGAAGATGGATCTGTGCTGATGTGGCAGGTAGGGATTTGGTGTGGCAGAGGTACACACATGTCCCCTTCTGCATCCCTGTCCTGGGGTGCTGCTCTGCTGTGGGTGAAGCAGTATCTGCCACCTTAGACAGTCTGAGCAGGTGACACTTGTCAGGAGCAGCAGTGCACATTAGCTGCAGCTGTTGATTGGAAAGATTTTCCAAACAAGCCCTTTCGAATTGCTAATAGGTAAATGGTGGCTGTTTAAGTGCCTTTGATATTTCTTAGCATAGTCTGAATGCTCTTTGATATTTGTTCTTATAGCTTGTCTGCTCGTTTCCCAAAATCTGGGAAGACTAGCCTGAGAAAGTAATTCACGTGTTTTCAGTAGTCACAGACAAGATTTTGAAGCTGGTTTTGGGCACCTTCTCCTTGAATATCTTAGTTTTGTCTGAGTCAAGGCTTACTAAAGGCTTAAATAGAAGTGTAAAAATCTGATAATTTAAAGCTTATTTGGTGTTGCAAGGCTAGGCTCTGATCCTAGTAATACAAGCAACAAATATAATAGTGATTAGCTTTTTCTACGTGCTTTTCCAAAAAATGGCAATAAGTAGCACTCTAATTAAAGGAACATTTGTTAAAACAAATGGAATTTTGCCTAGAAGTAAAAAAAATAACATTAGCATTAATAATAAAGTCAGATACATGCTGGTATTCCTGGGAGTGGTCACCCATGTAAACTGGATCAGAGTTTGGCCCTTGTTTCTCTGCAGCTGAATAATATTTGGTCTGGTTCTCTTTCACGCAACTCCAGCAGTGTGAAAAGAGCCCCAAAATGAGAGTAAGTTGCATTTACTTATCTATTAAACTTATTTACATTGACAGATTTGTTATTATGAATGAGAACCAGTGTTTGGTTTTTATCTTGTTGTCAACTTCATTCAGTCTTTTCCATACTACTTTAAAAATGTTCTTTATTTACATCTCTTTCTCAGCAAGGTTAAACACTGAGAATACAAAGTACCACCATAGCTGTGTCAGAAAGTAGTAGTTGAAAGAGTATTCCTTTGTTTTTCTGAAGACATGGAAATTTTAAGCTATTCTAAGGTCACAAGTTGATACCAGATGTGTTTTTTGGCTTTGGCACAAGACTGAAGTACCAGATATTTAAATGAAACAAAACCCACCTTAATTGCAATCACATGAAGGTTGTAATCATGAGACAAAACACTACATTTTTATATGTTAATTTAAGACCTACCAGAAATGTGTATGTTCTTTTCCAAAGAGGAATTGGGAGGGTGGAGGGAGAGGGTCAATTTCATTTATGCTGTGTGGTCCTGATCAGTAAATCGATACTGCTGCCTACTCAAGGGGGCATTGAGTTCTGTTTTTTTGAACAGCTGTTGTTAATCATTAAGGATTTTGTCCAAAACCAACTGAATTAGGAGAAAAAAACCCCAAAAGTTCATTGGTTTGGGGGTGAGCTTTTGATAGCTCACTTTCTTACCAGTATCATTAGTTAAACTTACCTGTAAGAAATTGAGAAGGAATGAAGGAGTGACTTCAGCAGATCATTTAAAGACAAGCAGTGGCTTGAAAGGACTTGTGCCACACCTAAAAGTTGTTTCATGAACAGATGTCATTTGCTTGCCAGCTCCAAAGTCAGGTATTGCACAATACTCAGGCACCCACAGTGTCATTGGGAAAAGCTTCCCATGCCTCAGTTAGGGAGAAGCCGCACCTAAATCGTCCCTGCACATTTGCTCAAGCCCTGTGAGAACCTGAGTGTTCTGGCATAGCTGCCTGTGGCTGCACCCTGGATGTGCTCAGGCCATGCCTTCACTGAGCTGATGACCTACATTCTGCTCAGCTGCCAGAAGCCCTCTAGGGACTAGCGAGAGCAACGTGCCGGCATCTCACGCCTGAGGACTTCTGCATGTGAAGCGTGGCTCAAGCTGTGCGTCAGACTGCACAGGCAGGGCTGTTACTCCCACCCATCGTGTGGCAGAGTGTAAGCTGTTAGTTTGAGTGTCTCCTTACCACGTAATGTCAGGGCAACTGCTGCACTCAGGAGGTGGTTCCTCCAGCATGTAGGTGTGGAGGTGATCCAACGTCTGTGTGTTCTACTTCTGAAAGCAGATGCCCATGTATCCCAAGGGATACATATCACCTTATGTAGAGTTTTAGATTGGGCAGAGGCATCTGTACTGAGGGATTATAAGAACACAGAGTGTAACTATGGTTTTCTTTGTTGTTTTAGTACTGGGAAGATGGTCATGTTTTCTGTGGATCTGCTTAGTGTTCTGGGGCTCAGAGTGTATGTCCCCTTCCCAGGGGATCTCCTGTTGGCCGTACAGTGCCTTGGAGCTTGCTTTGGTGCCACACCATGGTCATGTGTTCCTGTTGAAGCTGAGGATGTATTTAGAATCATAGAATAGTTTGGGTTTGCAGGGACCTTTAAAGGTCGATTTGAATGTTTTCCTTAAATCATGCATGCAATATCTGACTGTTTATTGCTGGTTATGCTCTAGAACAGGTTATGTTTTCAAATGTAACATTTCTTTTTAGAAAAATAATTTGCTGCTTTTGTTTGTTTGTTTGTTTGTTTTAAATAAAATAAAAATCAAGTGTGGAATATGTAATTTGTGTGCAGTGGGTTAGATATGGCTGTCCTCTCTACATCCAATGCGTTCACTTTCCTTTACTGAATGTACAGTTAATTACCAACATGGCATCTAAACCTTAGAAAAAAGAGCTTCTTAGCCCTGTCACAGTGATACTGTTGTAATAATAGCTCTTGTTGTTCTTGACAGAATCCCTGAATGGATCTTGGAAAGAAGGAGGATTTGTGCCTTCTAGTACCAGCAGCAGCGGATACTGGAGCTGGAACGCTCCCAGTGACCAGTCCAACCCATCCACCCCATCTCCACCTCTGTCAGCTGATAGCTTCAAAGCTTTTCGGACACCTTCCCAGCCAGATGATGGTATTGATGAAGGTGAAACAAGCAACCTTCTCTTCGATGAACCCATTCCTAGGAAGAGAAAGGTTAGCCTCACGTTAAATTCCATACCCATGGGTAGATAAGGTGTTGGTAGGCTTATTTTGTTGTGAGAAAGGAACAGGTCACCCAAATAGCTCTGCTTGTGTATCCTTCCTTGGCATCCAGTTAATGTAGGGACTTCTCCTAGTCACTGTGTCTCATTCAGTGTGGTCACCTCCTTCACAGACACGCTGCCATCAGCACCATGTATTTCCTGCCAGATGGTGAGGTGCTACAGAGCCTCCTGCTCAGAAAACACTAGAGTGATTTCCAGACGTGTTGCCTCTGGCCATTCAAGGGATTTCTGTCCTACTTTGACAAATTCTTTGTGTGCAGGATGCAACAGGCAGCCTTTACATGTCATCACAAAAACTTACTATGGCCTTAATACTCCTTGGTCCCTGAAAGTGCTGTTTGTCTGACAGCATGTCAGATACCTTAATACTGTGAAGCTTTCTCTGCACAAACATATGGAGTAAAAAAAGGAGAGAGAGACCTCAAACCCAATGGCTTTTGATGTAGTATTAGCATTAGCCAAATTTATCCTCAGTTGGATAAAATATCCTTAGTTGGAGTGCAAAAGGAGGCTAAATAAAATGTGATATAAAAAAAAAGGTCCAAAACTAACCCCAAAAAAGCACTGTTGCTAACCACCAAGCTTCTCTGGAAGAAAAAGAAAACAAAGAGATGGCACTAGTCCAAGTTTCCTTCCCTCCCAACACAACAGGACAGATTTTACATAGCAAGATGTAAAAGGGCCTTTTGTAAGGAGAAAAAACAGAGAATTTATTCCCTTAGTGAATTTGTTTCTGGCTCAGTCTGAGACTGTTAATTGCTTCATCACCAGCAGGAAGAAGTTTTAATGATTGTTTAAACCTGTTCACATTTATCCTCTTGCTCCAGAAGCTGCTTAGTTACTGACCCATGTGGTTCTTCCCTTGTTCGTGGGAAAGGGTGAAAATGTTTGTGTATTGTGCTAAGAAGGAGAAAAGTATTTTGGAGGATACCTTTGTTACAGTAAATTAGAAGTTGGAGCTGAGTTTTACACTAAACAGAGACATAATTTGGGGGCGTGTGGGACAGGAGTGCAGAAGTGTCCTGGTTTGCCTTTTCCTTCTCAGTTAACCTTCATTTTATTAGCACCACTCTTACTGCTCAGCTGTGATGAGACAGATGGGTTTGCAGCTGCCATCTTTATTATTTTCTAAGTTGCTTTCAAATATTTCTATTTATGTACCCATCATAGGTCTATTCCACTGTCTGTTCTGGGATAGTTCACAGGGGTTTGGCTTTGTATGGCAAATGTTCTATTTAGATAAGCAGTAATATGCCATGACAGACTTGGTTTTATAAATTAACTTGCTTTCCTGCAGGTTTTTTTCTTTATTCTGGCTCCAGCATGGTACTTGATCTGAGTACAAGTTAGCACCTTTAGAAGCTGAAACAAAAATTTTCAGGTTATTTCTTCTTCAGGGCTGCAAAAGTTAAAAGGAGTAAACCTGGAAATAGAGTGATTGGTAACCTTATTATTTGATTAAAAGTTTCCTCTAAGGTAGTTATTCCTCACCAAACCATTTAAGTTCCGTTATTTTCTTAAGTAAAATGTTAAGCCTGAATAGGTAATTTTTGGAAAGGAAACGGAAGAAATGTAAGGTAAGCATGTTCTTTATTTCTGCTGAGTGAGCTTTAACTTTGTTATGTTAAAAGCGCATGGGTTTTTGCAAACTCCTGCCACTGACAATAAATTCAAAACCACCGTGGAGCTAGGAGACTGATTTTACCATCAAACTGGGGATGGATATTAAACCATTCTGTGTTTATAAAGGTGCATATGGTGTGCATGATGTCATACTGGAATTCCTAGGATGTCAGTTATAAACATGGCCTTCATCTTGTTGCCATAGTTGGTGGTTGGTTATTTGTTTTTCAGCTGATAATAGTATTTAGTATTATAGAAGTGAGAAAAGTGTCGATGAGAATTGCTAGATAGAGTATATTTAATCTGAGAAAAGAAAAAGAGTTCTGTATCTATTTGACTGATAGTTGTATTATCAAATTTAAAAATAGAGAGGCAATCTATGTGCAGTTCATTCCAAAATAGAAGTTTTTCATACAGTGTGATCAGGAAACTCAAATCTCAAAGTCCTAAACATTCATACCTTAAATCAGGAGATGTTAGACTGCAGAGTAACTATGAGAACATGCTACTACAATCAACTTCTATTTTAAAAAGCTCATCAGCTGAGATTTTTTTTTTTTTTAACTTATATTCTAATCATCATCTTTCTAGCAAATTCTGAAACCATCTACTGGCAGGGTCCAAATTGAAGAAAAGCACCAAGTCAGCTTTTGTTCAAGGCATAGTGAAATGTACTTAACTCTAAGGATGTGCTTGTTCCCACCCTCTTTTTTTTCTATTGAGTTTTATACTAATATATTAATTTAATCTTATATGTAACTAAAATGATAGAATAATAATGCAGTATTTTGATGCTCTCCCTTGTGTTAATAACATTTTCTGTAATAATAGAGAAAATTATTTTTGATAATTACAAGCTATTTAGAATTCTTTTTTTTATTTAAACTGTACAAAATCAGTTTTATTTTGGGGTAAAATTAGCTTTTAAATATCTCTGGAGTTTGTAACATCTGTGTTGTTTTAAGACTACTTTTCTCCAGAGTCTTCAAAATGTTGAATATTGGCCTAGTTACAGCCTTGTTGGCTGTACTCTGAATCAATGACAACTCAGGGGGATCAATGAAGTTATATTAAAGAATATAAAAAGAATATTTAAATGAGATTATACTCGTATTTTTTTCAGTATTGAACACAGACTGATAACTTCTCATTCTCTTGTCTAAGGTCCAAAGCAGCTTCTGAGTGAAACAAAAGCAGATTGTGCCAGCTCATGGCGAATATTGACATAACGGAAGCTGTGTTTTCCTGGCACAACACTTTTTTGTGCTGCAAATATCATGAGCAGAAACATTCATAAGAGCTTGCTTTGGGAAGACCTTAATTTAAGAAGGTGCCTTGGATTAAGTGAGAAATCCTCATCAGGGTTTTTTGAAAGAAGTGTAGGAAGTTTTTATATCATCTACCTCCCTTAGTGCAGGAACTGAAACTTAAAAATGGAAAAGTGTTGCCAATGCACAGAGAGAGATAAGCTGCTCCTGCAGCTTTTCAGTGGGATTCTCTTGAATTCAGTTCAGTAGGGTGACACACTTTACAAGAGACTATTCGATTATTACGAATTTGGAGTCAAAGGCTCTGGACCTTCACAGTGTTTTATAACTGTTTATCTGTTTTCGTTAGTTTGGGGTTTTTTCTACCTTCATAGAATTACAGAATCACAGAAATATTTAAGTTGGAAAAGACCTGTAAGAGTCCAGCTCTTAATCCAGCACTGCCAAGTCCAGCACTAAACCATGTTCCCAAGCAACACATCTATAAGTCTTTTAAATACCTCCAGAGTTGGTGACTCAGCCATTTCCATGGGCAACCTGTTCCAATGCTTGACAACTCTTTCAGGAAAGAAATTTTTCCTAATATCCCTACAACTTCCGTACACCTAATGTTGCTTTACTCATAATTTTCAGAACTCCATGAAGGTGATGTTCAAATGCCTGTGGAAGAACTGTGGGAAGGTACTGAGCACAGCTGCAGGGATTCAGAAACACATACGGACCATTCACCTTGGGTAAGAGAGCATTCTTGTTGGGAGTCTAAAGGATTTGGTGTAGAAGAGGAGCAATTACCCTTGTCTGGAGAGATGAACTCAATTATCCTTGGCTTCCCTGTCTCATATCCCTAGGTTTCTGAGGAAATTGCAGAATAGTGTGTCAGGGTGAATGAGCACTTATTCCAACAGTGAGGCACTTTCTTTCCTGAAATTCTGTCAGCTTTGCTAGAAGGTCAGATAGAGCTCGAGGTCACACTGCACTTCCCCGTCAGCTGCACAGCTCCGTGCCATTATGTCGTATGTGCTGTCTGCACATCACGTCCGGGATGACACTCTCTGGTAGACAGGTTCAGGGTCTTGCACGAATACTCTCCAGCTTTGTTTCACATCAGGTCAGGTGCTTGTGCCAGTTCTGAGTTGAATTAGTGCCAAAAGAAATATTAAGGCCAAAAAACCCACCAAAACCACAAACCACGTAAGAAACCTAAAAAAAAACCGGAAACTGAGCTGCATGTTTTCATGGTGTGACCTCAGTCAGCAGTTAAGTACCACAGAGCTGTTCACTCACTATCCCCTTCCTTCTCTGGGGGGGGAGAAGAATCAAAGGAATAACCTTATGGGTTGAGACAAGAATGGTTTAATGACTTAAAATAAAACTAATAACACTAATAGTAACAACAGTAATACTAATGACACTAATACTTGTAAGGAAAGGGGACAGAGGGAGAAACACAACAGAAGAGGAACAAGTGATGCACATTAGTTTCTCACCACCTGCTGACCAATGCCCAGCCTGTCCCTAAGTAGTGATCAGCACCTCCCAGCTAACTCCCTCCAGTGTATTTCCTGAACATGACATTTTATGGCATGGAATATCCCTTTATCCCAGCCATGCTCCCTCCCAGCTTCTTGAGTCCCTGCTCACTGGCAGAGCATGGGAGACTGAAAAGTTCTTGATTTAGAGTAGGCACTGCTCAGCATCAACTGAAACATCAGTGTGTTATCAACACTCTTCTCATCCTAAATACAAAAGACATCTCTGTGCCAGCTACTTGGAAGAAAATTAACTCCAGCCCAGACAAAGACACACATGTATGTTACTTGGTCTAGAAGCAAAAACAAATTAATCTTTCGGGAGACGAGTTTGTTTCAGAGCTTAAGTTTGTTTCAGAGCTTTGGTTTGCAACTGAACTCCCTGTGCAATTCACTGAGTGATGCACCTGTCTCATATATAATTACAGTGGGGACTCACAGCCTTCACCTGTTGGGTGAAAATACATCTCTGTTGTGTAGATCTGTGTCATCCACTGCTTAAAAATTAAAGCCTCCGCAAGAAAGGTCTGGAACTCAGGATGGTCTTGAAAAGGTCAGCAATTACCAGTAGCCTTAAGAGTAAGGCTGTGGGAAACAGAAAAAGTCTCTCTCAAAATGTACTGTGTGGGAGAAGGAGAAGTAAATAGCAAAATCTTTCTGGAATTTGCTGGAGTTAAACAACTTTTCTGGAGAGAGCAGTTTTGGTGAGTGACTGGCTGCATTCTGATGGATGGTACTTCTGGTATAGCCTTACAAACCTATGTTCTCTCAAAAAGTTCTGGTTTGGACTTCAAGATAACTTGGGAGTACTGCTTTGACTGGGCTGCTTCACTGTTAGCACTTACGCTCAAATGCACATCAGATGAAACTTTAAGGCAATTAAACCTTCTACATGCCCTCCTTCAATAAGTCTGGTTCTGGAGAGCAGGACCAGAAAGTCCTGGCCCTGGCAAGCCAGCCCGTATGAGTCCTTTCTCTGTGTCTGAGTGAGTTGCATGGTGAGACTGTTTTCTAGCAAATTCTTCTGCCATGCTACAGAAAGTTACGGTGAATGGCAGCCATAACTATATTTGGTATAATTAAGTAACTTCTGATAAGATTGCATATTGTTTGCTGTAACATGAGTGAAGTATATCTTGCCTGTGTCTGTTATCTTTGCTGTGACTTTTGAAGGCAGAGTGCGTTGAGATTCTTATTAACTATACAATAGTTACAAATGAGAAGCTGATACTTGATCTGAAGGAGTGAAACATCTACTCCAAGGTCAAAGAATTAGTCAAGAATAACATAGAGAGGGAAAAAAAAACGTAATTCCTACTTATTTTCCCTTCAGACTAGATGATGTTGCTTTCCTCCTTACCTGCAGTCAGAATGCAGATAAAGTAGGAAGGGTTGAAACTGGAAATATTAATTTATTGACAATTTGAATGTATTTGCTCATGCATCTTGAACTTAAAACTTACCTCAGGGTTCTTGCTTTCATTTAATCAATTCTTATTTCTTTCTCTTGATACAGACGTGTAGGAGAGTCTGACTGCAGTGATGGAGAGGAGGATTTTTACTATACAGAAATCAGGCTGAACACGGACTCAGTAGCTGATGGCTTAAGCAATCTTTCCCCAGTCTCTCCATCTTTAGCATCTCCTCCTTCCTTTCCCGCCCAAGACACAATCCGTCCTGAAACTTCCTGTGCCAAAACCGAGACTAAATTGATGACACCTCTGAGCCGCTCAGCTCCTACCAACCTCTACCTCGTACACACGGACCATGCTTACCAGGTAACACCAATGGTATGAGCTCCAGTGATGACACTAATGTCATTAATGTGTAAAGAAATGTCACATCACAATGTTTTTGGATTTTAATGGGCTGAACGGTTTTCAGGGCAGTCAAAGACATTTTTTTGAACTTAAATTGAGATGTATTCTTCTGAGCTCATTGTCTGTTTGTTTATGTGCCCACCACAGCTGGTGGATTTTGGGGTGCTATTTATCCAGCCACATATAGGTGCATACTTCAGGTTGAGAAGAGTTGATCTGTGTATCCCATTGCCTACATCAGTTCAATTTTCACTGACCAATTTTCACTGTTCACTAAGGAGAACCCAAGGTGACGTGCTCACATGAGGTCTCCTGCATTGTAAAAATTCCCATCCAGTCAGCTGAATCCTTCCCAGAGTTTTCATTTCAGCTCTGTTTTTATTGAACAAGTACAAGGTCTACTTCAAGTGTCAACAAGTACCCAAAGGATGCCAGGAACAATTCATTTCCTCTTTTTGTACAGTGTGAGATGTCAGTTTGCAGATGTGAAGCAGAGCAGGAAGAATGAAAAAGCAAATATGTTATCTTCCTAATTTTGGAGGTAATGCTTTTCAAATGGCAAAAACTGCTGTCCTAAAACATTCCAGCTAAGTTTCAACAGAAAGCATTACTTATAAAACTGCACTAAAACTTGACATGTTTTGGTCTGTATAGCATAAGAGAAAAGAGGAATAGAGGCTTTGAAGTAGTGTGGTCCATGACCTGTGTATGCACTGGAGAACTGAACTCTGTTATATTTATCAGATGCAATAACTATCATAGATTGCGTTGTGCAGATAAAACTTCTGTCGTGCGTTTGGAGCACACCTACTAAAAGGTCAGAGGGAGCTATAGAGAATTCACAGGCTTGTTTTAGACTTTTGTGCATGTTGAAAAGTGTGGGTGGAAGCTTGGTATCACAGGTGGAAGCTGCATCAGGTAGCCCACCAACCTGGGGACTGATGAAACCAGCTAGGAGAAAGACTTGCTTCTCAGTGTAGCTTAAGCCCTGCTTCAGAGAGTGAGGCAGCAAGTCTAGGCTGCTGACAAGTTCTGCTTCATTTGGGATTTGCAGTCATGATAGTCTGCCCTGCTGTTTGGAGACCCACTCAACACTTTCTTACAAGCAGTCTCTGAGTAAAGCACTTACCTAAGAAAATCCTAATTCAAGTGTTTAAGGCCCTTGAATTGGATTTGAATTTATGTATTCCATGAAACAAGACTACAAGTGCCTGAACCCCGTGGGCTTTTCAGGTTGCTCTGGTTTCAACGCTTAATTTCATCAGTGAGGAGTGACACAGTCCACACTGTTCACAGCTTGCTAATTGGAAGCAGGAGGCAGAGTCCCTGCTCAAGCATTCAGGCTGTCCTGGCAAAGGAAGCAGCTTCTGTGGAGGTCAGTGCCATTCTCTGCCAGGATCCCTTCAGCCCTGAAAGAAGGGCCAGGAGGCAGGGTGGCGATTCAGATCTCACCAGCCAGAGGAAAAGGTGGAGATTACTTCATTTGGAGCAGCTCAGGGAACTTGGATAAGGGAGGCTGAACATTGTTTATCACAGGATTCCTGTTTAAGAAAAAGGGGGAAAAATACAGAACCCAAAGCTTGGTCACAAGAATCCTAAAGAGATCTGTTAATTGCCATTTCCTCTATGACTGGAAAACATCAAATAGACTACTGGCAGTGAGAAAGATATGAGGAAAGTGAGACAAATCCTGGTGCTCTTCCCTGACCCAGTCCTATGGGTGAGGAATGATTTAGGAGAATAATTGAAGATATTCTGGGAAGTACAGCAGTTGAGGCAAACTGCACTGGGGCAACTCCAGAGAAAGATAATGCTGGAACAATATAGTAAGCAAAAGAATAAATCCCGCTGGATTCAAGGAGAGCATTTGATCTTAAAACAGACAGGCAGTATTTATTAAGCTAGAGATTAAATTTAGTGTAGGAAAAAGGAGCTGGAAAGTCACTGAGAACGGCAGTGAGTTATTTTGAAAGGGTTTTTGAATGTCATTAGTGGAGTTAAATGAAAAGCTGTTCTTGGCCCTGATCTCATTTTCATTAGATCGTTTTGGTAATACACAAATACTGTAATAAACTTTACTGATAACAAACTTGGGAGACATCAGCAGTAAGGGAGTTATGGATCAGGCTTACGTGACTGGGTGACCTTAAGAATAATAGGTTTTGGATGCAGTTTAATGTCAGAACATGCAAAGTCCTGCATCTAAGGAACTAATGAGATTTTTCTGCCATGAACTAGGGTAGTTAGAAAATTATGTAAGTAGGAAACCTATGTTCATTAATCAAGCACAGAATGACCGTGAGCCAACAACAAGAAGGGGGGAAAACATAGTTGTCAGCTCTCTTGGATAAAAAATACCTAGGAGAGACAGGGGTTTTTAATTTATACAAGACCCCCATATAACTTCAGCTGAAATCCTGAGTTAGAGTTCTGGTCAGCCAAAGTTGATGTGATGGACTCCAACCAGAAGAATTAGAAAGAAGGCAGAGAGGAGATGGGCAGTCTCTCCAGCCCTGGGACTGATATCTCAGGCAAAGCAAGAACAGGATGGAATTGCTGCCTGAGAAGAAAGTAAGAGGACAAGAATGAGAGGGGAGGAGGATGAGCACAGGCTGTTTCAGATACAAGGGTAATGTTGGCACAAATAAATAAATAAATACAAATTATCCATTAATATATTTTGATTGGCAATTAGATGGAGGTCTCTAAGCACACTGAAGTTGGGGTATAGAAATTCTTCACTTGGTTGTAATGTTATGGTTGCTTACCTTATGGAAGAGATTGACTGAAATGTTCACCTGAAAAAGCTGACTGTGCTCGCTGAGCAAAGATGCCCATCTGGGAAACAAGTGAACAAGGTGATTGACTATTTAAGTCTGATCCTCTCTGAGGTAGATATTTAGGCACTGAGAAAAAGGAATTGAGCACTATGGTATTTTAAACAACTGCGAATTGCATCAGTTTTAAACTTCATGTTTGTTTACAAAACTATTGCCTGTACCTGTTAAATTTAACTACAGAGGAACTACAGGCGGGCTCTTTCAGCACCTCGGATTTCCCTTCTGAGTCTTACTCAAATGTGTGAGGAAGCTGCCGTGCTGACTCTGGGTTTGAGCTGCCATCCTTGTGAGATGCTGAGCGGAGGCAGTGGTGCCTCACTGCTCATCCAGCTCCCTCCAGTTCTTTCTGTCTGGAGTGCTGTGGTCATTCACTCCTTCCCATTTGAACAGGGTTGTGATGAAGAACTACTGGTACCATCTGAAGTTGCCAAGTTTTTCTTGACATCTTTCAGAGAGGTTTTTATATTTTATGGAGCTCAGTGGATGTTTGCTTTGCGTGTCTGTGTAGATTCCCTTGGAGCTGTCAGCAGCTTGGCAGCACACAGAACATTGCTGCCATACACAGAGGCATCTGGTGGTCTCGCCTTCCTTTGCCTGGAAAGGCTCTAGGGGATTGCTTCAGCCCTTGTTTACTTGGAAGATTATCTTTAATGGGAACTATTGGATTGTAGTTTGTCATCACTCCTCGCTGCCTGGTAGCTCAAGGAAGCACTCTCTTTCCTGAAGCAGTGAGACAGTTTCAGCAGCCCCAAACACAAACTGCTTAAATGAGTGTGTTGTGTTATTGTCATGTACAGTTAACTGAAAGGCAGAAGTGAAAACTCATTTTATCAAATCCTTTGTAAGTTTAAACCAAGGAGGGTTTTTTTGTGGTGACAGCTTGAAACACAGGGGTCAAAGTGAGCCTTTGTTCATGCTGGCTGCTCACGTTCCTGCTGGGAAGGGTAGCTGCACAACTATGAAGTTCATGATTCTGAAAATTAAATGGGATTCAAAAAGAGGCAGGGAAGAATTAATGGAAATTAATAACCCAGTGAGAAAACAAAAGGAAAGGCACAAGATGAAAGATGCTCAACACTCTTAAGCTCAGGTTATCACATTTGCACCCAAGGGCAGCACTGGGTATTACAGCTCGGATGGGAAGAATATAGGAGTTGAAGGAGCCCAGGAGTCCTTCAAATACTTGCTTTAGTATTTCAAAATAGTTTAGTATTTCAAAAGCTTTTGAGTCCAAAGTCTTTTGAATCCAAAGGACAATTTACAGCTCCTTGTTTTTAGTAGGAGAAACTGTTTTAATTGGGATGGCTCTTAACATTTATCTGATAAATGAGAAATGGCCAACGCTTACTGTTGGTTGCTTCCATCCAAGAAGCCTTGCTCTCCCCACACTAAAATTGTGTAAAACAATTTCCAGGAATTTAAGTATGGCCTCATTTATCACTGTGTTACAGGTGATCATCTGTGAAGTAGTTTTTGCTTCTTGCTGGCATTATTTTTAAAGTTACTTGTATGTGATGTTTGATTTTGTTGTTTTTTTAACAGATTTGGCTCTTAAGCATTTTCTGTGGATTCTTTTGAGAGTAATCATCTTTCTCTAAACGAGGTTTAGGAACAGTGTTATATATATAACTCTGTCCCTTCCTTACCAGCTTATCCGTGATTATCCCTCTCACAAGGGTAAATGCTTGTCGCCATGGAGTTTTTTTATACCTTGGAAAATCTCTCACAGATTTACCATTTCAAGGAATGAAAGATCCTTTGAAATGCTTTGGAAGAGGAATGGTTCTTCTTGCTGGAATAATCCTTTCTTTTCACACAGGCCACTCCTCCGGTGAACATTCCAGGGTCTGCAAAATTCACTCCCAATGGCAGTAGCTTTAGCATCTCTTGGCAGTCGCCTCCAGTTACCTTCACTGGCATTCCAGTAAGTGCACATCAAAAAAAGAAAGAAGGGGAGAAAAAAGGTTTTCTAGATATTTTTGCTTTGTTTCACAGTGTGTAATTATAGAAGTAAATGTGACATAACAGATATCAAAAAGAAGCAAGTTAAACATGTGCCTCAGTTTGCCAGCATGGCTGTTTTTAACACCTTTGATACTCTCTTCATCAGTACAGTTAGGTTATTTTTGCATCAGTGTCTACAAGCAGACAATGGAATCTATAGTATATATTTTTTAAACTATATTCTTACAAAAGAACATTCTGGTAGGTGCAGAGCCTGGCACTATGTGCTTTTTGTGCCACTAAGAGATTTCTTTAAAAACTAGATGGAAAATCAGCCTCGTGATGGTTATGCTAACAGACCAGTTGGATTCAGGTAGTGGGGCTGTTACCTAAATGAACTCTGAAGATGAAGCAACTGAAAGAAACAATAAATGAAATGCAAAGTCCTATTTTAGGAGGCTACAAGTATGTAGCCCCTACTGATAGCAGGAATATGTTGTTTTATACAGAAAATATGTTCACTATCAATTGCGTTTTGTTATTAGTACATATTGTAGTTTGGCAGCTTTTTAACAAGGATGTATTAGATGGAAATTCAGTACAGACCCTTTCTTCAAAAAAGCTGGTGTACAAGGCCTAATTCTATGAAAAGGACTGCAGAAATGTGATACTTGCTTAAACACAGAATTGCAGTGGTTCTCAACGTACCACAGTGTAGGTGTGAGTACTGTGGGGGTAGTGAAAAACCTTTATGAAGAGTTGCAAGGGATTTGACTTGTCATGTCTGGTGAGGGGACTGCTGAAAGTAAATGTAAATTACTGTTTATGAGCAGTGGAAAATCTTTTCTGTAATGAATATAAATAAATATTAATGTAAAGTATCATCATTTTATTGGAAAGCACTGTTTTCATGATAAATTGATATTCTCTAATCATAAACCTTCTTGATATCATAACAGCTCATTTAATATTACACTTCATGAATTTTTGAATTTTCAAAGTGTGTTATATAAGGCACATTGCTCATCCAAAGAACCATATAGCTTTTTTTCTTCTTACAGTGAATATTAGACGAGGCGATAAGAGATACTATTTCCCTCCCTTCTCTTCACCAAGTGAATCTCCAAAGCTTCTTACTGTCAACCTTTGGCAAATCTTGGAGATTTTCTGCAGAGGCTGTGGCATCCTGCAGAGCTGATAAAAATGAAAGTGACTGAATCAATTACACTGCATTCTGCCAATGAATATTTATTAAATTCCATCAAGGAACAACTAACAGTGAAAGACATCATGCTGGCAGCAATTTCAACAAGAGTGCCTTGACAGAGTGTGCTATCTGCAAAGTTCCCTGAAAATTTGATTTCCCAACAATAGGGTTGATACGGAGTAATTATGAAACTGGCTCCTTTTGTGGAGTAGCAAAAACTGGTGCCAGGAGTGTTGGGAATCTAAAAATGCAATTAGTCACATTGTAAATCAGACACTTAAGAGGACAGGATTAGACACATATGTGTTGAGTTTACTTGTTCAGGCAACAGCACTGATCTGTGGCTGTAGAGTGGAGAGTTTTCAACAGAATTTAAGAAATGCTAAATCACCTTCTGAGAATTCTATGGAGATGGCAATGATTTAAGTATAATTTGAAAGCAATCTCAATACAAAAACCTGGGGAAGCAGTGATACAGAATTATAAACTGCTCAGGGAACCATGTGAACTGCCATTATAGCTCTAACAACACTTACAACGCTGTTTAACAAAGAAAAAGATAATAAGGAAAAAACTTCCAGGTTAGCACACATTTGACTATTTAGTCATCAGTGTGATCATTTATGAATTACAAAGGCTTGCCTGCAGTGAAAAGTGAGATGCAGTAAGTGAGGGTGAAAATGCAAATTTATGTTAATGTATAATAAATTAAAGTTTTATTTCTGTTTCAAAGTAAATAAGATATTACTTTACAAAAACAGGGGTCTGGCAATTCCCACGCTTACACTGAGTGTAGGTACTTCAGCTACATTCAGACTTTCTCATTCTCTGATGGGGTTTATTTAAGCCCAGACTATGTTACAGAGCCAGCATAACAAACTCACACAGTTGTGACATACACGGTCCCTGAGATAAGACACAAGTCTGTAGCACTCAAGGGAACTTCAGAGAGTAAGTGCAAACCATTACTTTTTGCCTGACCCTTAATATTTATGCAAGCTGTTTTCTAAAATGGCTTTGGAATACTTTTCTGGCCTGAACAAACCCTGAGCAGGTAAAGATTAGGTACAGATTTGAAAAAGTGCATAGGTCTACACATTTTTTCATGTTCCTGGTGGTGTTGGAATGGGGCCATTCTGCCCTTGACTCATTAGGCGGCTGTTGAATCCTGGTTTTGAAGAGGCTTCTTCCTAGACCTATATGTCAGTAGTTAAGACCATGAGAGAAACAAAATTTCCAAATACTCTCCTTTCACGTTTATTTTTTGACTCATGCTGTAGTGTTTCCCCCTTTCATTCTTGTGGATTTTGAATGTCAGTGATGCTGAGCACTTCCTGCTTTCTGTCCTGGGAGCTGGGGTGTTCAAAAACCCTGAGTTGTATTAAGTCCTTGTTTTCAGAAAGTCTTTAACAGAGCAGCACCTAAAGGCCTTTGTGAATATGGGTGTGCTTATTAGCAAGTAACTGAGCACCTCAAAACAACCCATAGGTACTGCTGGGTCAGTTGGGTTCATTATGTGGCTGCTCTAGGTTCAGGAGTATTCACAACATCTAAACACAGGCATTTATTTAGACATCTTGTGGTCATAAGGGAGGAGAAGTGGCCAGGGTCACTTGGTCTGTTCATCCTGGAAAGAGGACATTGAGGGGAGACCTCATTGCAGTCTGCAGGTTCCTCGTGAGGGGAAGTGGAGGGGCAGAGACTGATCTCTGCTCTGTGGTGACCAGGGACAGGACCCAAGGGAATGACCTGAAGTTGTGTCAGAGGAAATTTAGGCAGGATATTAGAAAAAGATTTCTTCCTCCAGAGGGTGGTTGGGCACTGGAACAGGCTCCCCAGGGAAGCGGTCACAGCACCAAACCTGACAGAGTTCAAGAAGTGTTTGGACAATGCTGTCAGATACATGGTGTGACTCTTGGGGATGTTCTGTGCAGGACCAGGAGTTGGACTTGAAGATCTTTGTGGGTCCCTTCCAACTCAGTTTATTCTGTGGTTGTGTAATTATGGGAGTCTCCAAAGCCCTTTGTGCATAGGTTAGATTTCAAGGCAGATGAGAGATACAGTTTTTCATACCATTTTTCTGAGATAACTTTGCAGGTGAAAGGTTGGATGTTGGAACAGTTGTGAGCCATTGTGAGATGTTGTTCTCTGCATGAAGCAGAAAGGACAGACTGAACTAGGAGAATAAATCAGCCACAGCCTAGGGATGCATGAAGAGAGTGAATGAAATTATGCAAATAGGATGAGCCATGGTGAAGTCCATATGTAGTGGAAGACTTAACATAATGACCATGTATGTCACTTTTACATAATGTAAGGTAAAAGTCTAAAAGTCTTCCTGAATGTCAGTGTGATTTCCACTGTCTGATACTGACTTTTATCTGCCTGTTCGTAAGACCCAAAAAGGTTGAACAGGCAAGATCTTTGATAATCTCCTGTTTACAGATCACAAATCTTCTCTGTAACCACAGTTTCCCCCACAGGAGTTGTAACTGGAAACTCCAGGTCCTTGCTTCAAACAAACAGCATTATTTTACTCTGCATTAGACAGCACTTCAGACACAAAAAAGCCTCCAAGGGCAAGAATTGCCTTCTCAGGGCTTGCTCTTAATCTGCTCTTGGTGATCCCTACAGAGAACAGCTGACTGGTATTGTTTAGACCTGCTGCAAAGCCTATCAAAATACACTAAAGCTCAGCTTCAGTGCTGTTTAGCTGCCTTGGTGTGCCAGTCTGTGGCACCATTGTGCAGAGACCCTCTCAGGAGAATGCAAGGGAGGAGTCTGCACACTGCAATTACTGCTCCAACTCCAGATCTCTGCTTGGAAGTAAGCAAGATAATTGCTTGTAACATAGGAGGCCATCCAAGTACTCTTCTGTTCAATGACAAACAGCTGATATATTGAATGTCAGTTACTAGTGGTAGACACATAATAATTCCTGGTTTTTAAAATGTTTCTCAACTCTAGCACAATGACTGGAGATCTCTGGTTACTGGTAATGACTGGTAAACTGTACAGTGTCTGGTGAATGCCAAATACTATAGAAGTGGTATTGCTTTGCATTTTATCTTCGGTGTTTCAGTCATTCTTAGGTAAAATAAGGAAAATGGTTGATAAAAATTTGGGAAAAAAGTAGCAGAAAATAAGCTGCCCTTATTCTGTAGGGATAGAGCAAAAGGAGCTAGTGTGGTCTCTGGATGTACAAAATGTGGTAAGATGGCAGAGAGAAGAAATTTCTTCCAAGTTTTGCAAGTGTATTTCATATATCAGTAATGGTCTAAGTTGGTTCAGAGTGTGAGCCACATATGCAGTTAGATCAGAAATTTCTCTTGCTACCAGCCAAGAGTAAAAGATGAAAGAATGTACTCAATTACAAGCATTAGTTTTCTACTACTGTGGAGTAGCTTTAAAATAGACTTTGTATCAAAAATCAAAGAACATACAGTAATTCTCTTCAGGTGAAGTCAGTCAGTTCCCTCTCTTCCAGATATTGTAAGACTTCAAAAGGGCAGGAGGGAAAAGTCATAGCAGTGCAGAGAACTATGACCACATCTGCAGTTCCTGGCAGAGGGAGGCTGACAGTGTACTAAATGCCCAAATGAACCTTGCTACATCTAATATACAACAACAAAAAAAAGAGTGTTCAGAAATTTTTTTTCTGGTATTTTAGATGTAAAGTGGTTGTGGCCTTCATACAGGAGCAAAATAAGACCATAGTAGAATAGTTTAGGTATTATTTAAGGCCAAGCTTTATGCCATGTGATTGCTTGAATGATGTTGCCAAGCCCCATGCTCATGTAGGAGACTTCTTTGGGAAGTCTCAGAAGACCAAACTACACCCTTCCCTTGGACACATCCACGAAGAGGACACCTGCTGAGGTTTACTGTGAAGAGTAAGGAGATACATCTTGTTAGCAACTTTGAGAAGGGCTGCATTGCAGTGTCTTCCTGTTAAACCTCAAGGGACCACATTGTAAGCGCTCTTCAACAAACCCTCTTCTCCAAGGCTGTCTCTCTGCAGAGTGCCAAGTGACAGACAGGAGCAACAAGTGAAATCCCTTTATTTCATAGAAGATTATTGGTTTTGATCTCAGCACAGGACAGAGTTTATTTTTCCAGTTATTTTCTTTGCTTAAATTGGAGGAGGTTTTCCTTAGAGCTATTCAGTTTTTAAATAGGAATTAATGTGTTTCTTGTCTTTTCCAAAACCTGCAGTGATGCTGATCTGTATTTTGATTTTCTTTAGGAGGATGACTGGAAATACAGGGAAACAAAGAGAAGCTAATGCAATGTACCTAATGCTAAATAAACTTGAAGCTTAATTACATTTGTATGTTATATAGTCACCTTTCCTGGGTATCCTTGCCACCACGCATCATAATTTGTATTTGCTGAGAAAAAGTATTTATACTGCATTCATGTGTATATATTCTTCGTAAGCAGCTTTTTTGTCTGTATTGACAGGTCTCACCAACCCATAATCGTCCTGCAGGGAGTGGAGAGCAGAAACAGTCCCACACAGTTCTTTCATCACCGCCTAGAGTAGCATTTGGCTTGAGGTATGGGACCATTAGCTCCTGCTGACACACTACAGCCTCACAAGCTGGAGGGTATTCAGTAAATAAGATGTCAGTGGCCAGAGAAACAGAAAAAGCCCACTGCCAACCCTGATTGCAGTTGTCAGGCGGGTTCTTGCTAGAGCTCTTCAAAGTCAGCGTTCAGAACCTGTTTTTCTGTTCACTACCATCAAAGGCAAAGTTCAGCTGTGCTGTCGGGCTTTGCACTTTTCCCTGAAAGGCTGTCTAATGTGTTTATCACCATTCAGTCAGAATGGTATTTGGCTTTGACTGAACTATAAGAAACCCTATCTTACAATAAATTAGATCAAGGCAAAGCTTTTTATGCCTTGTCGTCCTAGACATAAGCTGCATTCATTACCATTAAATCTAACTGATATTTGACCAGAATCTCCTTTTAAAGTAGGTTCAAAAAAGTTAGGTTAAAAAATCAAACTGTAATGCTAAATTTCTTAAGTAAAGAAACTCCTTATTTCTCATAGTCCTGTACTCATAGGGTGACAGTACCCTAAAATAAGACAAAAAGATTTCATGCTTTTCATTTTCTTTATGACTCCCAGATCATTGCATATGCTACAAACCAAACTTGGGATCTTCCCAGTTCATAGATTGTGCCCATTAATTAATGTTCAGTAATCAGAAAATTTGTGGATATGCGAGAGAGGAATCACCAGGCAATTCCCATGTGTGCCATGAACATGTAAAACAGGTATTAAACAGTTCTGTTGGTACAGTTACTTTATTTAAAGATGCCAGGACAGATGGCATTGCTGTAGTGAACGTTGGGTTGCTTGGTGAAGCATTGCTTCTCAGGTTTGCTGTCTTGCTATGTGTTGAATAAAAAAAAAAATTCCATTTTAACAGTTACTTGGATCATTTTCTAGACTTGTGGTCTTTTGAGTGTGCTTGTAAGATGGAAAACAGGACAATTGTTACAGTTTTAAAAGCAGGTGCTGCCCACCTTGCAGGCTTTGGAGCCCACAGAGAAGGTGCACACAAGAATGTGCTGCAGGTGAGAGCAAGGGTTAAAACTTCCCACTCACTTTGCTGTTTTTCAGTCAATGAGCTCAGAGCAAACTGCAGAAAGGACCAGCAAGGTTGGGAGCTGGTAGCTTTTCTCTGCTTTGGCATAGCTGATACCTGCTGGTGGTCAAGGTCTGCTGCTCTGAGCTGTCACAAATATTTTTACCACAGTTCTGCAGCATTTTAGCCTGACATGGCTTAGCCTATATTGTGGAACAGCTATGACTCCCATTACAGCTTCACACTTCATGTGGCTGTAGTATAATTTATCCTGTCCAGGTTTAGTTGCTGGTTAAAGTCAGGGCTGTATGTTCCTGGGATCACCCCAGGAGCAGAGGAGCAGGCTCAGCAGCTGCTGCAGAAGCTGTGGAAGCCAGGAGAGGAGAAGGCTTGGTCTCTGAGAGTGATGGCATCATGGCTATACATGCGTCTGTCACTTCATCAGCTCCCAGCTGGAACAAAACCAGCCCAAATCCCATGAAAGTCCCATGGTTCACTCCCTCCTGTACTCCATTGAGTTTGTTGTCCTGGTCTTTGGGTGAAAAGCAAAACTACTAAGGCATCTCGTTAACGAGCTTCCCTTTCTCTCTGACAGGAAGCCTAGAGGGGAGGGCAAAAAGTGTCGGAAGGTCTATGGGATGGAGAACAGAGATATGTGGTGCACTGCCTGCCGATGGAAGAAGGCCTGCCAAAGGTTCATCGACTAACGATTGAAATTATGCAGAGGATTTGGGGAGGGGGAGGACAACAGCAGAACCAGATTGCTGCAGCTGCACTGTATCACTTCCCATTTTCCCCTCCAATGATGTGGTGTTGGGGGTTTTCAGTTTTTTGGGGTGTTTTTTTGTTTGTTTTGGGTTTTTTGTTGGTTTTTTTTTTGGAAGAGCTTTGTATTTCAAAATGAAGCACTTGTAGCCAAGGAGAAGCACTAATTAAAACCTGTGTGGAGCAATAGAGCAAAAAAAAAAAAAAAAAGAAAAAAGTGAAACCAAGACCACACAACAAAATCTGTCCCAGTAAGTGTGGAAACCAGAGCAGCTATTAGTGTTCTTCTGTAAAACAAAGGAAAAAGTTAATTATTTTGCTAACTCTGTGAGCTGCTTTTCCCTAGGATCATTTTTAACCATTTCAGTCTCTCTGCTGTGAACATCTGTATTCACTAAACGGAACAATTTTTCTTTTCCTGAAACGAAGATCTCTTTTTGAAAGCTTTCTAATAAACACTTCAGAGTCATATAAGCTACAGTTTTCTCAACAAAAGCTGTACTAAGACTGGAGACCGCTAAATAATTCTCCTGATACAAATAATCATGATTGTATTTTTGAAAAGGGCATGTGGGGAAGAGTCGGGATTTTCATTTGTTTGTTTATAGGAGAAAAGCAAAGTCTGATTTTGCAAGAAGGACAAGCAGCACTCCTGGAAGATTTTTAAAAGAGGCACAGACCAGTGGAGTAGAACAAAGTAATTTAAGTACCAAATTGGATTTTGATCCTCTAGAGGAAGAAAAGCAGCAATGGCAAGTCACCAGCAGATACTGTCATGAGAAGTTTGAGGGAAGAAATTTAGTGATGCTTGATTGAAACCCACAAGAATAAAAGGGGGCTCCAGTAGCTTTTCTTAAAACTCTCCCCTTTCTGAGGAGGGATGAACAGTTGGACCAGCACAGCTGTTGCTGCAGGAGGCCTGTGAAGAACTGGTAAATGCAGCCATTAGGATTATATGTAATACCTAATTCAGGGACATGATCCAGCCCAGCAGTTCTGCTTTTGCTTCCTTTTCTCTTATTTGAGAGGTTGTGGTTAAGCTAATGGTTTGTTCAGCTTTTTCTTTTAAAGCTATTAAGATTTATTTGATGCAAAAAATTGGTAGAGAAAAGAAAATACCCTTTCCACAACATCGTCTCAGAAAAAGAAGTACAACAGCAAAAGGAGCAACATATTTGTGGTAAAAGACCATTTCTTAAATCATTTTGATATATGAATTAACAAGTTTCTCTATTTGCAGTACTTGGATTGATTTGGGTATTTCAGTTCCTCTGTCCATTGGGAAGTATACACTGGAATGTGGCAACCTGGTGTTCTGTGTCCACTTGTATCAAATTACTGGTAATTAATGATTATTCCAATGCAAAAATAAAGGAAGGATTTACTAGGGAGTGAATGTATATGGTGAAATAATACCTGCCTGTTAAAGAAAAGAAGACACCTTAAAAAAATCAGACACAGATGCAAAACTTTGCCCATTAATAGAGGTATGAAGGGCCACAAATGCCTGGGTTATTTTTTTTCATAACATTTGAACCAATTGAAATTATATCAAATCTTTTTCGACTTTTTTTTTTCAGTTGTCTAAGCCATCTCATTCTCACAAGAGGATTTTTAAGTATCTAAACAATTTTCTAAAATCTGGTCCAAAGTTCACTTGATAGCTTTATTAAGTGTGCAGTGCTGCTTGTGTCTATGTAAAAGCACAAAACAACAATGCAGTTGTTTGGAATATACACTCTGGATTCCATAAGGTAGTACTGAGAAGAAGAATCCATAATAGGAGCTTCTGAAGGTTATCATCTGATTTTCTGTGAACAAGTTAATTGGGCAATCAGGTGCCTAATTTGAGCATGCTATTTCTGCAGTTATTTACAAATTGTGTAATTTACATGCACAAGTGGCAAGATACGCTTGCATGCATGCAATTACTTGATTTTTTGCCCAATTGTGTTCTCTAAGTCCAAAAAGAAAAAGAGACTCTGAAATCCAGTAAGACCCTGAGATATATACACATATGAGTGTGTATGAATATTTTTGTATGTGTGTTTGTATATATACATGTAAAACTATATATATTATATAGTTTTATATGTGTGTATAAAATCTGAAGTTAACAGGGAAGAGAAAGATTGTTTTCTTTACAAATAGAAAAACGACACTAAGGGTCAGTGGATATAGACACTGTATTATCTTCTTTCCTCTTAGTAAAATATGGATTTTCTTTACATGTTGTATTTTATTCAATTTCCACAGTAAAATACCTCATAGTAATTCATAGACATTTCCTCTTCAAACACTGGGTTTGCTGATGGTGGACTTACTTTGATAGAGCTTAAAAAATTTGGGAATTTCCCAAGATACTCCCACCAATTTGTTCCCCACCTCCCATTTTTAAAAGCACTCCAAGACTATAAAGCATTCCGTAATTAATTCGATAGTTGCTGAACTAACAGAATTTTCCTATATATTTTTTGTCCACCTCTTTTTCGCTTTGGAGGATTTTTTTGAAAATAATGTATGGGATTGTATATTGTTTCTATAATGTCATGGCATTGCACCTTTCCCAAGGGCACTTAACGAATTACTGTAATAAGATTATTCTTTATAAATTTCTGCACAGAAGAATGGTTTTGTTGCCAGACCAGATTGCCCTCTGGTACAAATTGGATATGGATTACATAAGGGACTAAAGCCACAAACCATCAAAACTGGAGAGAAAGTTGGTGTTAACAAGGCAGAGAACAGAAGGTAATTGATAAATCCTGCCAGGACAAAGCTAAATTACCAGTATTTTTACACAACCTTTAATCAGCATTTTCT
The DNA here is from genome assembly GCA_013400775.1 of Chaetops frenatus. Lineage (NCBI taxonomy): Eukaryota > Metazoa > Chordata > Aves > Passeriformes > Picathartidae > Chaetops > Chaetops frenatus. The sequence goes on along the minus strand of VZTR01001335.1, from coordinate 366,468 downwards.
ATTAAATCAGTTTTGGATCTCATGGCTGTGGCATTTTGATTCCTAAGTAGGCACTTGTCGAGGTACGGTGTCTGAACCGAGGCCGGCGATAGTGTGACAGCCTGGCCGAGTGCAGGGTGTTCTGCAGTTGCTTTGTGCTTTGAGCTCCAATTAACTCGTGTTGCAGGAGCAGTTCAGCACCTGCCGAGATACCCTTCGTGATCCTCACACAGCCAGCAAGAACAGAAATGTCAGCAAAGCCTTCCTTCCGCTGGCAGTACTGACAAAATCTGGAGTGATCTCTTCCATTTTTCCGTCTCTCACTTCTGTGTTGCTTTGGGCTGCATCGCTGTCCTTCCAACACCTGATTTATCTCACAGTTCTGCACTGACCAGTCCAAAACAGTGAGATCTCTTTGTTCTCCTGAGGAAGAGCTAGCCTGAGTGCTGTGGTCATTTACTGTCATCACTACATGCCAGTTCTGGTTTTTGGTTTCTCTGTGTGAGGTAGGTCATTGTCTCTGACCCCCCCAGAGAAGTCAGAAAGAATGTCTTGAACACATCATGCAGTCTCTGTGTGCACCAGGGATTTGGACATGGGTTCATCTATGTCAGGAGTAAGAACTTGATATAAAAATGTAAGAATCTGTTTTATTGTTAATAGGATTGATGTTGGTAACAGAAATTGCCAGCATCAGTATCAGAGTGGAGATCAACTGTATTGATCCCAAATATTTTTCTTTAGGAGTTTCCTTGTTAGAACAAAGCTATTTCCCAATTTCCCATTCACCCCATCCTCCAAAAGATCTGGAAAACGAGATAATTTTAGAAGTGGGAAATCTTAATGGCAATTTTTAATATTGACTATGCTCCAACTGCTCCTCTATGAAGTTATTGAGCATTAAAACTTAGATCATCTTAGTCATAGAACGGTTTCCACACAAAACAATGTGCCTGATTCTCTAGTGCCTTGCACAAATGCAACAGGATATACAAGATGCAAAGTGAGTAAAACTTCTCCTGTTCCAATTTGCAAGTTTACACTTTTAACCAATACCAGTCATCACCTAGCATGTACCTGTTGGCAGGTCGGCCCTGCTTGTGTGAATAAGTTGAGCAGAATGCCTGTCTGTCCCAAATCCTTAGCCAGGTATGATCATTAGCTGTCTAATTATCTACAAATTCCTTGCAGCCATTGGCTATCACCAGTGTCACCATCTTTATTCCTTCTCCCTTTCATTTTTCACAATAATGACTAGATAGGCAGCACAACAGGAGGTAAAGCTTTATACAAAAACTCTTGTAGAACCTGCATGTTAGATACCAGCACCATGCAATGTCCCAGATGTTCTTGGCACTAATTTCATTTTGTCATTCATTCTGATCCAGTACATTGGGATGGTTTTGTATTGCTTGCTGTGGCCTGAGACCAGCTAAAATGGCCCTGTTGAGAATCCAGGACAATCACTGTAAATGTGGCAGTACAAAGTGACTTCTTTCTTGTGCTGCCTGTAAATGTGTTGGAACATGATCTGGGAAGCAGGACATGGAATTAGAGGCTTGCTAGCCATTTGCAGAGATGTTGGAGGTTGTCAATGAGGCTTCTTTCTGTTGGTTCAAAGCTAGAGGCCTCTGCTGGAGAAAGTTGTGCTGCGCCTTTTCTTAGAAATATTTTTATAAGGCAACTTTGCAAAGTCTCGATCTTATATTTATATTTTGTTCAATCTTCCTTGGAGGTGGTAGCACTGGAGCTGAGCGCAGTATGGATTTTAGGCTTTATTCCGCACTTGTCAGGCCCTTTCTGGTAGATAACCAGGCAGTTTTAAAGTATCATAGTGTAGATTTTATTCTAATATAAGTTCAGCAGAGTTTTATGGCACCTTTGGAAAATACCTAGAAGGAAGTAATGGGAGAAATCAGCATTTAAGTACACTCCCATCTGTCTGCTAGATGTGAGCAGCCTTTCTTTGCATCCATATGGAGCTGCAAAATCTTCAAGACTGCAGAACAGCCAGTGTACACCTATACTTGAGAGTGCCCTCTTGAACTGCTCTTTCCATCTTGCGGTGCTTTCACACTGACCGTGCTCTCAGTTCTATCCAAATGCCGGATTTAAGGAGGTGTGCATCTTCACTTGCAACTTTTTGAGCTTATTCCTCAATACAGAAAGCACTCATCATGTTCTTTGTGCTTCACACGGACCATTTGTAACAGCAGTGCAGAAAGACCCTGGGAACAGAAACCAGCCTGTTTCTGATGGCACCAGGCAGAAGAAAGTACAGGTTGCTCTGGTGTTTTCTCACACTCACAGAAAGTATTTTTTCAACTGGTGAAATAGAAGAGAATAGATAAATTTAGTAACAAGCTGGTGTTCTGCTGGTTTTTGACACATCTTAAGACCTAGAATATTTCTCCTTTTGTATTTGAATCTGAATGTGAGATCTCTCATATACCCTTGAGGGAAATAAATCTAGCAATATAAATGCTTTTTCAGCATTTAATCTGAATTCTTTATGTAATTAAATTCTAAAGATGAGCCTGAACATTCCAAAATGTTTAGGTGTTGGTATTTACTGTTTGCCAATCCTCTTAAAGATTCAGGTTTGATTCTGGAGTCCTTATCATAGTATGTGATAGCCAGCATCAGTTAATAAATTATGTGTAATGGCAATGGCTGGATAAAAACAAGTTATTAAAATGTTTGCAAAAAGCTGCCTCCGGAAGACAGGTGAAAAAAATATAGTTGAAACAGATTTCCTCAGGGAACGTGAGAGGGCTGTAAAGGCAGGATGCGAGTTTGTTTGAATGGAAGATGTCTAAGAAAGTGATTTTTTTTCTATTTTAGGCAAAAGGAAAAGAGCAATATATCACTACTTGAATTATTAACATTAGAATGAAGCACTAACTCATGAACATGATCTTACTTAATGCTGTAGCTTATGAAGTTCCAAATACCAAAAAAAAGTTATATAAAAATACAGAAAATTACCTTAAACCATAACCTAATTATAATGTAAATCTATACATTTGTGTAAATCTTTTCAGGATCTAGTGTAAATATAAAGGCTTCTTGTCTATAAAGTTGCTTGGTCAAAACATGCTTTGTCCTATAATTGAATTACTTCTTACCAAATTACTTCAGCAAGCAAAAAAGCAGTATGTCATTGTGATATCCTGGAGAGTTGTGAACTGCACTTTGCAAAGGGCTAATTCTACATGAAATTAAAAGAAAACGTGTCACTGCATATTTTTTGTCATATCAGCTTCAGTAAACCCAAGATTTTGAATTGTGCTGTCTAGGATTTTGAAATTCCACAAGTTTTGCAAAGTCTCAATTTTGCTTTATTTTTACACAGAAAAATCCTATTTGATCCATAATAATTTTTTCCTATTAATTCTTTTTCCTGTGTCCAGGCACCCTGTTTTGCAACTTCCCAAATGTGTAAGCTGAAGTGAATAAAAATCAGCATCTTCAGTACTAGGAACTACAAATGTAAATAGCATTTACATGGTATCAGAATTTTTAGTATCAGTGTTTAGTAATTAATTCTTAAAGTTATACCAACAAATCTTTCAGGGAAGGGAAGCACACAGTCTGTAAATTGCAAAGTACAACTGCATAGACATAGAACTGCTAATATTACAAGAATAAAATGTAGGCTTAGGTTCATCTGAGCACTCAAGCATGTGTTTACCTCCACTTGTGGAGTTTGTTGATGAGACTCCTTGTGCTCCTGAAGTTTGGCACACATTTTTGAGCTCCTCTGAAATCAGGCCTTGGCAAGAGCAGGTACTCCTATAGCTTTGTCTGAAATATGCACTTTGTGGGACAATCTGTCTTTTCCTGGATTTATGCAACTTACCTTGTGTTTAGAAGACCAGACAAATTTAGAGAATTCTTTTTTTATTAAGATTTTTTGCCTTGCAGAAGGGAAGGTGAGAAAGAGACAAGTTCAGCTGTACATTTCAGCATGTGAAAGCGTTGGTTAAGTTTGTAAAAGGTGTGTATTTGGCATCAGGCTCAAAGGAACTTACTTGAGCACATTGAAAGAAAATGCATGATAAGCAGGTCACATTAAATAAATTTCTCTTGTTCCATCTGTATTTGCTGTACATTCAGCAGTCCTCCAGGCAACTGGAGGCATAGGAGCTCTGAGTATGCAAGGAAATAAATGAGTTTACCTAAAAACTTTAGGAATAATACGTTTTTAAGCCACAAATGATGTTGCCTATGTGTAATTTTTAGTGTTAGGAGAAAATAGACAGTAGCCTTATAACCAGGTGCAATACTTATAAAGGGCTAAATTAGGGAAACAAGTGATGTGTGTTTGTGCATCACTGCAAATGTGCACTCTCTGAAAACTGACTTTTATAGCACTGGGATCTTAATACCTCTCTGAAATTATAATGGTATAATTTTATAACTGTTTATTATACATTATGAAACAGGATTTGGGCATTCCTGAGAACCAAAAGGAGGAGGAGGAAATTGTAGATCACATAGACTAGTGGTATGTTATTTTACATGGCAAAAGTAAAATAAAACACTTTACAAAGCCATACAAATTCTGGAGTATTGAAAGAAAAAAAATTTACTTCCCTTGGTAAGTAAAGAGATGGTTTAGTCTGAAATTTCCCTTGATTTGTCTCTTGCATTTTCTCAAAGTTTTGAGGGGTTTTTTTGTATTCGGATGGTGAAAACATTGCTAAATTACCAGTATTTGGCTTGAATGGTATTATTTTGAAAACAGCTTTTAAAATTGAGTTCTTCATGATACTGTAGAGTCTGAATGAGATCATGTAATATGATCTGATCCAGCTTGAGTGGAGAGTTCGTACAAGCAGAAGATTACAGGAAAAGATTGCACTGAGGATTCATTGTTCAGTCATGAGAAATATCTGAACAATCAAGCTAAAAGCTCCACTCACATATTTCTTCTCTCTATGTGTACTGCAGGGTGGATGGAATAGATGCTGCCAAGTACAGTGCATCTGGCTATCTCCCCTGTTTGGGGTCTTTTTGCTGATAAGTAATGAAATACACATCATCTTCCTATCTGTCTTAACTGTTTTTGTCTTGTGCTCCAAATCCAGAATTAATTGAAAGATAGAAATAATCAGATGTGTTGAACAGAGACTGTTTGATTGACTTCTAACAAAGGGCCAAAGTACAAATGCAGAGACATTAGTCAAAAGAGGCTTGAGCCAGTCAGGCAAGACCTGAAAAAAATTCCTCAGAATTGGATCCCAGTAGGAGGAAGCTAGTCTTAAGCAGTCAATTACAGAAGTTCTGTGCTTGATTTTTGGTGTTTTGGGTTTTTTTTTTCATAAATTGCAAGTCTGATAAAAAGCCTCATTACACAATTAAGAGCAGAATGCAGATCACATTGTAACGCGTTGAGCCCAAGAAGCAGTACAGGTTTTCTCAGGAGAGTTCCAGTTATTCCCGTGAATAACTTCATTGACAAGGGCTGCTCACGCAGGTGATGGTTGTAGAACAAGGGCAGGTGGGTTTTCCTCTGTGTACTTTCCACTGGAATTGGGAGTGGGAAATCGGGAATTTCCCTTTCTGATGGCTTGAGAATTGTGCATTCAGCTTTGTGAGAGGGATGGATACAAGTGGGTACTTCGGCACATGTGCAGGGCTCTTGGAAGAGTTTCTGGTAATACCAAAGAGGCCGTAGTCTGGATGTGTTACTTAGTGACAGATTTAAGAGCTGTTAGGCAGGGGGTATTCAGCCTGTGATCTATCCTACTGATACCTGCCCCAGGGGGAGGGAGGTTTCTCAGTATGGCCTGTTGGGAAGGGAGTCACCACCGTAATCCATGTGCTGTTGGCTCAGTTGCTGTCTTTGCTGTGTCCAGCTTGAGGGGGGTTGGTTATCTACATGCATTCATGACATGTTCACAGTACAGAACACTCTTCTGAAGAGAGACTATCTCTTTTTCAGCAATTAAAATAAAACTCTGGAATAGCTTTTATGTTACAGAAAAGTCACTGAATGAGTCACAGCCTTGTCAGACTTCGAATCAGACATCCCTCCTTCCAGAGCCATGCTGCAGCTCCTGTGGGGCTCTCACAGAGCCCTGGAACCTTAACCAAGTTTTTCCCAAAGATTTGCTGGAACCCAGCACTGAGCCCTAAACCGAGTTTGACCCTGAGGTAAAGGAGGCTCCTTCCAATTCTTTCCCAGCTCTTAGACTTCCTAAGTTAGTGTTTTATTAGTAGACCTTTATAAAGTGGGCATTGCCCCATTGCTTGCCTCTGGCAACCCTGCACTGCTGCATTTGCAAGGAGCCAGACATTATCTTGGTCAGCCATGGAGTTAGGGAAAATTACTTTACATTTAGTCCTCTGCATCCTGCATCACACTGCAATTCCACAGCAGGTTAAAGTGACATAAGCTTGTGCTGCTGTTAAAAAACTCTTCCTACCCTCAGCAGAGACATTTCTAGAGAGAAATTTCCTGGCCTGAAATGCTGATATGTTGGCTTGAGCCAGTCCTGTAAGTGTATGTCTGTATAAAATGCTAGATAGCTTATGGCCTGCTGGGTCTGTGCCCCTGCTCTTTCATGTGGCAGGCATGGTAATACTGCCTTTATCCCACTCTGTCTTGTCTGGAGTCTCATTAAGGACCTGAACTTGCACATACTCCTACAGCATTAAGCTCAGGAGAACTCCACTTATGGCTAGTGGCATTGATCTTATATATGAAATTAAATACATAAGGGAAAAGAGAGGAGTTAGATCAATAATTGTACGTGCAGTGAGTCTCAAGACTGCAGCTTAACTGTGCCATGATTTTGCTAAACAGATTTAAGGGAGGTAAGGGACGTGAAAAACAACCTTACTGGACCTTGCTCCTCTCTGGAACCAGTTTGGAATTATTCACAGTAATCTCAGGCCCTGCAAGGTTCATTAAGGGGCTGGGATGTCATGACCTCTATAGATCTCTGGGCTACAGAGAACCAGGGTATACTTCTTACCCAGATGTGGTGGCAAATAGGAAAGGTCCTCAGCTGCTTTGCTAGTGCAGTTTTTCAGCCTCTTTTAATTACAGCTTCAATTTAATAGTGATGGGAATGCTGGGCAAGAGGTAAAGGGTTGTTAGGTAACTAAAGAAAGAGGACCATCAGCATCAATTGCACTGTGAGGTTTTTTAACTCTGAAAAAGCAAGCAAGTTTTCTTGTCCCTTGCTATACATATTATCTCATGTAAGAAAAGTATTTTCATCATAGAAGGGGGTGAATTTAGTACAGGATAAGCAGCTGTAGAAAACTAAAAACCCAGTTTACCAGTTTTTATGAGCAGGGGATTTCTAATACATTGTGCTTGCAGAAGATTGCAGTATTTATATCTACACATCCTTTTTTCTTGCTTCAGTCACAAAAGAGAAATACCTGCCTGCACACATTGTTCTTCCTTTGTTTCCTATCAAATCTTGTTTCAGAGACTATGAAGTAAAATGAAGTTCTTCTTTAAAAACATTTTTTTCAGAAATATTATTTTTAGAACCAGAGCATTTCCTCTTTCACTTTAATGTAAAATTACTGAGCTTTAATTTGCTCTGCAGTGCACTTTATTTTTTTCACTTTTTGGGCCATGTATTTTTGATACACAAAACAGAAAATGTTTTATTAATCTAGTTTCAACTTGAAATTAACCATTAGAATAAAATGTTTTTATAAAAATGCAAGTTCCATAAAACACAGGTAATAATTTCTTTGGGTCACAGACTTTTTTTAATGATACATTGAGAAATGTTATAGCTTCTGAAATTATTTATCATTTGGTAAATTCAGTACATTAATGGATATCATGGTTTGAAGTGGAATGTGAACAAGAAGGAGACAAAGTTCTGGACAGTAGATTTCCTTATATGCAAAACCTGCATTAGTTTAATTGATAAGGGTTTCAAAAAATAGCCTAATCTAGTTTAAAGAAGTGTGAAACTTTTTAATAGGCAAGTTTAAAATGCCCAAAGCTCATAGAAATTTGGAAATTAGTTTAACTTAAGCACCCAGGAGCTGTTTCTCCCCATGCTGATGCAGCACTGTGCAGTGGGCAGTCTGTGAAGCTGCTGGGCTCTGCAGGGACTGAACTTGTGCCCGGGCAAGGCACCAGCAGAAGCTGTAGGAGAGTATGGATTTTCCTGCTTTAAACAGCAGCTCTCGAAACTTGCAGGCCTACTCACAGGTTGGATATAGTATTTCCAGTTGGTTTTTCTTGGCTTCATCCCCACTAGTTTTGGGAACTAGTGTTCTAAAGACAATCCTCTTGTTCCTGAGTTAATGAACTCATCTTCCCTCTGGTTTTGGTGTTAAGCTTACAGCACTCATGCTATTGCATGTAGTTTATCTTAATTTGTAGATGCCAGTTTCAGCATTTTAAACAAAGAACAGCTACTCTGCCCCAGCACAGAATCCTTCTAAATCTTGTGGAGTATGCTGAAAAATAAAGACCTTTTTGACTTTTATGTTGTCCAAACTCTTTATTCCAAATCACACGTAGAAAAGTGTGGGAAACAAGGCCCATGGCAGTGAAGAGGGGAAAGAGAGACAGCAATGCTCATTTCCTTCCCAGAGTGAGTCATTCCTGGGCTCCCCTCTCCCAGGCTCAGCATGTGTGCATGGACCATGCACAGCTCAGAAGTCATGTTAAATCCATCCTTGCAAAAGCTCCTCCACCTCCCAGAGACTCCAGTTCCTTTTCAGAGGCTTCCAGACTTTCTGCTCATTTCCATAGGTAAAAGTAAAAGCTACCTGCTGCTCCAGTAGCCTGGGTGTACTTTTCACCTTGGACTGCAAGTATATCACCTTGCCATTTTTAATCAAGCTGCAGTTCTTGCTGCAAAAGATGGGCATGATCCAGGTATTTGTGTGTGCTGCAAAGCTGTTGTGTCCTTCCAGGGACCACTGGGGGTCCGTGGAGCAAGGCAAGCACACTGCCAGTGGTGTGCAAGCCTTGTGCTTAACATCTGTGCTGAAGAGAAGCATGGACTGATGTCACCTGTCCATCCACCACAGAGATCAGGGCTGCACAGCATGGCTCAGCTCTTGCAATTGTGGGGAAAATTAAGGATAGAACCTTTATAGTAAGCACAGGGTGTCTCTGAAAACTCAGTCCATGTTCGGGGGAGCACCCAGAGCAGTGACAGGCCCTCTCCAAGGTCATGTTCTGTCAGGCAGCACAAATAACAGCTCTGTGGCCTGACTGGTTGCTGGATTTCCATGAATGTTTGAAGGAGGACTTGTAAGAGAAGGCTTGCAGATGCTATTCCTTCACAGTCTGGTTTGATTCTGCCCTCTGGGGGCAGCCTATGGGCTGGCACAGCACAGTTAGATCAGGGCCTTCCACTGACAGTGGCTTGGACATAGCAAAAAACTGCTTCTGTAATAAGCATGTGCTTTTTTCATTCTTACAGCATTAAAAACACAACAAAATGCCACCGTGCAGACCTTTGTCAAATTCTCACAGTCTCCTGTAGCACCAGCAGCTGGGGAGAACTCAAGAATTCAGAGGGCCCTGGCCATAACTCATCGAAAAGCCTCTGCAGTCCTTTGCCACAGAAAATGGTTTAGTGCTGGATCAAAGCCACACAGATTTGGGCCCTCCAAAATTTCTCTGAGAATTTTGCTATTATTTCATATGAAAAAAAAGTGCTAAAATCTTTGTGTCAGCATATGAGTCAGTTCTCCCTGCTGAAGCAAGAGTACTTCCAATGGGCTTCAGGTATCTCGGGAATCATTCCCAGTACAAGTCAGGACACTCTGAACATTTCAGTTGTTTTTCCTAAATTAACAACATTTGCAAAATGTGCATATTAATGCCTAAAAGGCCATGAAAATAATTGAGTTAAGGTGCTGAGAAGTATCTGCTTGCACCTGAAACTTTAAAATATGACTACTGAATTTGTGATTTGCTGAGCAGGAGCTCCTGAGTTTTATCAACGCACTAAACCAGCTTTGTGCAGAGTAATTTTATAAAAATTGAGATTTGGTTTTTTCTCAAGTTACTCAAGTAGTTCAGGTAATGAATAATTTGTTTCTAGGCAATGCATTTTAGAATGAACAAATCTCATTCTTTTGCACTTCTAATATTCATAGTTTGTATGTTAAAAAAAATTACTACTTTTCCATTTCCCAGTGAATGATCAGTTCACTAAGCAACAGGCGATGTTTCTTGACTTCAGATTGCAAAATATGCTTAGATAATTTTACTCTCCTCCATGTGAATCCTGGTTATCTGATTATTACTTTTTTCTAGCTTCAAAAATGCTTTTGTGCAATTTCCATAGATACAGCTGAATTAAAATTGCAAGGAAGAATCTAAGTCAAATGATAAGTAAAAATCAAGTATGTGAAACAAACATGAAGATACAGAAAGTATTGTGAGAAAAGCCAATCCATTGCTGAATTAAATATTTATAGAACATGTTGATTAGCAGAGAGCACTGTTCTTTAATAAAGTTACATTTAGCAGCAGACCACTGTGTTTTAGTGTCACAAGTGACAAAGCAATTTTTCTTCAGAAAAAGTGCAAATGGAAAACAACATTAAAATAGATCATTTAGACCACGATTTTCTCAGATTAAGCCCATCCTGCCCAGTGCATTACTGTTGTATGTTCAGGGATGCTCAGGACAACAGACATTCCTCATGGGAAGCAGCTAGGTTCCAAAGTGTCAACTATATAAAAGGAAAGTTAGCAAACTATAGGATTTTCTCAGTACTAGCTCAGCTATTGCAAAAAGAGACCAAAAAAACCAAAACAGCAAAAAAACACTACTTGCTACTGACCTAGAATTTCAGCAGTTTCAAAGAACCATGTTTTGACCTAGTTCAGACACCATAGCTAAACCCAGGTTTCTGTTGGTTTGATTGTCTTTTGGAGCTTTTACTTCTTAACAACCCTCTAAGCAGGGTCTGTCATTACTGAGATGACCACGTTGAATAGGTTGAGTAGGAATCTCTTGAAATCCTAAAATACATGATTAGAGAAAGAACAGACTTCAAATGAAAAACTACTTAAAATTATCTCAAAAAAGCAAAAAGAAAAGTTAATTCTCTATTTGGGAAATGCCATTCAGCTACCATTAACTCCCAAGCTGTGTGTTTAACTGACATCCTGTAGCTTTGTCAGCTCACATTTTTGTTAAAAACAGATGGTGATTAAACTACATAGCAAGGGACCTTCCTTTGATCTTTGTAAATGAATGTATACATACAAACTATGCATTTTCACACAGCTGCATACTGTATCAGTTCAACCTTTCCCCTAGCTTATAAACCCCCAAACTTTCGGAGCTGAAGGTGCTCCCATCTCCTTTGGCACATATTTGTCTCCTGTCTTGTTTCTGCTCTCCAAAAACCTTAGATGCTGGACAGAGGAATGCTGAGCTGCGCAGCCCAAGGAGCAGAGTGGCTGCGGACCTGTGGCCAAGCCAGGGACCTGGAACGCTCTGGGGGACCAGTTTGGGCTCCCAGGCCCAGCATGGCCAAACCCAGAGATGTGATATCTGTGCTCCCTCTGCCAGAGCTGCTCCAGCCCCAGCACCTCTTGCACTCTGGCTCAGCATCCTGGACGCTGGGGCGGCTGAGCGGGACCGGCAGCTGCTCTCACCCGGGGCCAGGAGGAGTTTGCAGCCACTCTCAGCCCAGCTGTGCCAAGGAGAGGCCTCTGCCCCTGGGCTTGCAGACACCATCCTCCCCCTTGGGACAGCCTTGCCAGCCACCCCAGCAGCCCGGGTTCCTTCTGACCATCACTTTGCCACAGTGCCCTGCAGCACGTGGGAGGCAGGGATGGCTCCTCGGGGGCTGTGGTCTCACTGCTGAGACCTGCTGCCCCAGCTAATGCAGTGCTCAAAGTGCTCAGCCCTTCGTCCTAATGGACTTCAGGGCTGGGATGTGCAAGGGACAAAGGATCTGAGCTTGGGTTTAGGGTACCTTCTGTTGGAAGGGAGCAGGAAAGATGGAAAATGGATGTCTTGTTCTTGTAGTTGGTGTAATTAAATAAAGGAAAAAGATACTGCATGCAACATCTCTTACCTAAATTTTGGGTTGTCACTGTAATATACATCAGCTCGATCTACTCAATGAATGAAGTGTGTTTCTTACGCTTTATCTACAGGAGGAAAGACCAAAAAAGTAGAAGTAATAAGAACATCCTTGCTTTAGAATAAAGCAAACATGGACTCAGCAACAAAGAAAGATTTTGTTTATATGCAAACTGTTTAAATATTTGATACCAGTATGAAGGCAGTCATATTCTTATGTATTCAGAGATTTGCACTCATCTAGGTTATGTTAATTGAAAAATATTTTTGCTGTATGTATTTGTATTTGAGGGGCCAAGTCTTTAATTTTATATTCTTTACAAGAACTAGTGTGGCAATTACGTTTTTCCATTTACTGAGCTACCTGTCCATGCTAGTTGTTCATTTGCATAAAGAATATTTCCACTACTTCAGAGGTGTTTGGGTGGTAGTTTTCAAAGGGAACCTGCCCCAGAGGCTTCCACAGGGCTGTCCAGTGTGAGTGGGAGGCTCTCTGGAGCAGCAGGTCACCCTTACCAGGGTTGCCTGTTACTGCAACAGACAAACACGGATTCATTTCCCTGCAATCTACAACTGCCTGGTGGGCCTGGGGTAGCTCCAGCTGAAGTCCCTCAAATCAAAGCTCTGACTGACTCTGTCAGTCCTTTGCTGTCACTTACTATCACAAAGTTAACTTTTTACAACAAGAAAGAGCTTCCAACTCTGGCACTGATGGAAATACTGAATACTTTTAATATATATATATATTTGGAAAGTATTTGAACAAAGTGTTTTGTCTTTTTTTATACAACTTTTAGCCAAATAGAAGAATTCTGATTATTACTTCTGTGGATACGTGTCCACCTGTAAATAAACTCATATATTCAGGTACATGAACCTGAAGAAAAAAAATAATAAAGACTGTTTGGGGGCTATGCGCTTTGCTAGTTCCTGGTTCCTTTGTACATAAGAGGTAACTGTTTAAATGTTGGGTGGGGTTTTTTTAATTTACTTGTTGTTCCTCTGAAGAAAGAAGAAAAAAACTTTTGACTTTGTTTTCTCTTTTCTGAGTTAATACAAAGATTTTCTAACTTTTTACTGCAGAAATGGATAAATACCTGGTGCTAAGTGAATGTGAGTCAAACTGGCCATAGCAGACACACCAGTTAGAATGCACTTTTCCTGTGGCACACAATGTATTTTCTCAGAAGGGACTTTCAAAGGACTGTCAGATGTTTACATTTCTTCTTGTTGCCCCAAATAGTTTTGAATAATCAAATATCTTCCAAAAATAAAGTCATGGTTCATTACTGATGCGACGAATCCTTACATTTAAGTATCTACAACAGCTTTGTACAAATACCATTTTAGAGATAGTTGAAATATCGGGCTTTCATACTTTGTAATGCTTTGATGTGACAATAAATATGCTGTTGCTATCTAGTCTAACCTCATTGTAGACCTGTAACTCCCTGTTCCTGGTTATGTCATGAATTGCACTGGCTTGAATTCAGCCAAATACTGACTGTTCAGCTGAAATATTCCGACTGTTATGACGTCCACAAAACATTAATTAAATGCACTTGTATCTGACTACCACGGAGTATGTCCAATTATTCATGTAATAAATCCCTTGTATATAACTTTTGTTAGTTGTTTATGTGAACTTCAGTTCTTTCACGGCAATGAATGCCTGTGCATCAACCAAGGACCAGCTAGAGTCAGTAAGTGATTACTTTTGCATCGGCTTCATTAGGAACAGGGCTGATTTCCTTCCCTGTCATCAGAGGGCTGATGTTTCCACACTGTGAGCTAAGACAACAGGCCAGGGATGTTGAATACTGAGTTTTGCCCCTGTGAATTTGAACTGCAGCCTTTAGGTGGTGATTGTGGTTTCCCACTTCCAGGCTCACACTGCTCGTCCTGATGCATTCTGCAGGCAACACTTCCCCTGTCCTGCTCTTGCCTGACAGCCGGGGAGCAGCCTCCCTGTGCACAGCAAGGAGCACTCTTGATAGCAAAGGATCGTTTAACCAGGATGTGCCTTTGCCATAGTAAACCTGATGAAGGTACTGCTTGAAACTTGCAAGTTGGAGAGCCAACCCTGAAAAAAGGAGTAGTCCTTTGAAGNAAAAAAACAAAAAAAAAAACAAAAAAAAAAAAAAAAAAAAAAAAAAAAAAAAAAAAAAAAAAAAAAAAAATTATAAACTAATAAATTTCTTTTCAGATTCTTGGCTCTCCTAGCTCTGTTAGGTCATATTTAGATTTTCCTTTGGCTAAAGCATTCCTACCTACTGCTGCAGTGCGAAGTCCAATATAAACAGCAAGGTTATTAAACTTACTGAGTGGTTTAATCACTCTTCTTGTGCTCGCATTTTCCTCCCTCCAAGCGGCACCTCCTCAGCGCACACGCGCGCACTCGGCCGGCTGTCCCGCAAAGCCAATCTGTGAACGAACCCGCTCCCTGAGGCAGAGGCGGAACAGCTGTGGCCAGGAGGCCCCGCCCTGCTGCCCAACCAGCGGTCCTGGCTCCGCAGCCGTCCCTCCGCAAGCCGCCCTGACCCCAGGCACTGCTGGAGCCAGCAGCGCCCATCGCAGCTGCTATCGGAAGAGCCAGTTGTCTTCACGGCCCCCTGTTCCTGCCACGCAGGTACTCAAAGCTGTCTCACTTCTGTCATTAGAGTAGGGAATCCTACGGCTGACTCCTGGAGATACAAAAAGGAAGAGATTTGAAGTCATATAATTACCAAGGAAGCATTTAAGTGATATTTCAGACTAAATTCTACTAATTAAATGCCACTTTAAGAGATAATAATCTCTGCTGTAATTGATGTTTCTGAAGACAGATGGGCTGTCTTCAGAATTACAGTTCTCATCATGTTTTCTATTGAGACCAAAATTCAATACCTGTGCTTCCCTCCCTCCACACTGCACAGGCTTTGTCTCTTTTTGATCCAGTTCTGCACTAAGACATGACTAGCTTAGTGCAGAACTGGGTCAAAAGTGCATTTTAGCTTAACTTAGGTGCATTTGGTTCAGAAATACTTCACAACCACATGAGAATTTTCTTCCCGTAGAAAATTTTGAGACAGAATGATTCAGTCTCTACCTGCACCAATAACTTCCTCTAACCTCATTCCTTGTAGCAAAACAATTCACTAGGTTCATATTTAGACTTCAAATAATCTTAGCTGCAAGAAAAAATTTCTGTTTTTTGTATTTGTGCATTTTGTATTTTTGTATTTGTGCATTTTGTACTTTGCATGCTGCCATTATCTTGCCTTATGCCACTACATTTGAGACCTGTTCTCCAAATATGGCCTTACAAGAATCATTATGTTATAATATTACTTCTGATGTGAGTCCTAATGGAAATCTGCTGCACCAGAAGCAACTTTTAGCAATGCAAATGTCGCTTAGAGAATAGTAATATTATTTTGGTGCCCTTAACTGAACATATTATTTCCCAGTTTATTTGCTTAAACTGCCAACTTTTTTCTCCTTCTCCCACACACTCATTTCTATGATGCCAAGAAAAATATTTTTGTTATAAAAATTGTTTGAAGACTAAGCTAAACTTCTCTTTTTGGCTTACAAAATAAAAAGCAAACATTATGCTAAGATGTATGTTCTAAATTTAACTTTCGAGAGGAAAAAGAATTTGCACTTTCTTGAATTATATTTTGCTTATTTATCCCCAGATGATACCACCATGAACAGACACAGCTCTTCTTCTTTTTTTTTTTTTTTTTCTTTTTCTCTTTTACAATTTCTGCAGAAGGAGAAGAGTTCTGAAACACATTTATTTCAATGCAAGACAAATGACAGGCAAATTTCTCATTGCTCTGTCTCAGCTTTGCCTTGTGATCCCTATAGTAAAGTCTTGCTCTGGGACAGGACTTCACTGATTTTTTTTTCCAGGTTGTAAAAAGCCAAAAGTTACGGATGATGAGAAAGGGAGGAACCATTACCAAGGACTGGATTAAACCACTAAGGTTGTTTATAACCAAGAAAAGGCTACAGCTCCAAGTGTCTTGTCTGACTCTGATGATCACTAGTCCACCAAACATTCATTTCAGTATTTTTCAGTAATATAGAAACATTCCCCTTTGGCTATTGGCTAAAAACAAATACACCCATCCTTCTCAGGCTTTTAAACTGTTAGCTTTGCAGGCTATTATCTTTCCTTCTAAATACTATAAGCAGTGTGTATATATATATAAAAATATATATATAAATATAAGATACACGTGATAATTTGTGTGTATATATATATTTCAGAGGTGCTTTTCACAAAATTAGTTTTCATAGTGACAACACTCAGAAAAAGGGAAAAAAACTGTAAACCAGCTCTTCTCAGGAGAGATGAGAATAAAATTAGGTGCAGCCTAAAGTTGTGTTACATACTCAACTGATACCCAAAGCAACACGAGGATTATTGAAACAGGTGGGAACTGCAGTGTCTCGAGATCAAGACACACTTTTTCCACCCATTGAGTGGAAGTAAAACTTATCCCGTGCTGACCTCCTGTGGTACGTAAGGAATCTGCAGTCGCCAAAAATAGTAGCCAGAAGTCAACAGCACGGGGAGAAATTCCGATAGGCTGGTCCTCCAGTCCCAGGCTGGGAACGCAGGGAACACAAAGAGCATGTCCCAGAGGACACACATCCCACACTCCTTTAAACTTTGGTGTTTAACTCTCAAGCTCACAAAATCCTACCTCTTACCCATTACTTAAACATGGTGAATCAGGTAAAAACTGTTCCTAAATTTGAGAAGGATTGAACTAAATTCCTTGCAAAGATGTATGAGCAGCTCTAGCTGGGAATCTTGTCCTTCATTCTTGCAGGTCAGAGCTGTGTTTGTGTCATCACCAATACTGAGTTATCTCACTGTGTATAAGGGATGGAGCATCTCTCTCTCTCACTACTTGTGGTTGAGAGCATTTGACTTATTAATCTGTGGAAGGCCAAGTCTTCTGTCTCCCTCCTGATATCTTTGCTGTTGCTCCATTCCCCACCAGCACAGTGGTCACCACAGCTGTCACAGGGCGGTGATACACATGCTCTGCATCTCAATATTCACTCCTCTAAGCGCTTGCTCACGTCATTCAAATCACCTATTCCATTTAGGCTCCAGAGGATCAGAAAATGAGTCGGTAAGTGGGAACCCAAATATGTTTAACACCATCCCTCAATGGATCCCATTTAAGGTCACAGGAAGCAGACACTACTTGCTCTGCCAGGTGGGAATTGTCAAAGCCTGAGGGCTGGGACAAGAAAAGGATTATCATATTCTTACCCCATTCTGAAGTCCAGTTGCACTAGCTACCCTTTCATTTTGGTACACCTCTACCTGTCCCACTAGGCCTGCTTCCCCATCCCTGGGATACACCTCACCTACTCTCCAGATGCTGCAGGGCATTCCCTCCCCTCAAAGACACCAGGCTCTCTCTAACAGGGCCCATACAAGTGTTCAGTAAAAAAAGGGGCTCTGAGTCCTACCTCAGAAGAGGGAACAAATTTATTGCTGCAGCCTTGCTCTTTTGTCATTGGCAGAGGAAGCACGACATATAAAGCAGGCCTTCCCAGTGCACCCTCCAAAATTGGAGCACACCGAGGATGCCTTCATCTTCCCACACAGCTGGAACTGCTACTCAAACACAAACACAGAATCCTTCTAGCTGCAGATCCTGTGCTTTAAAGTCTTACCACCTCACAGTGAGCAGAGAGCAAGCCACCCCCAGAAATCACTGCCATATATGCTTTTAAGTCTTTTTCAGGCCATCAACACAACTTCTAGCCATCACAGAGGAGAAACTGGCTCTTTATTTTTGCTTCTCATTATTTCTGCCCTCTTTTGTGCTCTGGTGTCTATCAGCATCACCACTGTTGCTTCCCGTCGTGCCTGCAGTATGAAGTCTGTGAAATGGTGACTCACGTAACCAAGTTTAGCCTGAGTTTTTAGCCAGGGCTGACCAGGCTTTCTACAGTGCTGTAGTGCAGAGATTTCTGTTTGGAGACTCAAACGACATCCTCTTTAGAAAAGGGCTGGTTCCTTCCTTCTGGTCACAGACCTCTTGACCTATGAAACCAAACAGGATACAGAAAAAGGGAAGGAAGGAGGAAGGAAAATATCTTTTACTTCCACAGCTTTGGTAAAAGTCACAAAATTTCAAAAAACACGTGCAAAATCCCACTCCCAGGCTGCTTCTCTCTTGGGTTCTCTTTAAATATTTGTGGTTTCTCCCAGAATGATGGTAAGGGGCTTTGAGGTTTCAGGCTGCACTTAGACTATTTGGCTCACTACATGGCATGGTTTTCTGCATTCCTACCCCTGTTGCTTCCCAAAATCAGCAGCAAAATGAGAAGTAAAACCCCTCACTGAAGACGTTTCGTATTGAGAACCGGCACTTGATAAAGACATACCCTGCACTGCACTGCTACCAGACATGTGGAGAGAAGCAGAGCAGGTATGGTATTAGGGCAGGAGAACTAGAAAGCTATCAGAGGAAAGCAAGATGAAAGTGGAAGGGAAATGAAGTAAGTGGGTGATAAAATAATTCTGTTACATAGGAGCAAGCCAGAGGGATCAAAGGATCTCTTTTATTTGCATTTTATCCTCATTTCTGTTCCTTGCCGTTTCCTTCCTCTGCTGTATATTATCACCTCTATTATAAAACTTTCTGGTTTCTTGCAATTATCCCCCCTTTAATCTCATGCTAGGCTCTTCCTCTTTGATCCATGCCTTCTTGCCATATGACTGATTGTGTGACTGCTGCATATATATGTAAAAACATACATTTATTTCAACTTCATTTCCCTATTGTGTCTCCAGTTAAGGTCTCCAGCTGTGTGGCCTTCCAAAATCCTTTTTGCTGCTTACCTCAGTTAGGCTTGATTCAACTCCCAGTAAAAATGTTGCAAAAGGCTTCTTCTAATGTCTTCATTTTAATTTTCACAAGTTACAGTTACAATTGTACACAATAAAAGAACACAGTCTACAGAGAGGAATGCCTAATTATGCTCTTCATGGCAAGGCTAAACTGAGTTCAATAAAGAGACAAACCTGTCACCGGCAGACCCTTGATTCTTTTTTTTTTTTTTTTTAATTTCTGAAAAAAAACCCACCTTCTTTTTCTGTTCACTCCCTTGCCTCCCTCCTAACCAGCCTCTCCTGGGACCACTGCTTCCCTGTCACTGCAAACAGGGTTGGTGGCAGGGCTGAAGCTTTCCCTGAGATGACAGGGAGGAGAGCAAGATAGCTGGAAATGTCAGAAGAGAGTAGAGTCATTTGGAAAGTCCATAGGGAAGATGCTCCTTCTCCCAGGGACAAGCCAGGGCTGCCTTCTCTGTGGGAATCAGGAGGCAAAGCAGAGCTGCCCAGCCCAGCCTGGTCCCATCCCTCTGCAGAGGGAAGGCAGCTCCCACACACCTCTCTCTCACAGGGCTGACACCAGGCAAGAATACTTAAAGCTCTATGCACCTTTTCTCTCCTTCTCACTGGTTTTAAGCAATACATTTTTAGCTCTGGTAAATCCTTTTGAGTGTATGAAACACACTGGCCCTGGTTGGCAGCAAGAAATTCTCGTCATCATTCTTCTTCTCCAAGGAGAACACTGAAGGAACAGCCTGCACAGTCTGAAGTAGTCAACTGCAGCATGTATGTATTCTACACTTATCAATGTGATAAGGAGTGTCAAAAAATACCAAACTCCACAAAATATTTAAAAGGCTTGTAGCGTGAGTATTGTTCATTAAACCTCTTGATTTTAAAATAAACAGAATATGATAGAAACATTCTTTTTTCCTTGTTCACTGAAGTCCTGACAAACATCTACAAACAAGCACCCCAACATCTCAGGGAAAAAAGAGCCACTGAAAGGAGCCACAGAAAGGAACTAAGAGAACAGCTAAACTGTAATTTTCATCCTGGTCTACACAAATCTTCCATGAAGCAAACATACTCCAGAAAAATCAAGCTTGTATTCTCCCTAGCCATAAAGAGCAGCTGCCCTTCATGTCCTCCAGAATACCAGGCCCATGTTGTCCTCACTATCCCTTCCTTGTGAAAAGGAGAGCTATTTAAGATTGTAAAAGAGCAACAAGTAATTTAACTTTGTTTTCCTTCTCATGAGTTTTGTGCTAATAAGCACTGGACAAAGCACCTGCAGAGATGAGAGTGACAAAATGCATTAAAGTTCTTTAGCTATAAGCTCTTGCACATGCAGCACTGTCTCTCTGGAATTAAATGGGACTGTGGTTGTTTTTTATACTGCTCTGTATTCAAATAAATCCCTTAGTAGTAACACAAGATGCAGCACCTCATTGTTTTGTATTCTTAGACCACAGCATGACCTTGAACATCCTTCCACTGCCACCCTCACAGGCTACACTGCAGACACACAAATGATTTGCATGTTGTTGCTTTAGAAAAGAGGCTTCAGGTTGTTGCTACCTCACATCCTTCACCTGCACTGCTCTCTTCAACACACTGTCACACCTCAGGTAATGCAGCTCAGCCTTCTCTCTTAAAAACTTTAGCAACAGTGAGTTAATTGATGACCCCTGTGTCCCCTGGTGATCAGTTACAATTAATCACACAAGCCTCACCCTTCAGCCCCAGTGATTAATTACATTTGCCACTCAGGAATATACTTCACTTCATATATAGTTGAAGATTCTAACATTGAGAGCAAGAAACTGGATCTTGCTCTGCAGAACTGAAAAACCCTGCACTAAAACACCTTTTGCAGCTGTATCAACACCCACTCACCATGTTGCATTTTCAACCTTCTCTTTAGTAAGGTGCATTAGTCAGACTCCTGAAATAAGCACCTTCAGGGCTTATTTTCTGTTCTTGTGGTTCTCCTTTGAACTCAAGCCAGCCTGTGCCTTCCCAAAACATTAACAACTGTGGTAATAAATACATCTGATAAGAGTTCACAGAGCATTAGTGTCAGCAAGCCAACAAATGGCTACCAAGTGTTGGAGAGCGTTGTGTGCTGGGGATATATCACAGAGCAGGGAGGCTCTTTAAGACCTCCAAAGGGCAGCTGCCCTCCTGGGGAGTGTGGATGGGCACAGCTGACATGAATTGACTCTCAGGGCTGCATGTCCCAGCCTCAAAGACTTCAAAAGCTTCTAGTTTGAGAGAGGAATAGATTGTTTGTCTTGGTGATTCAAGTTTCTCATGACTGATGAGAGAAAGAGAAAGCAAGCCTGACTGACTGATTTGGTTGGTTTATTTTTGCTGGCTCGTGGTGTTCTGATTTCCTAGGCTTTAAGAGAGAAATAGTGTTTTATGTGCATGGCTACTAAAATAACACTGGTAACAGTTATCTCAGTAGGCTGGTAAGATATGATGAGTGGTCAGTCTGCTAGTTCACAGCATGGACAAGATGTGGACAGACAGTGGGGCCGGAGCCAGAGTCTGCAGAGCACTGATGAAATGTGTGTGCAAATGTACTCTTTGTCTGATGTGGTGATGTGCCCGACACCCAGAGGAGAGGCAGATAGGTTAGGGGTAGTTTCTGCTGTTGCTCCCATGAGATGTGGGCTCTGGGGTTCTCTGCTCAGCCTGCCCTGTGTTGGCAGTACAAAGCTGAAGGGCTCTCTCAGGCCATTCTGGCAGCTTGGATTTCCTGGGGTGTCAGAACTTCCTAGGCAGCCTATTGCCACCAGGAGCCCCAAGTTTGGAACTGTTAGCTGCTGAGGTCTGACTTGGGTTTTGATGTTTTTCTCTTCTAATCTTAAGGTGTGATCCAGAGTGTGTGGTGCATGTTTCATCAGGAATCAGGTTTCAGAAGTAGATGTAAGGGCTTTTCTTTTTTCATAAAGACTTAAAGCTGTGCTCAGTCATTCAGATGCTGTTTATGTTTCATCAGATACACAAAGGCTATTCACTATCTTCTTACTGAACTATATCTTAATCACCCAACAAACTGGCAAGCTTTAGTGGGAATTGTGAATTGTTACTGTGTCTAGTTAAATCTGCAAAGGGGATACAGACAAGCGTAGTGTAAGTATCCAAAGTGGAAGCTGGACAGAGCTCGAGTCTGCGACTCCTCCTTGTTACTCCAGCTTTCATCGGGGGAAGGGGAGAGTGTGCAGACAACAGCAATCCCTCAGTTCAGAAAGGAGGTTCTCCAGTGTGTATTGTTCACCTGCTGACTTGAAACACTGTGTCAGAGCACAGGTACAACGGCTATGCGGGAGAAGGATGCACATGGACTTCAGACGAAACACTTGGCTACCACAGCTCTTCAGACAGAAAGGAAGAATTGCTGAATTCTCATTGCAGGGATCTGAACTGCAGGTGTCACTGGGAAATTCAGTGCAGCTATCTTAAGGCAAAGACATAGAAACACCTCCAACTGAGGTACAGCTAGCAGGGAGGTTCTCTGAACAGGAACTGACATTTCCAATGACTTGTGACAGAAAATGAAAATACAGGTTTTATATAGTGAAAACCGCACTATTGAGGACTTCTGCTTCAATTCCACCCAACATTTCCCTGCCATTTGGTCTACTTTAAATTAATTTGGCTTCTTGCAACTTCTGAATGGTGTCCTTCGACCTCAGCCCTTCTTCTGAGACTTTATCTTTATTCTGAACTGACAATTTGTGGCCAAGCTGATTTTTTTCTTTCACAAGAGAGGTCTTTTGCTTGTACTGCAGACAGTACTCAGTGACTGGAGGGGATCATCAACACTGGGGGGAAATCAAGCTGGAAGTGACATTTCTGTCTAGGAAAACTATGAGACTAATCCAATTTATAGCAGTACTGTTCAGTAAATATTTGAATGCATTCCTTCCTAACTGAAACTTTGAAGAGTTGAATCTCAGTGTCCTTAGTCTACATTAAGGTCCATATATAAGAAGATAATTGTCACATACATCGTATTTTACAGCTGCTTTGAAATTTGCACCAAAACAAATTTTTATAGGAAAATGCAACTGTGAAGAAGTTGACTTTTTTTTCCTAGAAGAATGAACTATTTGATCAATTACTCTATCATCTTAATTCAAATATGGCTTGTTGGAACACACAAGAAACAAATTTGGGACGGTGGATTTTTTTCCCTCACTGCATTCTATTCCCTGGCTGGAATGGAGCACGAAGAGAACTGTGACAATGTTGAGTGGCACACAGATCCCAAGGGCTGTAAAGCAGTAAAACCACCTGTGACTATACATGTCCATGTGAAACAAAGCCAAAATGAACTAGTTTGAATTGGAAGTTTTTGAAATGAAACTTTCCACATGAGAACATTTCTATGTATTTCCCTGGGGGAGGGAGGGGGCATTTTTTTCAGTTTTCACCCTGAACATGAGACAAAAACATTGTGTTGAAACACTAGAACTGGAAGTGTTCCGGTTACTTGTTCAGCACAGTGAAGGCCAACACGCATGTAAGCTTTTCTGAGGATATCAGAATCCTGCCCTGGCAGGTTACAGCAAGCAGAGAATTTTGTGTTCTAAACTGAGCAAACAACTGCCTCTGAGGACAGGCCACCAGATATTTTAAGTTTCTGTTTTTAGATCAAAAACTAGGACTTTTTAAAATCTGTCAAAGATGTCTTGTGGCACCTTCTTTGATCTGTCCCTGATCAAACACAATTCAAAGTGTTGAATTAAGTCTAGATGGGAGATGAAGTATAGTGTTAGGGAGCAAATGATGGTAGAGATAAAGAGCACTAGAGTTAGATGTCCAAGGTGCCCATCTTGTTTATTCAGGTAATGACAATTATTACTCTGAGAACAGTTTTCTTCATTATTTGTGCCATTCATATGGATGTAATTCACATCTTAGTACAATTCTCTGTTTGGTCCAGAGAGGTAAAACAGGAGGCACCCTTTTTTTGGCCCTGCTTTTTGAAAGGCTGGTGCTTGTTGTAAAGATAAACTTCTGAGTCCTCCTAATGCACTTCATTATACCTTAATAGCTGGATCCTGCTTTTGGTACAAGATGAGGTGGAAATTTGAAAAATGGGCTTGTAGTGACAGCAGCCACAGGGAAGGGACAGACAAACGATAGGACAGTCTGTGCTCATCAAGAGCTGTGCTTAGATACAGTGGAGATGTTTTAAGCTGGCAACAATTTCTGCTTCTTTGATCTGCCAATGTACAGTTGAGGGAAATGTAAGAAGAGAGGCTTCAAAACTGGAGGCGTTCTAATGTAGTAATTTCTAAAATACCTTAAAATTATCTGAGAGATATGATCAGACACACCAAGGTAAAGGGCTGGAAAGTAGTGGACAGCTAACAAGCATCTTCTGTGGAGTTAAGGGGAGAGAGAGGATGAACTTTCCATGGGGGTGCAGGTGAAGGAGGGAAAGACAGTGAAATCAGTGACATGGCAATGTCAGTGAGTAGGGTGGAAGCCAAGATTTTTTTAAGGGTCTGGCTGAGAAACTCTGTAAAGCACTGCCATAAAACCCAGCACTGTAAAATAGGCACACAGGCCCTTTGCTGAAAGTGTCATAAAATTGTCTTCTGTTGGTTTGGTTTTTTCTTTCTTCAGCCATTCTGTACCATCCTTAGCCATCTTCTATATGTGTTGGCTACACTGCTGTGCACTGTAGTTTATCCCTTTACCATGTTCAGGCCTTCTGTCCTTGCCACCCCCTTTCACATGTCATGAGACTCCACAGAAAGAGTTTAACAAGTTCAGTCCATTGGCCTTTTAGAAGAGGGATGGGAGAGGTTGCTACAGTCTAAAATGTGGGCTGTCCCAAGGGGCTGGTGGCTCGGCCCCACAATGTAAAGGAGTGCTATTTCTGTAAAGGACAGAAGGAATCCACTCAGGTCTG
Organism: Chaetops frenatus; assembly: GCA_013400775.1. Taxonomy (NCBI): domain Eukaryota; kingdom Metazoa; phylum Chordata; class Aves; order Passeriformes; family Picathartidae; genus Chaetops; species Chaetops frenatus. The sequence goes on along the minus strand of VZTR01001335.1, from coordinate 341,639 downwards.
AAAGCACAAGAAGTCAGCAAATAAACAAGATAAACAAAGCACAAGTATCATTTAGTTTCTTTCAATTCAGTGCCTAATACACTAGTTTCACCACACAAAATACAAGCTGTTGCAAGTACCCCAGGAACTAAGAAAAAGGAGAAACAGGGGTGTTTTCTTTTAGAAGTGGTTTCATGTGAAATTACAAAGATGAAGTGCAATTCTAGCTACTGATTAGCTTTAAAACTATGCTATTCAAAAATCCACATTTTCTGTAAGATATTATTTAACTTCATAGACAGATTTTTCTACTCTTTTCATATTTGATTACTAGAAGTGCTTCAGGAAATTCAACCATATTTCTGTACTCTGAAGTTCTGAGAAAAGACTGAGTAAAAAGGGGAACAGAAAGTTATGTGGCTGTAGACTTTAGGCTGGAGGCTTTTGACACTTACAAGGCCAGGCATCAAAAGCATTCCATTTAAGAGCAATGCAAAAACAGTGACAACTCATTTCTGAAGCACTGAAAGTTTCTTTGGGGCAAGGCGAGGATGGGCCTCCTTGTAAGACAGAGTAGGATCAACAAATATTTCAGGGTGCTTTTCCTCCTCCATGCTCATAAGGAAAGCCTAGTACCTTAAAAGCCAATTTACAAAAGCACAGTGGTTGGAGTTGTTCAAGAATCGTAGAATGGTCTGGGTTGGCAGGGACCTAAAGACTATTTAATTCCAACTCCACTGCTGTGCAGGGACACCTTCCACTAGACCGGGTTGTTCGACACCCCATCCAAACTAGCCTGGAACACTTCCAGGGATGTGGCATAACACCATTCTTGTTGAAATGGTGCACAGCTATGGCTGTTTCATGGAAGCTGGGACCACACACTGGCATCGCTTTGAGTTATAGAATTATTACTCAGAGTCTCTTAGCTCTTCCCTTTGTGCCTTAGCAGTAAATCCGTACTTCTAATTACTGTTTCTAAGCAGCCTGGTACCACTGCAAATTGAATACCTAAATCCAAGAGGCACCTTTGGCAATTTTAAACTCCCAAGACACAGGTATATGTGAATTCAGCATGTTATCTGTGCAAATCTGGATTATTACATCCTGATTCCACACACATCCAACTTTGTGCTGGAAATAGCTTTCCTTCACCATTGAATGCATAGAGTCCTAGAGTATCCTGAGTTGGATGGGACTCACAGGGATCACCAAGTCCAGCTCCTGGCCCTGCATACCGTGTACCTGACAGCATGGTCCAAACACTTTTTGAACTCTGCCAGGCTTGGTGCTGTGATCACTTCTCTGGGAACCTCTTCCAGTGCACAACAACCCTCTGGGTGAAGGATCTTTTTCTAATATTCAACCTAAACCTCCCCTGGCCCAGCCTCAGGCCATTCCCTTGGGTCTCATCCCTGGTCACCACAGAAAACAGATCAGTGCCTGCCCCATCTCTTCCCCTCACAATGAAGGTCTATACTGCAATGAGTTCTCCCCTCAGTCTCCTCCAGGCTGAACAGACCAAGTGTCCTCAGCTGCTCTTGAGGCTTCCCCTCAAGGCCCTTCACCATCATCATAGCTCTCCTCTGGATGCTCTGTAATAGCTTGATACTTTCATTATATTGTACCTGCATACAATACTTCATACATATTACCTTTTCCTTAACTTTTGTGTTTTTCCTGCCTTAAAAAAGACTTAAGTAGCAGGTGAACTTGTTACTTGATTTTAAAGGCTTGTCAACTGCCAGGCCCACCTGCCCTTCTACAGACAGCTGTTGCAGGGTATAAGGATACTGCTCTGATGAAGCTTCAGGTCATCAAGTCACTTATCCAGGGAAACTCTGTGATTTAAAGTCTGCAGGTATTCATGCAGCCTAACAGGAGGAGAGAGGAGCAAAACATCAGGGATTTTAAAGCACAACTATTTTAGGGGTGAGAACTTGCATTCACTGTCTTGTTTCTAAGGAAGGCAGTTTTAAGGTGCACATGGGTCCCCATGTTGTTTCCAAATTCCACTGGACTTCATGGTTTTCAGATATGACAACCCATGAATCAGACTAACTAAATGTCTTGAAGTTAACTGTATAGGCAGACTTCTTACCTGAAAAAAAATATTCAACCCTAAATGTGGTCTTAGCCCTGCAAAAATGTCAGTAATTGCTTTCAGTCTTAAGTGATGTGACAGCTCAGGATGAAGTACTGCCTAGCTTTTCCCTGGCTCTCTGCTCAGGCTACTTTGTAAAAGGGCAGTACTAGGTGAGGCCTCTTCCCTCCTCTGGCCTTTTTTTCTATTCCCTATTTCGGTTCTTATTACCGCAAAGCACTGAAGGAACACAGTCATTCCTACAAAATTACTGTGGTAAGTGGAAACTTTGCAAATAACCTAAATGGGTGACCACAAACATTATTTAGGGAGAACCCAGGGCGCTTGGGGAGGGAGAGTAAGGGAAGCTGGAATTTATTTTGTTGTTTTACAGCTAAATCCCTAAGTTTAGTGGCTGAATAGCTGAAGTGACATGCTGAAGGAGACAGGTTCCTGACATCTCCCTTCTCCTTCCAATTGAAGTTGGTCTCTCACAAACACTGGCAGGCTTAGCAGTAATGTCTGAGGCTTGAAAGTGCCCAGCTGACATGACACTCACTGCCAGAGGTTACAGACTTGTAGTAGGAGAAGAAAACACAGATTTTATCTATCTTCTTTCCCTCTTTACCTTGTAGCTTATATTTCACATCCTAGAGGATGTGAAGGGACATTTTTTTGATAAAAAGAAGACTACTCAGATATATCTGGCGCAGCTGAAATCTGCATTTTTTAACTTAAATCACTATATACTCTATAAAAAATCCAGACAAGCAGCTCCATGCACCCTACATGTTTTACCAGCTTGAGACACTCCTAGCAGATTCTGCAGAGGACCAGGATCATTACACAAGACAGCTTAATGAAGCTGAAATTTTTGGTAGCTCTTCCTACCAGCTACCGGATCAGTTACATCTGTGTTAGACTGAACAGGTTTAGTGCCTGTCCTCTGACTCTAAAGGCCAGTGACACTGCCCAGCTCGTGTCCATGTGGCAGCATTTTCCTCCTCTCCTAAAACAAGTCTCCATGATGTCTCCTGGAAACAGTTTCTGGCTTGTGTCTGGGCACTGACTGAGAAGTATGGGCTGCATGGACCAAAGCCATCCCAAGAAGCACGCTGTCAGCATGAACTCATCAGTCACCACTTGTGCCCTGTTTAGCTCATTATTTTTGTATTGTAGTTATTAAAATTAAAAAAAGGGAAGTGCTCTTCAGAAGAGAACAAAGTAGTTATGAAAACAATTCATTTGAATACAGACTTACAGGCAACTATGTAACAGTGAAGCAGAGTATGGGGTGCTATGAGGACACAATGACCCAGTCCTTCCAAAATCATGCTGCAGTTCAATCTGCATTTTAGGAGTTTTTAGACCATGATTTTAGGAGCAATCGAAAAAAAAGAAAAAAAAAGAAAGTAAAAAACCCAAAACAAAGTAACCATGCCTGGCAGCCTAACTCTTATTTACTGTGAACTGTAAAATAAACTCTGGAGGCAATGTTATGTTCTTAAGGAGTCACTGTCAAATTAAAAACAATAGAAAACACACTTGTATTCCAAATCTATTTGTCTCCTCGTATTGTATGTCACATAAACTTCAAAACAGATGCTATTAGTAGTATTTTATTCTTTTGCCTGGTGTGTTGGCAATCTTCAGAGCTATTTTGGTGGCTCTTCCACACAGCAACAGGAATGAGAAAACATTTCTGAAAGTGTGATTGTAAAACCACAAAATACTGACTTGGGAACTTGGTCACTTGTCCCTGAAGATGTCCTTATTTCAAACCAAAAGGAACCCAACAGACAGGCACTAAACTCTCTAGATTCCCCACCCTTACTAGTCACCATTTCCTCAGCTGTACACAAAACAGTCTCGTTTAAAACTGTGACTGCTGCATGGGTTGTGCTACTCTGTACATAAGGAGGTTATTGCCTTCTCTGTATCCAGAATCCTTAAGCCTATTTGCTTGTCTATTTTTTCCACAAGACAAACAGAACAAAGGAAACTTCTGGCTTTGCCTGCTCCCTGGTTTGCTGAAGCATATTGATCTCTGGCTGAGCAAACCATCCTCTCACAGGGCCCAGCTGCCCTGTTCTCACTGCCCTCCAGCAAGTCTCCCTCAGCAAATCAATAACGCATCCCAGAGCCTGCCTTTTCCCGGGGAACGCAGCCTGCCTCTCCACCCGTGCAGCTCAGGGAAGGAAATGAAGGCAGCAGCTGGGGCTGGCTGAAGCGATGGGCTGGGCTGGGTTGTCCCTGGAGCAGGTAGGACTTGGAATGCCAAATCAGCTCACTGTCACTCCTCAGGCTCCAGGATGCTGTACAAAGCCTGCAGCACCCTCCCAGGTGCCTCAGTCAGGCAGGTTGAAATGGAAAAAGAGACACCCTGACCAGGTCTAAATGGGAAGAGAGGTATTTTTGGATAAACAGAATATCTCAAAGGATATTACTATTTTAGTCAAATGCTGGTTTAGAACTGTGCCTCTTGCACAACTATGTGAGGATGCAGTCTGTAATTACATGTGATGTTCTAAGGTGGTTTTTTTTTCCTGTGGGATTCTGGCATCATTGGTGAGCAGAAGAGCCAGCGACCACTTGGTGTGCGCCTGCTCAGTAATTTGATTTCTTTTCTGTTCTGCTTGTGTTTGTGTGTCTTCATAAGCCAAATGTTGCCCCAACTGTGTTCTGCACAGAGGATTATTCATCGATGCTCCTCAGGGGCTCAGAGGGCACAGTCACTCACAAACACTAATGTAGATGTTGTTAGACAACTCCAGGAGCAGAGGGGCAAGCTTTCACACCAGTGTTACTGCTTGAGCGATGATGGATTCACAGTGTTGTTACAGGAAGATTTCCTCCCATGGCAGAAGCATATGAAGACATTCCCTCTCTCTTGGTTCCTGTCTGCAGCTTCCCACTCTGGCAGCACAGTTCGCTGCCTCCATAGTAGCACTGACACAATCATTTACAAGGGTGGCCTGTAAATCATCTGCACTGCAAGCCCACAGACAGTTTCACTAGAGCATTTGTGGAGCTGGTAGCTACCACACAAAGCAGGGAACAGCGTTAGGACAGATGTGACAGGAAGGAGCAGAATCTAGCTTTGATACTACAGAAAATCTTCATTTAACTAAACCTTAGGGCTGATAAAGAACATGAACAAGGGACATGGTACTCTGGCTTCTCAGTCTGAGACACTTCCAACTTTTGTTTTGCTTACTTTTTCAGAGTATTAAGCTTTTTCTTTTCTTTTTTTTTTTTTTTTTTTGCATTCACTTTATTGGGACTAGGAGTCTGGTAATCTAAGCTGTAGCCATGACAGTGCAAGTTGGATATCTGAGAATGGTGCACATACCTGCAGTGGCCAGCAAGCTGGAATTTAAGCTTCTGCCCAGAGTTGTGTAAACAGCTCTGTCATGCAGGAAAAAAGAGATTCCAGTTCTGCTAAGTGACATTTAACTATCTTGTTCCTGAGACCATCCCATCTCCATCATACCTCCCTCACATAGCTTACTGTACATGGTCCAGTTTTTACAAAAGAACAGGAGCCACACAGATAACATCTCTCTTCAGTGCCCAGCTACAGCTCATCTCCAGAGCACCATCCATCTCAAGCACTGAGGAACAGAGGCACACTGTGGAAAACAACACACAGTTCACCACTGAAACCTGCAACATGCTGAATATACACAGGAAGAGGATACATTAAGAACAAGTCATGCAGCATAATCTTTCAGGTCATATTTAAAGCAAAGAGAGGACGCTCATCATCTGAATTCATGTATGCCACCACAAGATCATTAGCAGGCTTGATGAATGCTCTAACTCCACAACATGGCCTTCTGCCATTTGAGCTGGAGGATTAACCTCTGTCAGTGGCAAATTGCCATCTTTTACAAAGATGAGCAGTGCAAGGGCTTGATGGTTTCTCATTGTTATTTGTTGACAGCAAAGGAATAGCAAATCGTGGGTGCAGCTCCACGTTTCCAGCCCAGCTGGTCCATCAGCAGAGGACATCCCACTCCCCTCAACTCTGAGCCCCTGCACTGCTTTGCTTCCTTTCCCTGGTTGTGGGCAGGATTAGCAGTGCACGGGGTGAGGAAGGGTGGATGCAGAGGTCTGCGCAGCAGCTGGCCCTGGGGCCACACCGGCTGTGGCCAGTCGGCCCCTGAGGGGTAATGGGCCCTCCTCCAAGGTCGGGAGGAACTGATGAACTCCTGCTGCTTTTGTACTTTCCAGGCACACTTTAGATCCCTTCCCTTCAAACCACTGGGTGTTTTTGCCTTGCTCAGAAGCTCTGTTTTTACATTCCGGCGTCTGCGTCTGCCTCCCCAGGCACACCCGGTCGCTCCACACGGCTGCAGCCCCCACACTCCGGGCTTTCCAGACGCTGAAGGAGGAGACTTGCAGCACCATCTGCCTACCTCGGCTCGCTCCCGCCTCCTTCCCGCCCGCCCCTTCCAGCCGCCCGTATCCCGCCTCATCCTCTGTCCAGCCCTGTCAGCCCCCTCCCGCCCGCCTGCCCTCAGCGCTGCCTCGCCCCGCTCAATTCCTCCCCTTTCACCCAGGGAAAAACCCCACCAGTTCGGCCCGCTGCCACTTTATTATGTTTTTTAAATTAAATAAATAGAACAGATGGTGGCTAAATGCTGGGTACATTTGGACGATTCCTCACCCCTCCCCCTCACAAAAACAAACAAACAAACAAACAAACAAACAAACAAACAAACAAACAAAACCAACAATAAACCCCACAAACAACAACACACAAAAAAACCCACAAAAAACCACACCAAACCAGCCAAAAAACTCCCCAAAACAAACCAAAAAAACCCCCCAAAAAACCAGCAGAATAACCTCCACCAAACAAAAAACCCCGCAGACACCCCAGCACTGCGTGGCGCTGCTTTCGTTCAGTTTGGGGCTAAGTTCTCTCGGGTTCTCGCCGGGCCGGGCCGGGCCGGGCCGGGAATGCGGTGTCCCGGCCCCCCGGCAGCCGCCGGGCGGGATCGCGTTTCCATGGCGGCAGCGGCCGCTGAGGCGGCCCGGCGCCTCCCTCCCGCTGCTGGGCGGGAGAGGCGGGAGCGGCCCGGGCCGGCCCTGACATCACCCCCGGAGGCCTCTCCGACTAGCCGGGAGGGAAAACTTACGGGAAACGGAGAGATGATACGGCAGATTTTTGTTTTTCACCCGGGAGGATACGCAAGCTCAGCGAATGGCCTGTGAGCGCGGCTGAGCTCCTCAGGGCAGCCTTTTCCAAGCCAGCAGTTTTCCTCACCCGCGGTGGACTAGCACCAACAACTTGTATTTTAACGGGGGGAGGAGGCTGGTTTTCCCCAGGATATTTCTGTGTCTCTGTGGAAAGCACACGAGTGGCTTCCCAGGACCAGAAGTGGAAAGTCGTGGCCAGCACACAAGCACCTGCCATGCCAGGGGAACCGTCTGTGGCCTGTGGCCTGTGTCTGAGCCACTGGGAACGTGTGTCTCCAGGACAGCTCTTTTCCAAATGCAGTTCAATACTCCATTCTCAACCGTTCAAGATTTTACTAAAATAACATATTTCATGGAAAACTCAGTGATTAGTATCTCCTCGAAGGTCTCACTGCTGATCCATGTAGGGATGACCTTCTAGTCAAATTGATCTGAAACCAAAATCATTATTCATTCAAGTATCTCTCCATTTTTCTACACATAAGCAACATTTCAGTCACAAGAAAGACCAGAAAGCCACAGCAGCACAGTTAATTCTTTTCATTTTGTTCACAATTTTGATACTGAAATCTTCCATGAAAACGGAGAACAAAATGGTTTTACAAACACCAGGGTTGTTGAATTTCTGTATGACATCGTTTAACTTTAAAAAATCAAGAGCATTAAATATAGACATCAACAGTGTACTGCTAGTGCTATGTAACTGCATGCATTATGTCATGTCTTATTCTAGGAAACTCAAGGAAATCCATTGCTTCCAAATGATTCACTCCTCCAACCTGGCACCCAGTTTCAACTGAGTAGTGCAGAAGAGTACCACATCCTACACATCCCCTGCAAACTTTGTTTAAAAGTCAACTTCAGGAATTTGGGATGGGCAATGCTCTGCCACAGCCAAACTATATACAGATATTGCCTTATGCAGAAGCCTACTTGGCTATGTAACTGTACAAACTTGTTTGATATTTTGATTATTATATTGCTGCTAAGAACTCTCACCCAAATTAAATAGTTTTAGAGAGTTGCTTTCCAAGCACATGTGAAGATTAGAAGCCCCTCAGGGTTCCATTTATGGGCTATTAATTATTATTATTATTATTTATGTAATTCTCTTCTGTGCTAAGTACTTGTGACTCCATGTGCTTAAGGAGCTTACTGGAGGGATTCCAAAGCAAGGATGTTGCAAAGGAGGAGAGGGAAGAAAAAGCCTGCTGCTTCTTAGAGGAAAGCAGCGTGTTACGTAGGGCTTGTGTAAGAAATTGTTGTATTGAAGTATATAAAAGAAGGAAAGCATAAGAAGAAGAAACAGTAGAAGGGTTTCAGGTGCGTGCAAAGACAGTGGAAAAGAGAAGGTAAGTTCACACTGGTGATTTAAAAGGTGCCAGCACTCCTTTGAATCACCTTAGCTTTTAACATACAGCAACCACAGATTTGAAATGAGACCTGTTCTCTCCAGAAATGCCTAATGTCAGCAAACTGAACAGGGATCTCTCCAAAATAGCTGTAGGAAATGCTAAGGAGAGAGCCACAAGTTAACCCCAAGGGGCTAAGGGGCTTAGGCTCAGATTCTTAAAGGTAATTAGGTACCTTTAAATACAAGTTAGACATCTAAATCTTTGAGGCTCAGGATCTTACTTAACTAACTCTGGACTGGAGGAAGTCTCCTTAATGGATTCACAGCCATGAACCCTTTCCTGGATTTGGATCTTGTTTTGTCTTGCAGAAACTGAGCAGGGCATAGTTTTATGATGACAATGTGGCTGGCTTGGTGGGGACAAGTTCTCTCCAGGAAACAAGAGATAGTAATGTGGGGTGGATAGGACATGTATAATCACTGGTCTCTTGTGGGGAAAAAGAAGCTACCATGGCTTTTGATCAGCAACAAGATTTTCTTAATGTAAAAAAGCCAGTAAAAGTAAGGAGAAAAAGGCCTAATTTATTGTGCTATGGAGCAGAATCTGAGAATTGTCATAGGCCCTTTATTTTGATGGACATTGCTCATTTCACAGCTATATTCCTATATTCTGGGAACATAGCAAACTTGCTTTTATTAATCTCAGGCACAAAGAGCCTTGAAATAGCAGTAACAATAATTTACACTACACACAGGAATCTTATAGTATTTATAATTAATTCCTTGAAGTATTTGTACGTGTTCCTTGGTTTGGGCCTCTGGCATATATTGCATTCCACACACAAGTCTTAAGGGATTCAAAAGGATTCTGAGAGCTACATTATTAGAAACATAGTCATGTATTTGCTTCTGTATAATGTTCAGCTTTCAATAAATTACCTTCTCTCTTTGTCTCTTTCTTCTGTCCCTGCTGCCTGTCATAAACCTACAGTTTTTCTCTTTAGGAATCTCAACATTCATTGTTTTGACATTATTTGTAGTGTAATACTCAATATTTATGAATCCTTTCCTGCTGTAATGTTATGAGGCAAATAAAGGAGAGATAAATTTAAAAGCATCAAAGCTCATTTTTGTACCATGTGAGAAATTCATAGTAATAGAAAGGTTTCTGTGATTTAAAATCCAATGGAAGTAGTTTTCTTTCAAGTTCCCTGAAGCATTTACAGCCCAAACATTGCAGTGTTGCAACATTAAATGGCATACCTGCTAGAAATAGAATGTGAAAATATTTGTTTTCTTTCAGTCACTGATGGAGTGAGTCTGGAAAATTGATTTAGTTTTTTTTTTATTTCTATTTTTAATAACTTGGAATACAGCAAGTCACCTCCTGAATAATAATGCATTGAACTAATTCTCTCCTTTTTCCCCCCCCACAAAAAAAAGATGTCAAGGAGCCTGAAGCACACTCCTCTTTCTTGCTGAGCTTCCTGTGCAACGTCTCCTCCCAAAGGACTGCAGCCCTTTGCAGCTGCTTTCCTGATCAGCTGCACAGCACACTTCTTCCTGCCCCTTCTCCCAGCTTCTTTCTGTCTTACAATGCTTTGCAACCTCCACACCAGGTTAGAGTAGAGCTGAGTATTTGTCCTCGTGCTCTGCCCCAGGGAACAGCACAGGGGCCCAGTCAGTGATTAAGGATCACATCAAGGCCAGGCCACAGCAGCTGAAGGATTGTGAAGGATCTCAATGGGAGCAGGGAACTGTCACATCTTGAGCACTGTACAGCACAGTCATAAACAGTCCCACACCACTAGTTGTTGTGCAGGGAGTGTTCACTGTGGTGACTCTTTCTTACATACTATTGGGGCTGCTGGAATGAATCAAAGCAGTTCAAGGGCTGCTGAAACAGATTCAGTTTTTGATGTGTGCTGATCCCCTAGAACCCAAGAACAAAAAGAGCTGCCTTGGTACGTTAAGCCACTTCTGCATCCCAACCTCGATCTGTGCCTTTGAGAGATGATACAGCTCAGCATTTGGTGTCTCATTATCCAAGTGAGCAGATCTGGTATAAATCTAAGAGGTTTTCATGGCAGGAAGTGGTAGGTGGAGATATCCTAAGGGCTGGAGCAAGGCTGAGACACAGCTGCCAGGGAATCTCGGGTGGGTGGGTGAGTGGGTGGGTGGAGGCAAGAACATCCTGGCAAGAGAGCGCCTTCCCAGGGATGAACACAGCTGAGAGAGTGATAGAGTGTAACTGTGCAGCAGTGGTTGGGGTGGGCTTTGTCCAGCACTTACTTTAGGACCAAATGTGGAATGCAGCTCCCTCCATTGTGTTGTAGAGAAGTGAAACACAAGTGTCAATCTCTTCTCTTACCTCTCCACCTTTCTCCTCTCTCCAAGTAGAAGAGGAAACCTTATGGAATGAGAGCATTATTTCCTTGAAGTAAAAACAACCTTTTTACTCTTTCCACTATTCCTTTCACATTGTTCATTGATTGTGTTGTTGTTAGCAGCATAAACTTGTCTGAGGAACTCCAGTCTCTGCTGGCGCCAAAAAATGTTCTGCACTGAGACTCTGCCCTTAAGTCTAGAAATGGAAAGTGAGCATTGGATGACATGCATGGAAATTCCAGCTGTGTCGCCTTCTTTATAGAGCCTAACTCTATTTGTTATTGAAGGCAACTCTGAGGAAGCATCACTAGGAGGCTGCTGGCACCTTCCAAGGAGTGAGTGGGCTGGAAAACCTAGAAGCCACTGCTGTTTATGAGGGTATCAGGAGGATGTTTAAGATGTAGGCTGATCAGAAGCCATGCTCCCACTAAATATGATTGCTTACCATCTTCTCCAAGGGGAAAAAAATCACTAATAATTTGGTCCTGATTTTATTGGGAGATCTTGCAACAGTAATTGAGAGGTCTGCCTGTGGGCTAAAACAGCTCTTAGAAAATGGCAAGTAAGAACTTGATACAAACACTTGTATAGGAGAAAGATCCTAACTTCCAGGTGGGAACTGTAGATTTGCACATAGCTGACATTGTCAGCTCTGTCCAGGTGCTCACAAGCTGGTATTATAAGTAACATAGAGGTAGAGGTGTCTTTGCTGGAACTAGAATGCAAGGGCATATCAGCTATGGGCTCTAAGGCAGTTTTTCACTTTCATGTGAGTCGAACAATCTTTGACCTTGGTTAGAAGAGGTTCCCAAAGCCTGTTACTCAGTAAAAGGCTAAAATAGCAAAAGCAGATTAGACAGTGGTTGACTTTTTTTCCTTTCCTAAATGAGTTGTACACATCTGGGTTTGGTCCCTTTGTTCTGAGAGCAGTAGCAAACATTTGTCATGTGAAAAGATTCTCTACAAACTTCAGACAGTTTGTATTTTTAAAAAAGTGCTTTTCAGATTGTCACTGCAGACAAAACAGGTTCTCCCAAATCAATTGGGGCAGACAATACAAAGAAGCTAGAGAAACAAGTCTGCCTACTGTGATTTGAGTCTTCATTTCTATATCCTTTTGCAAAAGCAAAACTGAAAGCACAGGTCCTTCAAAATGCTGAAGTGAGTGTGTTCATCCAGGAAAGTATAGTTAAGTCTCTTCTAGGGGAAAAATGATTCATTTGACTTACAGTAGGACAAGCGGATGATTTCCTTTGTTTAAGACTCAGTGGAGAATTCCTTATTTGGAAACTGCAGTTCCCATATTTGGGAGAATCTGTTTGCTGTTTCCTAAGGGTGTGTTTCTAACTGTGAGAAGAGCCTAGATTTAAAACACTGAGGACTTTCCTCCTGCTAGGAATGCAGGCCACCAAGCTGCTTCAGCTGCTTCTCTGTCCAACTGACCATTTGTCTTTCATTTGAATATTGAATTTAGTTGTCTGTTTGGAGAATACATATTGAATGACCATCTTGTTACTATGTCCTCTTTGGACTGTAAACTTTAAACAGATACTAGTTTTAGCCATTTATCTGAAACAACAGGTGGTTTGATTAGGAAAGTACAGGACACAGCAATAGTCAAGAGATTATGCAGCTGGAATAAATTAGGTGCCTGCATGTAAAAGTCTGTATTTACCATGGCTCCAAGAGTGTTTTGCATTCGTTCACTAAAGCGACGGTATGGGATTTTGCAGAATGGTGTTTTTATGCATGGCAGAAAACTAGTAAATGTCAATGTGACTGAGCAAATTCCTTAGGATTTATATTTTGAGTTGATGCTTAATCAGACTTTGCAAAATTCAACCAGTCTGATAGAGTGGTGAGATAGGAGTCAGGTCAGACACAAAATCTCTATTATAACATCAGTAATACCTTTATAGCACCATAGCTAGTAGCTTTGTTTTCCAAGTGCAGTGTAAAATCTGCTCTGACTTGAAATATGGTGTATGTAATTAGATTTTCCTGCAAAATTTGTTTCTGGAGGGCTAATATTCCCAGCTGCACTGGGTCAAAAAAAAAAAAAAAGTTAAAAGAAAAAAAAAAGAAATTCAGAGAAAAGTTACGGAAAACACATCAGAGCTTCATGCAGAGGGGGAAAAAACTAAATTTGCAATCTTCATGGTCTAATTAACCTCTAGGTACTCCTTACTTCTCCATTTCTGCAGTGTCAGAGTATGGCTGCATCTCAGTGCTCAGCAAAAAATTTCTGGGTTCAAATATAAAATAACTGTTTGACTTAGTCAGAATTGCATTGAATATTTGCCTGTTACTGCTTTGATTACTATATTTTCTCCTTGTGTGACTGTGGCACTCCTTGGAGGGAATCGACAAGCCCAAGAGCTGGGTGGTGGGACCTGAGCAGGTGCTACATGTTGCAAGATTAGAGGGAACTCATGTAGGTCGGTAGACAAGTGCAGAGCTTCTCTTTCTTGTACAACAGTCATGGTCAGATGTCCTCTCCAAACCTAAAAAGCTTATGGGACAAGAGAAGTTACAGGTCTTCATCCTATTCTAGAACCATTTTACCTGTCAAAAGGTAGCTGTAGGCCTTATTTCCATGTTCTGTGTGTGGTCAGTAGCTGCATCTAAGACACAGTATGGAGACTGCACATGGGCTGCACATTCTGCATCCAGGAAAGTTTCTCCTGGCAAAATTAAGAGCTATTCCTGAAACGGCTGGGGGTCACACTGTACTACCAGTCCCCCCTGAAGACTGAAGGGGAAATTAGTCATCTGCAGTAGAGCAGTAGGAACAAAAAGATGATAAACATAAGCAAAGTCACATGAAATTTTTTTGTTTTATTTCTAAATCTGCACTTTCTTTTTGTAGAAGAACCAGAAGCCAAGGATTTTGAAGGGAGGAGAGATACAAAATCACCATAATTTAATATCTTTACTGGTGACCTGGAGGGGAGGATTGAGTGCAGCCTTAGTAAGTTGGTGGAGAACACCAAGTTGGTTGGAAGTGTTGATTTGCTGGAGGGCAGGAAAGCTCTGCACAGGGATCTGTACAGGCTCGATCTATGGGCTGATCCCACCTGTATGAGGTTCAACAACGCCAAGTTCTGGGTCCTGCTCTTGGGTCATGACAGCTTCAGGCAGTGCTACAGGCTTGGGAAAGTGACTGGAAAGCAGCCCAGTGGAAAAGGACCTGGGGTACTGATTGAGAGCCAACAGAACATGCGTCAGTGTGTGCCCAGGCGACCAAGAAGGCCAGTGGCATCCTGGCTTATGTCAGCAAAGGTGTGGCCAGCAGGATCAGGGCAGTGATCATCCCCTTGTACTTGGCACTGGTGGGGCTGCACTGAACTGTGTCCAGTTTTGGGCCCCTCACTACAAGAAAGAAATTGAGATGCTGGTGCATTTTCAGAGAAAGACTATGGAGCTGGGGAAGGGTCTGGAACACAAGTCCTATGAGGATCAGCTGAGGAAAAGGGGATTATTTAGCCTGGAGAAAAGGAGGCTCAGAGGAGACCTTGTCACTCTCTACAACTGCCTGAAAGGAGGTTGTACCCAAGTGGGGGTTGGCCTCTTCTCTGAGGCAACCAGCAACAGGACAAGAGGGCATAACCTCAGTCAGAACCAGAAAAGTTCAGGTCGGCCATCAGGAGGAATTTCTTCACTGATAGAGTGGTTTAAGCACTGGATCAGACAGCCCAGGGAAATGGTAGAGTTGCCATCTCTGAAGTAGTAGAGTCACCATCCCTAGAAATGTTCAAGAAATGACTGTCTCTTAGTGCTATGGTTTAGTTGGCATGGTGGTCTTTGGTGAAAGTTTGGATTAGCTTGGAGGCCTTTTCCAGCCTAAATGATTCTGTGGTTCTTGATAATTGTGGGTGACCTTGGCTCTTTCTCCTCCCCTCTTCAGTGGAGTATTGCAACTTCTTTCTTCCTTTCTGCACATGAGATAAAAGTGAACCAAAGAGTCTGTGTACTGCTGCAGAGAAATGTGAAAAATAAGCTACACCTCACATTACCCGGAGCCCACAGGCTCCCCTCATCACTTGGCAGCCAGGCAGAGCAGGGCTGTACCCACCTATGCTAGGGGCACAGTTTTGCTTTTAGAACTCTGTAGTTAAAATATAAATATGTTTCCTAGATTCCTCCTTATGATAGCATGAAGATACCTGAAACTTTGCAGTATCTGATACTGAAGTATTCTGCTGCTTACACTTGAAAAGACTCTTCATTACTAGCTTTTCCAATATTTCATGCTTTCTCATAGATTTGGCCCTCTAATCACTTTTGTGTTTCTGCTAGCTTTTGATTACAGCTATTATTTTCCTTTCGAAGAAATTGCATAAATTACTTCACTGCAAAGATCTCTCAATGTAAATCAGTCTCCTTGTTTTTATGAGTTTGCGGTTTTGGCAGTATTGATGATTTTTTAAGAGATCAGAGACTTTCAAGTCTTTAATATACAACTGTTAATTAGATGCTGCTGCAATTAAATCAAAACAAAGATTTTCTAAGATATTTGGGTCTGTTAAGACTGTTCAGGCATCAAGTAAATGGACTTTGTTCTTATACCCAAACAGCATGAGTCATGAAGATTCAAAAAAGCTTCTAGGACTGTTGTTTCAGCTTCACACCTAAGAAAGAAATGGAAAGTTGCACTATTCAAGTTCTGATCAAATCAATGTAGGCCTGAGCAGACAGTACTTCTCATAAAATAAGGGCTGTATTAGGTTTTTGTGGCAAGTTTTTGGTAGCAGGTAGACTACAGGGTTGGCTTCTATGAGAAGATGTCAGAAGCTTCCCCTTGTCCAACTGAGGCGATACCAGCTGGCTCTAAGATGGACCCACAACAGGCCAAGGCTGAGCCCATGAGCAATGGTGTAGCATCTCTGGGGTAGTGTATTTTGGAAAGGGAAAAAAAGCCAAAACAGCAAGTTCATTTGGGAGAGAGGAGTGAGAATATGTGAGAGAAGCAGCTTTGCAGCCACCAAGGTCAGTGCAGAAGGAGTGGCAGGAGGTGCTCCGGGCACTGGAGCTGGGATTCCTCTGCAGCACATGGAGCAGACCATGGTGAAGCAGCTGTGCCCCTGCAGCCCATGGAGAATGATGGGGTTGCAGAGATCCACCCACAGCCCAGACACAAGCCAGAGCAGGTGGATGCCCCAGGGAGGCCGTGACCCCATGGGAAGCCTGCACTGGAGCAGGCTCTTGGCAGGACCTGTGGTCCTGTGGAGAGAGGAGCCCACGCTGGAGCAGGTTTCCTGCAAGGACTTGTGACCTTGAGGGGACCCATGCTGGAGCAGCTCATGAAGAACTGCAGTCCATGGGAAGGACCCATGTTGGAGAAGCTGGTGGAGGACTGTCTCCCATGGGAGGTATTCCATGCTGGACCAGGGGAAGAATGAGAGGANGGAGGACTGTCTCCCATGGGAGGAATTCCATGCTGGAGCAGGGGAAGAATGAGAGGAGTCCTCTCCCTGAGGAGTAGGTGGTAGTTTGATGGACTGACCACAACCCCCATTCCCATCCCTCTGCACTGCTGGGAGAGAGGACGGAGAAGAAATTGGGAGTAAAGTTAAGCCCGGGAAAAAGGTGGGGCGTGGGGGGGAAGTTTAAGGTGCGNTGGAGGACTGTCTCCCATGGGAGGAATTCCATGCTGGAGCAGGGGAAGAATGAGAGGAGTCCTCTCCCTGAGGAGTAGGTGGTAGTTTGATGGACTGACCACAACCCCCATTCCCATCCCTCTGCACTGCTGGGAGAGAGGACGGAGAAGAAATTGGGAGTAAAGTTAAGCCCGGGAAAAAGGTGGGGCGTGGGGGGGAAGTTTAAGGTGCGTTAAGATTTAGTTTTTATTTCACATTATCTTACTCTGATTTGATTGAAAATAAATTAAAAAAATGTCCCCAAGGCAGGTCTGTTCTGCCCAGGATGGTAATGGGTGAGCCATCTCTCCCTGTCCTTCTCTCAGCCCACGAGCCTTTCGTTATATATGTTTTTCTTCCCTGTCCAGCTGAGGAGTGGAGTATTAGAGCAGCCTTGGTGGGCAACTGGCATCCAGCCAGGGTCAACCCACCACATTGTTTTCTGAGTTTATCAGCACTTCAGACAGAAGCAATTTTTTAGAGAGTTGTAATCTGAAGTGAGAACTGTAAGAACAAACTCACTGTCATAATGTTCTTCAAGCTCTCCGGAAATAGCCCCCGCTCAGTTATTTTCAGAGCACGTATTTGTGTCTCTACTAGGTCGACCCATTTGGTCTAAGTTAGGAGTGTTGATCATTTGTTGGTTTGAGCCAGTCATTCTGACAGCTACTTGACAGTGTGCTCAGTGTTGATATGATCACCTTCTTTAGCCTAATGTACTGTCTTGATACTGCAATATTACAAGCCAGCACTAACTCATGGAACAAATATAAAGAAATAATATGACGCCTCCTGACAAATTTTGGCAAAGTTGCTCAAACAGTTGCCATGAGTATGAAAGCACATTTAGAAGATGAGCCCATTTACTTCTTACCAGCTGTCATTGTTTTATCCTTAGTCTTGCACCATGAGTGGGTTTTTTCCCCATAAAACCACAAACTCCATCGTTGGAGCTAAGATTATGCAGGAATTTAGCCTTTTATTTTCTTTGCCATTGATAATTCTAATGGTTGCAAAGAAAAATAATTGTATTCCATAAAACATTGGAATTTAGGAAGAAAAAAGCAGTGGTTAAAGTTTTCATGGCTTCTGATTTGGGAAGGCCTGACCTACTGGGACTGAGTACTGCACATGGCTGCACAGGCACTATGATGACAGAGAAGCCATGGAAGGAAGTTTACTAATTAATTTTACAACAGTTTGAAGTGCTTATATCCCTCTATATACATTTTTCATAGTAGCTGTAGCTGACTCTTAGATTAAAACAAAGTGGTTGGATAAACAGATTCCCAGGAATTCAGTAGAAGGTTTGTTTGGCATTTCAAATCGCTTCTTTGAGGAGCACTCACCTGTGACAGATTACCATGACTACTAATTTATGTCTCAGCCTGTTTTACATTAGTTGTCCCTTCCTGACTCCAATAACAATTTGTTTGTTTAGTTTGTTTAGTTTGTGGCAGATGTGCCAAGCTTGAGGATTTAAAAAAAAATAATAACTTCTCCTCCACACGTCCCCCAGTTAGGTGCCTCCACACTGTGGTTATTTATTTTGGGCAACATTGTTAGGTTCTTTTATTTGCTCTCTGGTTTCTGAGCTTGAGAGTGGACCTGACTCACATTTTCCAAGCACTGGGCTAGGAGGGATTGTTTGGGGTTTTTTTCCTTTAGCAAAGTTCTGTTCTACTGCAGTCTCTCTATTCCTGCAACCCAAATCTTGAGAAAGAAAACCTATTATAAAATGAGGTGCAACAAACCCACAGAAGCCAGCATCTTTCTATTGTGCATTCCTTAAACAAGGCAGTGAGCTCAGAAGCAGTGTGTGGTGGTCTGTTTGTTGCAAGATGAGAACAGTAGGTATCCATATTAATTGCTGTGTCAAAATATTTTGTTCTAGCCAGAAGTAAGAAAATTACAGCTGGTACGTGATTCCAGTTATCACGTGATCCTTGGAAAAAACAAACCCGTACTGCTTTATGGACAAGCCAACAATTCCTGAACAGTAATTTATAATGAAAACAGGCCAAAAAAGCTACCAGTATCCAGCCAAAACCCACCACTCATGCAGAACAAGACTTGCAGAAGATGAAGGTAATTCTTTAATTCTAAGTGCTTACAGCTCCCTGTTGTACTAAATCTCTGAAGTGTGACTCCACAGCTCACTGATAGGGGCCTCTTTGCCCTCAAGATGTTGGATCTCTGGTGGCTGCCCTCTGCTACCCTGCACCCTCCTCCCCAACTACTTTGACAAGGCTGTACAATCACCTCCAGTCCCTCCAGCCTGACTGGCCTCATTTATTTGAGGAACTGTTACAGTTCTGGCTACAAAGCTATTATTCTGCAAAGAATCTGAAAGCAAAAACTTTAATCCAAGTGTACACTGTGAATTTCCACTCCCTCAGATGAAACAGCCTAGTAGAATTCATTCACTCCCTTTTCCTGGGATGCAAGTGGCAAAAATATATTGCAATCTATCACATTCAGGAAAATTGCTGGAGGATATAGAGATTTTCCCTCAGTCTGGTCCCAATTACATTTATTTTCTACTTTAAATGTGACCTGTGCTCATAGCAGTTTCAATGTTAGAGTGCTCTTCCTTGGTCTCAAATACAGCTTTGTGTATCCCACCTGCATTTTGTGATTCCGACAGTCACATATATTGGCACAATTTTTTCTTCATGTTGGATACTGAGAGCCTAAAATCCTGAAACCAAAGCATTAAGCCATTACAAACCCATTAGAAGAGAAAGTTTGAAGATGTAACTACCATTGCTAAATCAGTTATTGCTTACAGTTTGCTACATAGCTCACAATTTGCTCCATTTGTCTAATTCCAGGTAATTTTGGGTATCATTTGTCCTCCTCCAGCATAAAGCCACCTTAAAGGAAGGAAAAAAACCTATAGGGACTGGTCTGCATGTAATATGCTGTAGAGTCATGGCATTAGGCATATAAATCCATGTATTTCTTTGAATTTAAAGCAGGATTATCATTCCCCATGCTTGAGGAAAGTAAATTATGTCTGTGTCTGCATGCAGAAACATAAAAACCAGAAATAAAATACTAAAAATCAACTTCAAAAAGACCTAGCCTTGATTTAGCCAACCTCCTGGAGCCTCCCAGCCACAATACTAAAATCTTAATGCAAATCAACAGTCACAAGCAACATACTGTATTTACTTTGCAATCAGGACAGAGAATGTGCTAGAAATGGCTCATGAGGAGGAAATGAGCATGCTCAGGAGTTCCATAAATTCATTGCAGGAGGTGCCAGGCTGGTGATGCATTTGGGTCTCAGTGCCATTCTGCAGTTAACTAGAACCAGCGTGGCTGATTCCCTCCTTCCTGTGGGCTGTCAGTAGGCCCATACACAGAGAATCACAGAATCATTTAATTGTTTGGGTTGGAAGAGACCTTAAAGATCATCTCATTCCAAGCCCCCTGCCTTGGGCAGGGACACCTTCCACTAGACCAGGTTGCTGTTTCAACTACCTCTGGGTTGAGTGCATTAAAACTGATAAAAGAAATGTTACCAAAGACACAGGTAAGGGCTTGGATCTCCAAATGCACTTTTAAATCCCTTGCTGTAAGAGTTCGGTATTTCTTCTGCAGAGCATGCCAATACCAGTGTCAAAGTACATTAAAAACCTCAAGTTTTTTCCTTCCAGCAGCTACAGCAAATCTATTCCATCACTGGGAAATGGAAGCTGGTAGGCAAGCAATTCCAGTTCTGGCTACCTAAAAGCTGAAGTGTCAAGACATAAACGTTAAAGCAACTTATGGCTTCTCTTGCCTATAATGCCACTGTTTCCCAAATCAATTCAAATCTCATTTTGACAAAAGACAATCTAAATCTTCTTAAAACCAGATTTTTAGCTCCTCAGCAGAACACATACTGTGCTTTGGGATGGGGGCAAGATGGTTTACAGACAATAGAGGTGCACACAAGGGGCAGAGTATTTTAAATTCGCTGTTGTGTTGTCTAATTTAGAAAATAAGTTATAAAATAAGTTATAAAATAAAGTTCTAATGGAGTTTGCAGTGGAAATAATATGACTTTTTAAAAAGAATTATACATCGGAAGCTCCAATAACTGTACATATCTTTATGCAAATGACTAACGTGCACTGGGAAAACTGAGACCATCCAGATTTGATGATGACCACAGCCCCTTGACACTGTTGGTACCTCTTTATAACAACACAGTTAGGAAGAAAAAAGCATTTCAGATACCAGTATTTCAGCTTATTTTCATTTTTTTATGATACTCCACCTAAAATTTAGAGAGAAAAGCATACTAGTAAGGTTCAAGCTTTGCTCCAATGATTAAAAAGACTTGTGAAATGCTGAGAGGGTGAGCCTTGGCTTTTCTTTTGCAAGCACTTGGCAGGTCATAAATAAAGCATGAGAGAAACAAAGGAAGTAAAATTGTGCCAGCCCCCAAAGCACCTTAAGGTTCATTTAATTGCCAGAACTATTTTCCCAGTGAAGGGAAACTGCTTGCATAAAGCAAGATTCAAAGCAATCGATATTGGTAGCATTCAGTTTGCCTGTGTCTCACCCATTTTTTTTCATTTTTCTGTATCACACTTTTTTGGGTGTTAGCAGCCACAAACAGGATAAGTTCAGGTTAGATTAGCAATGAACATGCCCTTAGAAATTCTACAGATTTTACTGCTGTGAGCAGTCAAATGCATCGTGATCAAGCATGTATTGGATAGTTAAGCACTTTTAATAAACCAAGTGTGTGGCTGGGGCCACCTCCATATTTGTGAAAGGCACTGACTGTTGCAGTATGGACTGTTCAGCAGCAGTCTTCACCCCCCAGAAAACCCCACCACTCAAAACTGAGCAAATTTTCATCAGTCAGTTCAGCCTTTTTTGCATCCATGATTTGTCAGCTTGTTTTAATACAGTTGAGTTTTACATACATTCCTCCATTTGGTTTATTCAATGTTAGAAGGAAATACCCAGCACAAAAGATGTTCTTGATAGATTTCTGTTGTTCTATATAACTTCTTGTGCCTGGTTCAGTGAAAAATGTCAGCCAATTGAAACTAAAAGTAGTGTGCAAAGAATCCCTCACCATTAGTCCCTGAAAAAATGCAAAAAGTTTTTTGCAAGTTAGATTATGCATTTTTAAAAGAACCTGGGTCCACTGGACAGATAATTGAAAATACAGAACCAAAATTAATCTTCAGGCTACAGGTACAAAATTTCATTAACTTCCAAGAGCAACTGAGAGTTAAACTAATATCCTAGGTTTGAGCCTGTTCTCTAGGCTTTTATTCTGATTATTTTTTACTATGAATCTGCTGTTGTGCTTTCATTCATCCTCAGCTCCTCCAGGTCTGCCATGAGTTATCTGTATACTATGTACAGTACCTACTTGGATCTACAAGGCCCAGAAGAAAGACCCTGTGCTGGTTCAAATAACATCTGTTTTCGCTGTGAAGTCTTAGGATTTATTTTCTGGCAATGGAACAGCAAACAGCAGTTTTAGTTCTCAGTCTAGAAACTGCTTAAAAGTCTTGACATTTTTGCACCATTTCAGCCAAGTCAGTGGGACTGGCTTCTGATGGGATTTAAGTGCTCTCCTGCCTTTAACAGATGAAAGCTGTAATAACAAGCTCAATTTGAAAAGGAATGAAGAGCAAAGTGTTATATATATTTTTACAATTGTACTTCGGTATTCTAGGACTGCACTGTTACATGCCTTGGTTTCTAGAAGAAATGCATGAGACAGTGCATGTTTAAGCTTCTTTATTAGACGTTTTATGAGAAAGTATGACAGATTTGACAAGAAATTAATGGCTAAATATAACTTTACAGCTAAATATAACTTTACAGCTTCCTGAAAGCTAAAGTTTGTACAGGCTTGCTTTAATTACCTAATTATAAAACAATTCATAATGCCAAAAAGCTATCAGTTGACATTATCTGTGTATGTCAGCACCAGTTTGTTTCACTGAGCTTTTGCTTAACTCCTGACTCCCTTTAATTTTTATACTCTATCAATGGTAAATATTAAAGCTTTGCCCACAATAAGATACTATGATATTTTCTGCTCATCAGTGTTAAGAATCTTATCATAAGCAGCAGCTACTTCTAAAGAAGTTCAGATTTAAAGAATTGGATTCCAATCTGAGGATTTCCTTGGCAGACATAGCATTGCCTGATTTTTTGGTGGCACTTTTTGCCATGGCTAACTCATACACATGTGAGAGTAGTTACACCACATTGTTTTGTGAAATGCAGAATAAAGATAAAGGATATGTCTTATTCTTTAGCCCAAGTAGCTAAAAAAACTCTGGAGTTCTCTGGATTTGGGAAGGCAACAGTGGAATGGCTTTTCCATGCATCCCTGTATACTTAACAAACCCTGTTTCCCTCAGCAGAGGAGGGCACCACTGAACATACCAGCACTTAGCTGGCAACAAACTTTTCCAGGCCTTTCTCAAGGTTCTGTCACTGTGGGTTCCTGGCCATCAAGCCAAGCTCCATCCTATGGCATCAATTCAGAATTTCAGTTCTTCAAGCACCCAGGTGGGACTGGCTGACACCAAGTGGGAGCTGTAAGTCACCCACCCACTGGACCAGCAGATGAAGGCTGAGTGAGGTACCCTCAAACATCTGAGCATCTGTATTGAGCCCTAGCTCCCTTCATGTGAAAGGGGTTTGTTTTATAGCCATTAAGAAAGCATAAGCATCTCCTGGGTTAAGTTTATTAGATTTTAAAGCAGATGTGTGAAATGGATGAGGTGAGCATAGGGAACCTGGGTGAGACGCAATCCAGTGCTGACATAAATCTTGCACGTGCCTTTGGTTGCATGGAAAAGCATGCCTGTGTGTAGCGGTTTCACATTCACCTGCTCGCCTGCTCACACCAGGCGGGAGTGCAGTTTAGTGGTTTCATGAGAATAAGGATTAAGAGAAATGCAAAACAGGCCTAAACTTCAAAGATAAAAATAGTTTATTAATAAAAAACAACAAAATCAAAATCAACCCCCAGGTGGTTTCTTCTTCCCCCCCCCAGCCCCCCACCCAAGATGGTTCCTTTCTCCCACCTCATTTATCTTCCTTTACCACTATCTTTCTCATCAACAACACAGAGAAACAAACTTAGAAAATTCCTGGTCAATTTACCACTCTTAAAATAGGCTTTCATCAGTTCAATTGGAAGAAGAGTCTCTCTTGTCTTACCATGGAGATTTTCCCACAAGAAACACAAGTCTCTCGTGGAGTTCATATCACCGTGAACTCCC
>VZTR01001335.1:302667-317103 GCA_013400775.1 Chaetops frenatus | reverse complement strand
CACGCGGTGTTACCTTCCCCGCAGACGGAAGTCGAAGAGAGCTTTTAACTTCCCGCTCTTAAGCTTCGCAAAGATGCCCCTAATGTTCAAGTGGCTACATGAAGTGCCCATCTTTAAATTAGCCAATCCGTGGGCTCCTCACCTCTGCTGGAAACTGTGCCCCGGTGGAAGTAGAAAAACAAAGAACCCCCCCAGGAAGGAGAAAAAAAAGTTGTCTTTTAAACCACAGCACTGTGTTAAGGGGAGAGATTGTGGATGTTTCATATACATCGTCATAAAGTAAGAGTAGCAGCCACATTCTCCAATTCTAATTAAATGTAACTCTTTCAGTCTTCCTAGCACATGCAAGCAGATTATTTTTCCTTTAGCTAAAAAATGTTGCCTGCATGCTTTCTCTTTCTTCTTTTAACTTAAGTTGATTGTTTGTTAGAACGTCTGGCCTGTTTCCAGAAAGAAGAAGCTTTGATGACTCTCCTGCTGGCACAACTCAGAGAAACACATGGAATTTTTATTCTTTATTTCCATCTTAGCAGCAGCAGTCAGAAATAACGTCCAGCTAACACTTACAAAGAGTGATGACCACACAAAGGTTTTAGGGACAGGAAAACCAAACTCTGTGAAAATGAGGATTTAAACACCATTCTGGAGACAAACCAGAACACCAAAAAGGTGTTTTGTTTATCATAGGATCACTTTTATTTAAGAATATGAATGTGTATATTAAGTAAGATAGTTAAATGCAGAGAAGAGACACTAGCTGTGTTTTCAAAGAAGGGCAGTAAAGCTGGTGAAGGGTCTGGAGCACAAGTGCTGTGAGGAGCAGCTGAAGGAGTGTCACACTCTTCAGCAGTAGCCAAAGGCAGTTGCATGGATACGAGCGTGGGAGCAATGAGGAATATGCCACATTTCCCTGGAAGCAGCAGCAGCTCAGGGACTGGAGAGTATGAGACAGCACTGCACAGAGGAGCACAACAGTGTGATTCCACTACGTTGGGAGCTTTAAAAATTATACTGGCATTTGGTAAAAAAGTAAAGACAAATAGACTTCTTTTTTTGTAATTTCACCATGGTAATTTATAAAAGAAAGGTGCAGGACAAAGGACCAGGTCTTGATTCTCCTTCATTTAGGCACTTATAGCTGGCTCCATGCAGATTCCTGCAAATCAAAGCTACAGTTCCCTACTTCACTTCTTGATGAGGATCTAAAACAAATGGGCTCTTATGAGATGCTTGTAAGGATATAGAGTGGGATTTCAGGAAGGTATTTATCTCTAAAAAAAAGAACTAATTGTTCAAGTAAAATTAACTATAAAAGTGACTTAAAAAGAAGGCTCTCTGACCTTCTTAACACATTCTTATTTAATTGGAAACACTGTTTTTCTTTCCCTCTATCTCATTTTCCAAAGGGCTATCCAGTACAGCAATTTAATAAAAATTTAATTTGAGAGTTCTTTGTGCCAGTCTAAGGAACACGCATTAGAGCCTTTGCAAAAGCTATCTGGATGACTGAATATTTTGCACAAATGCAAGGACAGGCAAGCTCTTTCTAATGAAAGGTGCTGCATGTCTGAAGATGGTTGGAATTTCCATTCAAGACATTTCACAAATAAAGAAAATACCAGCAAGAACTACAAAAAAAATCAACTATCAAAGAAAAACTAAAGAACATGGCATCCATATTTTCAAAAATAAACTTAGATAATTTCTTCATCACAATTCCTAAATTAATTTTCATGGCTTGTTACAAGCTGGAAATAGGATGCTCAATCAATGGTCTGCCAGCCAACCTAGTTAGAAAGTGTTTGGAGAGCAAAGGTCTTCCCTGCATTCTTTGACTGATCCCTGTAACTCTTTTAGACTAGATTTTTTTTTCTCTGTACTGTATTAAAGTCTTTGCAAACTCACAGGACTATCAAGCAATCCCCAAGACTCTGTGTGACTAGAGGTAATATGTATTTCAATAGGAGCTCAGCATTTAAGGCTGTGCAGTAAATTTCTTTCAGACTGGCCACTATCTTAGCATCCTCAGTGATCAGTATCACTCATCAGCCTCCCAGATAATTACATAAATGAAGACCTAGATGTTTGAAGATACTTAAGGTAGAACTCAAGTGCTTTGAAGAATCAGAGCCTATAAATTTGTCAGATTTAATGAAGCATTTGACTAAGCCTCTTCAAATTAAGGAACTTGCATTTTAAGAATTTGAAATTAACAATCCAGAATTAAATACTTGCTTGGGATTTGCCATATGTCAAGAGTAACTAAAAAGAACACAGTAAATCTGTGTAAGACTGTGCATGGCCAGACAAACTGGAGTGTTCCAATTCCATTATGAAGTGAAGCCACTGAAAATCGAGGTGATTGTTTTCAGAATGTCTCTTTGTACCTGCTGCCCTGGCTGTTGCTGCTTTACGGTGACAGCCACCCTTCACTGCCTTAAGTGGGAATCACAGAACAACTTAGATAGGTTCAAAAAGATGGTGATAACCAAAATGATTTTTCATGCAGGCATAAAGATCCACCACTGCCACATCCAGAGCTGTATAACTGAACTAAGCCACTGAGGCTTAACTGGGTATGGCTCTTCTGCTGGAGGAGGCTGGAGTGCAGGGGCTATGACAAAGGAACTCAGAACCTAAAAAAAACTCCCACACCACTCTTCCTTGAAAATATAGCAGCAGCAGGACATTCACCAATTCCCTGGTGTAGGGGATTGAAATTCATCCCCTGTATTTGCATCAGGTCCATTTGTGAGAAGCAAAAATACTGTTTGTCCTGCTTAATCCAAGTTTCACCCTAGCCCAGCATCTTTGGAGGGCAAACACTTTAATTCTGGTGGGTAACAGACACTTCCACAATTAATTCAACATCTGTTTGCCAGTTTGAGTCACACCTAACAGGTGGGCCACATCAGCTGGGGAAAAAAATTAAATGGAAAGGGCACATCATCAGTTCCCTGACTGAAACACTTTGTGACATATTGCAAATGGCTATTAAAAAGGAAGGAAGAGCTATGGGGGAGGATGTTATCTTTAAATTGTACCCATTAATACTGTGCAGGGAGGAGCAAACCCAGACTTTGTTTTGAATTCTGCAGCCCAAAGCCATCCCTTTCCCCCTTCTCCCTCCCAACCTCACTCTCTTGGCCTGGCAAAAGGTGGCAACTTGCTTCCTACAGCTGTAGGCATTCCACCCTGCATCAGGGAGGTATGATTGCTGCCTGCTTTGCATTATCACAGGACAATCAATCTGATCTCTGGAGGGTGCCCAACTTGTTTAAAATGTGTCTATTAAACCTGGTTGATGAAGTTTCCCACTTTGCATGATCAATGAGAGTTAGATTAATGATTTTTGTGACACCAGAATAATTAGATGACTGGTTTCCAAGCTAACCCTTGTTATGAGCACACACCATTGTACTTGGAGCAACTGGGCACAAGAACATTCAAGTATAGCTTAGCTTCTCACATTACCAGTCATCTTCTTCATTCTCAACGTGCTTCATAAACATTAATGATTGCCTGTCAAAATGTAGCTTGTACAAGTATGATGAAGATTTAATCAGACTGAAGAAAGATTACCATCAGTGTTATTGTGAGCACCTAATGTGACAGAGAGACAGTAGAAGGTTTCTGAACAAGTTCTGCACCATATAAATGCACTCCTTTCTATTAAGTGACAATTTGTCAAAATACCTTAAGTAATTTGTTGCCCTTTCCAGGATCCAACCTTGCAACTCCCAGAATAAGAAGAAAATGACTTAGTTTGAGAAAGGGTACTTTAGCCAAGGGACAGGACATAAAAGCCAATGGTTATTTGGCTTTTCTTTGAGACATTTATTTAAAAAAATAAAAAAAGGATTCTAAACAGGTCCAATCAGAGACCTTAAGAGCTGCCGAGTTTTGTCAGCTTTAGCTCTGTGCCTGCAATTAATTTTGCAATTGTTTCTGTCCACCTTCCCCAAACTGGTCTGTTATAGACAGAACACAGAACAGGCAGTCAGGCTACTCCAGCCAGCTCCTTGTGCAAGTGTGGATCACCTGGACATTGTTTGTGCTGCTCTCCCTGAACCAAAATTACGGTGCAATTGTGATTGCATCCCATGTTCAGTCAGGGCAATTCCAAGAAGTATTTACCATGCAGCCACAGAAAAGAGCTAAGTGCGGGTTTCCATTGTGGCAATAGCTGTTGCCCAGACAGCCTTCTTCAGCAACATGCTCAGCAAACAAAGCATAGGCAAACAATTTTATCCCTAATACTTTTCAGAGGGATATTGGAAGTCCCTATGAGAGCAGAGCCATTACAACACCCCATGAATAGTTACCTGAAAAGCTGTAGGACAGTGGTTGTGAATTCTTCCCCTGCACCATGTGAGAAATAGGCCACAAAAAAACACATCCACAACTTAGAACTAATCCTGCTAGCACCACTGTGACTCCCTCCACCTTAGTCACTACTTCCGGTAAAGATACTGTGCTGTACTAGAACTAGTTCCAAGATGAAATGTAAAGATTTTAACATTTTATTGGGTTCAGCTTCATTAAAAAACACCCTAAGCCACATCAGGATACTGAAGCAAGACAAAATGAGGACGTGCAAGATTGCAGGTACTGCTTCGTCAACAGGAAGAGAAACACTCCTCCCAGCCTGTGCAGCATCACACTGCTAAAAAACCTGGGTAGGAAAGACTGCCAGTAGTTATCATAAATCAGTTTATTGTAAACCACTTTTTTTAAAGTAATTATTTTGGAAGTTAAGAAATTCTACATCCTCATTTTGGTCTTTGGTAGCGTTGATGTAAGCAAAGGCAGCACAGCTCTAGGGTAGCACCATTTGCCTATGCCCGTTAGTTCTGCGATCCCATAAAAGCAGATGTGTAAACAGTTGTCCAGCCTATGCACATGTCAAGCAAATTTTCCCTTTAATTAGCTTTAATTTGGTCCTACACACAGGGAAGCATTTGTGGCTGGAACATATCAGAAACATTCCTGAAGTATGTCTTCAATTAATTTTGTCCAAAAGGAATTCAGTGAAGTGTTCAGGGAGCTCTGCAATAAAAACTGCAGGTGGGTAAGTGGGAGTGATGGAGAGCTCTGCTTCAGAAGTGACGTCCTGATCTAAACTAACTCAGGACTTGGATGCAGTTACTTTGGCTTTGACTGATTGCACTGGACAGCAGCACCTTTTCTTTGTCCAAACATACACTGAACAAGCTGAAATGTCTGCACCTTGACTCTGCAAGAGCTACAGGACAGCTCAAGTCCTCTGGCCTCTCTTGTCATCCCAGAAACAGGGAAATGACAACGAGCACTGGGGGTGTGTGAAGTTCTAATAGGATCTAGATAATTTTCATGTTTCTCCCAGCACCAGTTTTAGACAGTCAAGTTTTCTTCAAGTTGCAGAAAGAACCTGGAAAACAATCCTCTTTGCCTCTTCATCCCTTTGGATAGGAGTTATTAACAGGCAAATAGTGCCCAAAATATTCAAGAACATGAGCAAAAATTCCCAGCCCTAGGGTGGGGTTGTTGTATTGTGGGTTTTTTTGTTGTTGTTTTTTTTTAAATTGAGCAATTATTTGCAGTTCCATTTTGCAAGGTGAAAAGATTAGATCCAAATGACAGTTTTCAAGTTCAATGAGAATGTGATTCAAGCAGTATTTCAGAACAATACATCATTTGAATTTATATACTTGGTAAGGAAGCCAAAAAGTTCTGGAAAGCTCCAAAGTTCTGGAAACAGGTCAAAGAAAATAAGGGGGTGGGAAACGAAGACTAGAAAAAGTGGTTGCAATTGTTTTACACTTTGCTGGAAACAAAAAAAGAGTGGACACAACTACGTGAGAAACTTGGCATTTTTGCTATTCTAAAAAGAGAGGTCTGAGTACAGTAACTTCTGAACAAGCTAGACCCAACTAACAGCAGAGCTGCCCTTTTTACAGTATCTGTGCCAGCTCCAGTATTTGTTTTACATCATAATGATGTGTCAAGGCTGATTTGTACTTTCTTTGGCTTTAACAACAATAGTAGCAAACTGATAAAGCTTAAGAGTAAAGTAACTTATTAGCACTGGCAGCTTAGCCAGCAAACATCATAAAAAGGACTTACATCAGAAATTGCATCTGTGCCCCTTGCTTTTGGCTGACAACAGCAAAATACAGGATACCAACAAATCAACCACATCAATCACCAACTCTGCTAAAACTGTCAAGGAGCAAGATTAGTGCAGACCTGACACAAAATCTGTCAATACTGAGCCTGTTATCCCTATCACCTACATAAGGTGCCATCTCTATTAAAATATAGAAAAGGGAGAGCTTGGTGTCAAATTTGCTGAACATAAACCACTTCTTATGACAGAGTTTACTAGGTGTTGGAAGCCTCAACACTGTCATACCCTGCCCCACACTATTCAAAGAAGGGTGCAAACCAAGTAACAGCAAGCTCAAAAGAATAACCCTCTTCCCTGGGGAGAACACTGGATGCCTGGTGCTCTTGCCTTTTGTCCCTCGGGATGATGCCCAGAAGAAAGCTACACACTACAGAGGATGAGTGTTGCTTCTTGGCTGAGAGCAAACACAGTCCTGACCAAGCTTTCAGTAAAGCTTTCCATGTCACAAGGCTGGTGATGTTTGTGTCCCAGCAGCCCAAGCTTTAGCAATACCTTGATTTCCCCCACTTCACTTGCCCAAAAATCTGCTGCACTTTTTTACTACAACTGCATTCTGTACCATGTTTTATTCATAATTACAACTGTGCCTGAGGGCACACACCTCAGCATGGAACTATAAGACACTACTTCAAGGCAAAGCTGGCATTACATTAACATTATATGCATTAATAAAATATTCCTTTGGCCATCCTGAACACAGAGAGGTCAAATGTTCAGGAACAATCTCTATTTCAGCACCTGAAAAACACTTCACAGCTTGCTTTTTTCTTTTTTTTGACAGAAGTTATGTAGAGTGTAAAAAATACCAAGTTTCAAACTGTGTGCTTACCAAATAAAGCTAAACATGGTGTGAGAAGTTTGATGTTTGACTTGGTACAGGAAAAGCAGCTAAGAGAAGTAGAGAGCAGCTGCATTTCGAAGGTAAATCCTGATCTAGAGTCCTCACAGGAACAATGGGACACAACCTGAGCTCCAGCTTGCTTATCTAATAACTGCAAGATGAGAAACAAAGCCCTGCTGCATGTGAAAAGTACTGCATATATATTATCTTTTATGTATCAATTTCATTCAATACTGGATACATAAAGACTATCAAACAGTGGATTCCTAAATGCTCAATTAAAAACACCATTAGAAAAAATAATTAACCTTTAGGAAACTGAAGTCACACTAAACCCAAAATCTGACCTGCACATAGCAACAACAGGCTGCAGACTTATTGCTCCAATGCACTCAGTTCTTATATACTGTTAAAAGGGATGCAGTGTAAACTCAGACTTGGAATCATCCAAGGGCCCTAGCACAAAAGTTCAAATTCCAACCAGGCTGACTCAGTCCTTCCACCTTCCAAAGTACATAAATCTAATTCCATGTAGTTTTACTGTGAAAGGAACTCTAAAAAGCAGGGGTCCTCCTCCCTGCTGTGTCAAAGCTGAGGATTCCCTCTCCTGTGATATTTTCAATTGTTCCCTGCCACTCTTCATGCAAGAACTGCCTGGCAGGCTCCATGTCAGATCCAGCAATCAGGAGGTTCCTCGTTGATATTAAACATGTAGCTTTGAGAGCCCAATATCAAGTTATAGAAATACAAATGACCCGGTGCAGTAATTTACAGTTAGCACCATATAGCTACAAAAACTGGCGACAAAAAAACCCTTCTAACAGCATTTTAAGATGCATAACATAAAACACTGTAGAACAGTGGCACCAAATCCAAAATTAAAAAGTTACTGCTTGTTTTCTTACAAATACTTTGCTTACAAAAAAGTGTTCTTGAAAGCTAGCAATATTCAGGATCCACCAAATTTGCAGACAATTTACAGGCAGAATTGTTTGGCCAATGTCAATGATGCAGCCACTAAGGATTTACTGTAACTGTTCTACCTTCAGTAGGAGGTGAGGGAAAACCCAATGATCTTCATTAACATTAGTAAAAGCAAGGCAGCATCACAACAAAATGCAGAAAAGATACTCACATTAAATATTTTCATTATCCTTTTTCCATCAAGTGGTTTTTGCAACTATCAGCTGACATCAAATAGATTCAGATCTCCCTAACCACACCGAGGTTCTTCCAACAGAAACTCCTTCCCAGCTTTTTAGCATCTCCAGCAAGGAAATAAGGCAATCGATCTAGAAAGACAATCACTTCACAGCCAGCTAATAGAAGTGCAGAAAAGGTAAGTATGTGCTTAATTGAAGCAATCCAGCAAGTGAGGAGAAAAAAAAACCACACCAAAAAGAGTATGCTTTTTGATACTCTTTTGATACTTTCTTGAGTGCAAGATAAACAGGTAGAAGTTTCTGAGAAAAATGTTGTTTGAGATTTTATCCTGTGATGATAAAGAAATGAGTCATCATCCATCACTATGAATAAACCCTAAACTTAAATCATTTGATGTGGTAACTTAAAACCACATTCAGTTTTAGATTCTTTTCTAAACCTACCTCAAAGAACAGGAAGTTCCAATAATTCTCATTAAACACCACAGATTTACACAGGTACTCAGGAACTTTGGCTCTTGAAGAGCAATTTTTTGCGTTCCAGGACAACTTTCTTAAGTATCTCAGGGAAAAGAAAACAATCTACTTGGGGAAATGACACACACAGGACAAAATAACCTCCCAAACATTACCTAGCAGGCCACAGCACAAAAGGCAACAAAACAGCTTTAAAGAGTCCTGTCAAATGCTGTAATCACATCCACCACTTCAACAGCCACAGTTATTACAGTAGCTCAAATAGTGACACCCACAATTAAGAGTGTTCAGCATTGTAAGATCATACTTTTATTAATTTAAATGGTGCATGAGCATCAAATGAGACATTCAGACTGACTAGAGGCCTCCTCACAAGACTGTCCTGATTTCAAAACTAAAATGCTTCAGAGTAAGGTGTAAGAATTTCCAAGGGAAGTCTGCTTCCAGTATGAAAATATATATGCCTTTTCTGTAGATTACAAGTAGTTTTTTAGCCCTATGAGTATATAGTGGTCACCATCCTGCTTTCCACATCTTCCAGCCAAAAAACACCATTCAAGGAGGAATCCAAGGCAGAATAATTTTCAATAGAAAACTATTGACAACTTTTTTGTAAACATTATAAATTCATATCTTACTGTTTCTAGAAAGCAAGTAAAACCCCTATAGTTGCAAATTACCTTAGAGGTATCACAGGAAAAGATTACTTTGAGATAAACCCAGTAGTTCTGAAAAAACTGTGACTGAAAATGGCAATGGTAATTTTTTCAAACTTAGCCAGAGTAATATCATATATCCCATGCAGCTTAAAAACATATTGGCAAATCAAGTCTCAGTAAGGTTTAAAAGCAAGCATTTCTCTGAATTCCACTTACTCAAAGGTTAGAGATAAACCTTCCCACTCCCCGTCTTCCAATTACCTTGATTTCTGAGAAAGATGATAAAAATGTATAGACATATTAATATTATAGCCTATGACCTCAGTCATGTGATCTTCAAGTGGATGCAGAGGATAACTTGCAGAAAAATGGCATGACAACATCTAAAGAGCACTCACTAAAGCAGCATTTCTTAAGGAAAACAGTTACTTACAGAATCTTTCAATTAAAGCAATGTTTCAGAAATTTATTTCCTACATTTCAGCAACGTGAAACAAGAAAAACATTCCCAGGTAAGGTTTATTTTGTGACAATTCTTCACTGAATCTTTTGCAACCTAAACCCAGGAGGAGGAACTTAAGGCTAGTTTGAACAAGATGTAGCCTATGCAGACAGTATCTCAGGAGAATGCAGCACATGCTGACTCATAAAAGCAACCCTTCCAAGCTAGAGGCATCTTAAGTTTATAGAAGTGGGATGCAGCTACCATTTCTTGTCAAGCTGACAGTTTTGGCATTCAATGTCAATAAAATCTTTGAAGGAACTGGACTAATACTATGCCTCTACTGCATGAATTTTTGGAAAGAAATGCACTGAAATGGTGTAATCACTCACATGCTCAAAAAAACCCTCTTCATCTGATCTGAAAATAATTTAGCCTGTTTCTCAGCACAAGCTTGGTATCTCTTAACAGTTAATCCTGTATGCATTCCCAAGCTAAAGGGAGGCTGACTTCTTCAAAATTTGATGTTAGGTCTATCCTTTAAAGGCCAGCATTTCAAGTGTTAAAGGTTTTACTGCAACAACTGAGCTGTGCTGCAAGAAAACCACCTTTTCCATCCTTGCTGAATCCACCCAGACTTCAGGCCCATGAACAAAGCTGCTACATTCATGCAGCACTGGCTTTTCCACCACCCTCCCTCTAACTTTGCAGTTCATCTTCTACAGCTCCTTGCTATCCCAATGTTAATTCTTATCTAATTAGATGGAATTTGCTGAATTTTAACAAACTTACTTTTTCTGCAGCTGCTTCTTTCTAGCTACAAAGTTAACACTGTTCTATGGACTCTGAGGCTCTTTTCCTAACATATTTAGAGAAAATATAATAGTTCATATACATTTAATAAAAAAATAATCACATTACTGTATCATACTTACTTAACAAGCTTAAAATATATTCAAGTCTAAAGACAATTCTCAGAGAAACACCATTCAGATAATTAAAAACAATGCAGAATTTTGTTCAGTGGCCTAGAAGTTATTTTCCAGGCTCTTTCCAAACTGGAGCTATAGTCCCCACACGAGACCATTTTCTCACATGCTCTAGATACAATCAGGTGTGCAGTGTGCAGATCCAAGGAGTAGGAAGAGCTAACTGGACAGAGGCCTTTGGTCTTCAGTAACCCCTGGTATCCCAGTCAAAACACACAGGCAGACTTGCCTGTCCAGGATATCAAACCTAAAGCTTTCTCTACAGGGCAAGCAGAAAATTTTGAAGTGTTCAGATCCTTCAAAGAACCAAAGGGCTGATCATCTTCTAACTGAAGAAACCCACTTATGTATAACTGACCAAAAATAACCCACATTTAGAAGATAACAGAAGCCAAAGCACCAGTTTAAACACATATCCAGCATTACTCAGTCAGGAAGCTTTTGATAAACCCAGCTGAAAACACCTGCTCCAAAATTCTCAGGTTGGTGGAGCTGGAGGAAGGAAACAAAGCAGCAGGAGAAAGCTTTTGGGCACAGACAGCACTACTGCATTTCTGAGGGGTCCAAACCTTCTGCTATGCACTGGACTGGGGCTGGTGTACCCCATCTGTGACCTGCTCAGCTTTGCATTGCATTTTGTCTCAAATCCAGTTTTAGGTATCTGGATTCTGCTTTTTGGAAACTGCTCATCTTTAAGTTGGCATAATAATGTATGTCTACAACTGCCTTATTACGAGAGAAGTTTAAAAATACAGCTTAAAATAACAGCTATATTCTATAAATTATATTCTATGTCAGAAGCAGAAATTATTTGCAGCAAGTTGGGTTTTAGGTGTGTTTTGGTTTTTTTTGGTTTTTTTTTTTAAGTATTGAATGTTAACACTTCTTAGCCATCCAAAGAAATCTTTCTGCTTCTACTTGTGGAAGATGAGGAGGCAAGGCACAGAAAAATAGATAGAATAAAATGGTTATTTCTTCAATTTATTTGCAGCATGGTAACTTAAAGACTGGTGCACATAGTATTAGAAGACTTGAAATTATGTTTACATACCAAAATGTTAGTGAGAAGTTACTTATATCTGTATCCTGAAGTGGCTAATCCCAATTGATTCAGGTAAGAAACATGTATAGCTTATTTTAAACATTCACTTCAAATTGCAATAATGTCAAATACAAAATACTTGACAAGCCAATTTTATTTTCAATGTTAAGTCATCTTTCTAGTGTAGTTTTATGGTTTTTTTCCCACATAAAACTATTTTTAAAACCCATGGTAAATTATACATGGCATCTTCAATGTTAAAGGGTTTTGCTCAGCAACACCCCCTCCCCTGGATTTCAAACCTGTATTTTCTTTATTACAAATGAATTATTTTATTACAGGTTTGTTAAGAGATACTAAATGGAAACCAACTTATTTCTTTTTGTCCATTGTGTCAATATTTAACGTTTACCATACTGTTCAGTGATGCACAGTAATGTGCTATTAAAACGTATAAAAGGCAAAGGAGCAAACATTCATCAAATAAAAAATGGGTAACAGATCACACAGTGAAGAGGGATGCTAACAGAAGGATCTACAGTAAAATATCTACAGAAAGCTACTCAGTGCTACTACCTCTGCAGAGCCTGAACCACATTCTGAAGACACTGAATAAACTCAAAACTGGGCTTCTTGCATAGCTTCATCAGAAGGTTGTCACCAAATAGTGCTAGAGAAAAGTACAGTGAATTGTCCAAAACATTCAAGTAGCAAACCAGAGGAATTGTAACAATGCAAATTTTTTTTGGTTTTTCTTATCACATTGCACTCCACACTTTGTTCCTTTTTCACTCTCTTTTGGCACAAGTTTTTTGGGCTGTGGTGGTGTCAATTGTCTTGCTTTCATTTCAGTTTCTAAAGCCATTTAAATACAACAAAGTAAACAAGACACAACAAACAAGGTACAGTACTTCCAAAAGTGAATTTTGCATCAATGTGGAATCAGCAGACTACAAAAGAATTTCAGAACAGGTGGGAGACTTGTGTTACCAGGTGGCAAGAACAAGAAAAATCAAGTGAAACAAAACTTAAAAGCAAGCTAACAACCAAGATTGGCCTCATTAAAGCAAATCCTATTAAAAGCCTTACCAACTTAAAGCTAGGCAAGGAAAGCATCTTCTGCTAACAGCATTACTGCTGTGACCCACAACTAGGAGTATACCTCATGCCAGTGTCCTGGCCCACAACTTTTCTTCACTTGATAATACTTATTCTTGTCAGAAAAAAGAGGGACATGTAGTGGTACCTGAAAACTG
The DNA here is from genome assembly GCA_013400775.1 of Chaetops frenatus. Classification (NCBI taxonomy): domain Eukaryota; kingdom Metazoa; phylum Chordata; class Aves; order Passeriformes; family Picathartidae; genus Chaetops; species Chaetops frenatus. The sequence goes on along the minus strand of VZTR01001335.1, from coordinate 304,065 downwards.
CATTTGCAGAAGGCTACACATCTCAAAAACAAGGTGTACACTATGGGAACCAGTAATGGCAACTCATACTTCTTAGGATGCATACTGATAACTGAATACAACTTCAGGTTTTCAAAACTGGTTTCATGGCAAAAATTACATTAGTAGAGCATCTGTTTGCAAGCTGAACCACTGTGAAATTTGTCTAAGCAATTGGAAAATGCCATTTTCTCTGCAAGATGCATCTGTCATCACAATTTTAAAAAGCTTTTTAATGTACTACAGTAACATTGACATAAGACAAACACATTTCATGTTGTGTGTCTTCCTCACATCATGCCTACCTTCACCAGAATTTCTAATTGTGAATCTAAAGTGTATTTACTTACTAATTAAAATTTTGTCCTGCATCATGGTGCCCTGCCAGAAAGTGCTCTGTATGATTATTTCTAGAAGATACCCAACCCTGCCTCAGAGATGAGAAAGCAAACAAAAACCCACAGATAAAGGAGGAATCCCAACATCAGACAAACCTCATTTGTTTTAGTAGCAGACATGATTCTTTTCATGAAACTACTTGTGTGGCATCGCCCAAACACACAAATCGCAGACATTTGGGTTGAGAATTATTTCATCAGAAGACAAAATGAAAGACTTGAGGGTCTTTTCATTTGATAAATACGACATTTTTAGGGCATTAGTCTTCTTTTAAAAAGGAAAAAAAAAAATCTCAAAACAGACAAACCCATTGCCATGTTACTACAGCACGACTTCAGCATTTCTTGAGGGTAAGAATTTCTTGCACAAAGAGTAATCTCTTCCGACTTCTTATAACAGTGAAGAAACTTGAGCTGTCCCTCAAGAACTAATTATTCAGAAATTTTTTTTATTAATTTAGAATGACTGAATCAAGCTACATATTTAAAATAACTTCTAAATAAAACAACTCAGAAAAGCTAGACTGCAGATAGCATCCAAATTCTTATGGTTCTCCAAGACAAGAACAGTGGACCTTCACTGAAGTATTTCACACCATTTGCTAGAGACAATCACCCCTCTCTCTCCAACCTACCATGGGCAATTACACACAACTTCTAAAAGCAAGCAGTTAAGCTTTATCAAGGAAATTATGATTGTCACAATGCAACAGAATATTAAGGCCAGTGAAAAAAAACTGAATACTTATAAATAACACAACTGTGTACTAAAGCCTGCTTTTCCAAATAGAACCAGAACAAAAGCACAACAATTCTGTAGTGTACCAAGTGTATATTTCAATTTACTGTAATGCAGTCTAACAACAAATTTGGTCATAATTTACCAGATATACATAAATGATTTAAGTAGTAAAAGAAGATTCAGTTCCAAGAGAATAAGTTCATACCTTGAGGAAAAAATCCCAACAAAAGGAGGGGAAAA
>VZTR01001335.1:289746-301353 GCA_013400775.1 Chaetops frenatus | reverse complement strand
TTTAAAATACTTTTTCATTCATATCATCTCTGCCCAACTAATTTCTACTTTGGACCTCACCAGAATTACACATTACTCATTTCAGTCTAGAACAATGAGAATAAAATGTTTTCTTCAGTGTAAAAAAAGGCACCCCGCCCTCCCCACCCTCCCCAAAAAAACTATTCATGTCAGGTTTACAATGATGTGGAAACTACTAATGAAACAAGTGGATGATAAAAAAAAAAAAAAGCATTTTAATTCCCATATAACTGTAGTTCAAACTCATCATCTCAGTTTCAGTCGGCAAAAACAATGTCTTAACATTATGTTACTGTTCTATGGACAACAGTAAAGCTTGTCTCTTTAAATACATACCAACTTTGATCAGATGGAGCACCAGTAAGATTCTGTCCATCAAAGCATAATTCAAAGTTTTCCACACAACTACCATAATTTAGTTACCTGATATAAAATAGGAAAAAAATATACTCATTTTAAAATTAAACAAAGTTGAAAAATATGGTGACCCTCAACTGTTTTTTATACAGTACTGTCACACTGGCCTAGCTATGTGTCATGACAAATGCTCTGCATATTTACTCATTGTGACATAATGGTACATCAGACTTATTGTTCCAATGATAGCCTTAGGCTAGACTACACAGAGGAGTTTAAGGTGAAGGTGTAATGCCCTCCCCTCCCTATGAAAGGGGCCTGAAATCATTGGTACAATATTGCAACCTTAGGAAGAAAAAAGAACTACATGGCTACAAAAATTCAAGTTTCAATGCCTCCTCGAAAATCTGAAACAAAGAGCATAGGGAGTATATCCTCCTGAAAAGCAGACAACTCAAAGAGCATTATTTTGCTTTGGACTTTTTGTTTTTGTTAAAAAAAATTTCCAGCAAATGAGCAAGTTAAATGTAATTTGTTTATATTAAATACTAACAACAAACCATGAAGTATAAAAGAATAAAAAATAGTTTGTGTTCAATGATGAATGATGGGCACAATAGCCTAGTGTCCAATTCACATCACATAGACTAGCCAAAAAACGGACAAGTAAGAAATTATTGACCAAAAAGTTGTTTTAATATGACACTTTCTCCATTCCTTGTATTTTTATTCTGTGGGTCTGAGGTATACACCAGGGAAACCAAAAAATTTTCAGAGAAGGGGGGCCTTAGAAGAGGGAAGAAACATTATTACACCAGATACCTTTTAGCATGACTGTCTCTTTTGACTAAGTGGCACAAGAGTTACCCATGCTCTGATCAGTCCATTATTTTCAGTACTGGTCATTTCTTCTGCATTATCATTTTGAAACTGATGAATCAACAACAACCTTCTTTAAAAACAGACACTAAATTAATGCCATTAACAACTTCTCCAGTGCTTATCACCCATAGCACCTGCCAGCACAGAGCCAAAAGTTTTCAACCGAAATTTCAATACAGTGTTGGCAATATATGTGACACATCATTAAAATGATTGGCTTTCACCTATCAGATTATGGGAGAGGTAAGGTTTGTATGGCAAAGACATGCTTGTGGAAAACAAGAGCCACTAGCCCAAATTAGCATCACTGACTCACTGACAAAAGAGTGGATTTGGGAAAGCTGTCTTTGTATTTCCATACCAAGTTGCAATTTCTTCATTCATGTAAACAGATACATGAATGTGTAACATAATTACAGTTACTACTATGTCTGAATAGGACCCAAGTAGCTATAGCCTATAAATAATAAAAAATACATTTTTCTTTTGATAACTGACTGTAGATGTGAGGACTCTGTATAATTCAACCAAATGGTTGTATGCTGTACAGTCCTGTGCAAATATCATAAAAAAATTAATAATCCTTTTTTTGCTATAAGGCTTTGACCCTACATTTTCACAGCAACGTAACTACCATCCAGCCTGTACCATATTTCGCAAGCCTTCAGTCCAAAAATTCAAACAGTCAATCCATACAGTGTCCATTTGCAGCACCCTGAAGCCATATGCTCTGTCAGTCATCTAAAGGCATACAAACTTCCCCGCCTTCATCCCATCGAGACTGGTCATTCTGTTCTTCTACGTCATCACCAAGCTCCTCATCACCTTCTACCACTTCATTTTCTTTGTATTTTCATCCCTAGGGAAATCTGTGTCCTGCACCTGGTCTGCTCCCTCTTGCCCTCCAAGCTGAGATTTATCTGCACAGTCTACACAAACTCTATAACGCTGTGATCCATGCCTTATTCCAACGCTGGCTGCTAGCATGAAAATCTTATTGCACACCATACACTTATACTTTTTATCCTTTTTATGCACCTATGGAAGAGAAATTTTAACAGCTGAATATAGGCATATCAGGTACATTTGCATATAGTACTAAAAAACTATTAACAATAATAATTATTAATATAAAAATTCCTATTTTTAACTTTTCCAAAAGATACCTAACACTGTTCAGAGTAAAGATGGATGACTGAAGATCTATTTATGTATTCCTCAACAGACATGAGCTACTGCCCACAAGCAAAAGACCTCCTCGGAGCTCAGCTGGTCACCTGTTCTGTATGCAGGTGAGTGTTCAGTTCACAACTTCTCACAGTACAGAACAAGACTCAGAAGCAACAAGAGCAGTGCAAACCCTTACATTGCAAGCAAGATAACTCTTTTAGAAAATTGCTTTTACTGTTTTAAATCCTAGAAATACTAAGAACAAGCAACAGTTATTAAATTCAAGAATTCAAAGAGTAAAATTCTTCTTCCATGACTTCTCCCTCCCAACACAATCACAACCAGCATGAACTTTCCAGGTCCCTTTAGTAAATTTTTTGGCCTGTATTTGAGTCTGGGTAAAATTAGAAGGCTGTTGTTGACTAACCATAAATTTTGGTTTTGAATTTAGAAGTATGTTGCTTGTACAAGTAACTGAATTCAGCAACCATGTATATTCATTATCTATGTAAAAATTAGGTTGAAGACTTCCTTCTTCTATCTGGTGTTCCCACAACAGATTACAATTATGTGCTTAAATATATCATTTGAACTGCCATTGAACAAGTTGCAATTTTAGATAGAAGCGAAATTACCACCCAGACAAGGGGAAAAAACAAATTAGATCATGATACAAAGAGTTACTTCAGCTCTGCTGTATAATCTGTACAGCTGATACATGTGTTTTCCTCAGCTTCTAGACTCATTATACTACTTCACACAAACCAGAATGTTTGAGGTTTGTTGAACTGAAACGGGAAGGAGGAGGGGGGCAGGGCAGTGGGAAACAAAAAAAACCAGGTGTTCTCAGACACTTCAGTTAAAGCACAGAACTGCACTGAGCTCACTCCATACAGTCTGACTTCATCTCCTTTCCTGGAGGAAAAAAAAATCTTCAGCTACAAATCCTGGTCAGATACTGCAGGACTGAAAATTGAAGTCCCACTCTATTCTTCCTAGTAGACCAACTAAATCCCACTGTTGCTGTCTTGTCTGGTGAGCCACAAAGGAAGGAGCATGGCCATCAATGAGGCAATAATGCCCCAATTCTCTCAGCCTTTCCTAATATGAGAAATGCTCCATCCCTCCACTCATTTTCACAGCCTTCCTCTGGAGTAGCTCCAACAGTTCCACATCCTTCCTGTTTTGGGGTCTCCAGAGCTGGAGGCAGTGCTCCAGGTGGGGGTCTCATGAGGGGCAGAATGCCCTTCCTCACCCTGCTGGCCATGCTGCTTTTGATGCAGCCCAGGATACATCTGGCTTTCTGGGATGAGACAGCTCATGTCCCACCTGCCACCCACCACCAGCCCCAATCCTTCCCGGCAGGGCTGCTCTTGACATGTTTGTCCAACAGCCTGTATAGATACCAAGAGTTGCCCCAACCCAGGTGCAGCACCTTGGAAGAGTGCAATTTACCCCACTCCATGTACTAACTTCTTCTGTCTATCTATAAAACATCCTGCAAAATGAGGGGATTTTTAAAATCACAGCTTGGAAAAATACTATTATTTTCTCACCACCAATATGGTCTTGCTTTTATTACTGTCTAAAACACATCTTGGATTTTATATAGTATATATTATAAAGAAGCCTTAATTTCCTTATAGACTAGATAGAAAGTACCTACACAATACAGATAATACTTTCTCTGGATCCTCAGATAAGCAAGTACTCAAGTCAAATCCTGAGTTATGCAATGTGCACAGGACAGGGTAAGCTGAACTGCTGATTATGGTACTGGTAGAATGCAAGCCAGACAGATGTTTACTTTCTGCATCAGATATTTTTCATTCTTTACTAATCTTAAAGCAGACACTACACTATAGCTTTGTCTAGTTGCAAAATAAATGTTTCAGAACTACCCCAAGATATTGTGCAACTGCTGTATTAACAGGGTGCCTGCACAGAAAATGGTGATGCAGCACTATAGACCAAGATGTGCTGTTCTACTGCAGTAAAGCTAAGCCAAAACTGCTTTTCATTATCTACAGAATACTTCTATACACTGCATCCCTTTATCATATCACTTTCAAAATAATCTTGAAATGACTGTCTTCATTGACACTGCATTTTCCATTAAGAAAACAAGCGGTAAAGTTATCAAAGAGATGTTTATCTTCATCCATTTCAGATCAAGATAAGACAATTTACATTATGTCATATCAGAGAACTGTTTGTTCCAACTACCAAAACACCTGAAAAACGCCATAAAACCCAACTCGTACATGTGCATACATATACATGAACACTTGACATTACCTACCAAGGAATGTCTCTTTACATGCTCTCTTCGTGTAAACAGCTTCCCACAGATGTCACAACTGAAAGATCTCACGCCTGTGTGGATGAGCAAGTGTCTCTTTAGTGTTCTTCTGTATTTGGCTACATAATTACAGTGTGGACACTTCAACTTGTTCATGATTAAAGCAGAGGAATCGCCTACAAGATAAAAAGCCATCAGGAAAAAAGATGATGAAACACACAAAAAATATTTCAATATATTCTGCCTGGAGCACAAAAATAAACAGGTGCTAAAACAATAAAGTGAAACACATGACTCATCATCAGCCAAATCAAGACAATGCCTGTCTGCAGAAATCACAAATGCTGGTCAGTTCTGCATGTACAATTCTACTAGAAAATGACCTACTTGTGACCAAGGCATTTTTACTACAGAAGTCTTATTTCATGAATTGGAATAAACTAACTACAGTTTACCAATGCTCCATTTTCCTAGAGGTCAGTTATAGAAGAAAACACTTGCTTCTGGATTAGAAACCCTCTAACTATGCAGCATTTAGACAGTCACAATCTTCTCTCCCAATATTCTATTTAGAATTACATGCAGGAACTGTCTACCAAGATGTGACTTGACAAATTAATAAAAAGAAAGTATAACTGAGAAAGAATGAATATTGACAAAAGGAATAGGACACTAAGAGGTAGCAAAATTCTGAAATTCTCTAAAAGGAAGTTATTGGTTCAGATTTTACCTATTTTTCTCCTTTAATCTAACAGTAGAATAAATAAAAAGAGCAGAAAAAACTTCTGGAAGTAGCAATATCTCACTTCTTCCTTACAATGGATAAAAACTCTTTATACAGTTTGCTCAAAGAATATATGCAAACAGGTTTAATACAGCTGCCTATTACCATTTGAAGACCAACACAGGATTCTATGACGTGGAGAAGGCCACACAGGAACATAAGGATGATTTTGATAATAGTATGCTGGCTCAACTTACTACAGATGAGAATTTATGAACATAATCATAACCATCTAGAAGCATCCAAAAAGCACTGGCTAAGGCTACATGATTATGTGCAAGAGTTTCTAATGTTTAGGCTGGCAGGAAGAAAACATAAGTAATTGTGTGTTATGTGCACAAGCGCACAGGCCTGTTATCTAGAGTTGCCTCCTTTGAGCTTCTAAATCCATCATAACATGGAGGTTACATTTTGCTAATATTCACAAGTTTACATATTGGAGCACTCATGTGAGCTGCATGTCAACACAATGTCACATAATGGCTTACATGAGGAAAAGTAAGTCCTATAAAGGCAGACATCAGGCCTGTAAGATACATGGGAATTTAATGGTTTAAGAACAGGCAGACCTCCTAAGATTCAGCTTCTAATTTCTTGACTGCTAGCAAATTTCACCTTCTGATGGCCAAATTTCTTCTTCTGTAAACTTTCTTCTATTTAAAATAAGCCATAAGCCACATCCAGTAACAGCTCAAAGAGAAGAGGTAAGCATTAATGTTACCCAGTATTTGATATCTTCTTTTTACTGAAGACTTTATATAAGGAACTAGCAACAATTGTTTTAGATGTTTTAGATATGGTGGTGTTTTCAGTATGTTTTCAGACAGAAAAATAATTACAGATAATTGAACTGACAGAAGAAGGCTTAATTACAGCTGCACTGCACTAAAAGCATTTATTGCAATGAAGTTTTTTAATAGCAAGACAAATGCTGAGATCCCCTTTTAAAATTTTATTTAATTCCATATCTTAACCATCCAAGTTTTCAATTTCAAAGTTATCTATATTTAGCTTAGTAAAGGGAAGGAAAGCTATCAGGTCATTAAAAACCTCAGGTATCTTCACACTCGGTCACAATACAAGAACTGATATAAATCACATTCTGTTTTTACTCTTCTATACATTTGAATTCCTTTTCCTTCCCCCAAGGAAGTACAGAAAGACAAATGATATGGAAGAAGATTAAATGTTTACATAATCTCATAACCCTCTAAACGCATAAATATTACAAGCAGTGACACAAAAGATAGAGAACCCCTATCAGAGAAAAGAAAATCAACCTACTCTCCATCACACTTACCATTTTCCCAAGCTTCCTTTGGCCAAGATTCTGGCAGCAGTCCATACTTGAAATCACTTGAAGTACCCGGTAGCAGTCCATACTTGAAGTCACTTGAAGTACCCGGCAGCAATCCATACTTGAAGTCATTTGAAGTACCCGGCAACAGTCCATACTTGAAGTCACTTGACGTAGCTAGTAAAGACACAGTCTTACTTTAGCTTCCTGGGTTCTAATCAGTCACCAATCTAATCTGTTTAGCAAAATATATATCCTTTTTAAACTGTGACAAAAAGAGTTTCTAACCTTAAAAAAGGTTAATTATAAGTATGTTTTCACATAGTATTCAATACTAAAACTAAGAAATAACTGCATTGCCAATTTTATCAAAATGAGACCTTCAAACTACTCTCCACAGCACCATTTCTTCTCCCCATCTTGAGAAACATTCAAAGCCCTTTTCATACTATAGGGACTTTGTTGGTAAGGGTATGTATTCCCTCACTATCCTCATGAGACGGCTGAAAGTTTTCCCATTGGATTCTCTTTACAAGTGCTTCGTGCAGTGAATTCACCCGGACGGCCACAAGCAGTCTAGCTGGTACAAAAGTAAGTATTTTCTACTGGAGGCATGGGACTTTTTTATTGCCTTAAAATATCTACATGGTGTATATATATATAGTGCTTTAAATACCTTTATTTATATAAAGTATCCTACAGCTATGTTTAAATCCTTTTCTGAATAATCATCTCCACTACTCTATAACCACATCAATTCAAGACACCGCAATTACTTGCAATGTAACAGCTTAAAAGACTAGTTTGCATATTTACATTTGCTCTTAAGACAAGATCTTCTGCACTTTACATTGTCTTTGTATCTTTTTTCCTCTTTAAAAAAATAAAACCATTCAGAAGTGAACAAACCTTAAAAAGATCTTTGCTTGTTTAATTTTATACTTTATAAAAAGTAAGAATTGCATCAGTGAACACGGAGTCACCATTACAGAGCACAGAGAAGAGAACTATAAATAGTACACAATAAAGCTACACTAAGAATTCGACAAAATCATATTTGTTGGGCAAAAGCTCTTCTGGCAATAGTGTAAATCAATGTTCCCCCCAGTTCCCAAGACAGGAGTTTGTTGGAAAACATGAACTCATAAATCCATTAGTTTCCTCACAGGCAAACAGTTGTTAAATAAACAAACTGCAGTGGTAACTGGCAGATTTCCTTTTATTTCTCTGGATGGTAGTCAGGTTCTCACTCTGGATTCCCAACGTCACCACTGTGAAAAGTCTTGAGGAGATGTATTCTTGCTTTCAAGCCTGAAACTATACATTTTAATAGTCCAAAGACTTCTTTTTATCCCTACACTGTTCATTCTAAGGATTTTTTTGGGAAAGGAAATTCTCTTAGGCTAAAATGGAATTTCATGCAGCTAGCAGCAAGCTGCATATTTAAGCACTTCCAACTTGCAGTTTTACTGGAAAAAGTACAGATTACAAATTCTCACACCATGAGACACATACAGTAGTTTCATTTACTGCTCAGGCAGCGTTACCATTGGCAGCAGTGATTTGGTCTGCAACACAATACAACAGTTCAAAAGGATATCACTTAACAGGTAGGAAGCTTATAATTCCATATTATCCATTAGACAATGGCAAACAACTAGCAAAACTGGCTCATGACTGCCAAACTAGGTATTCCATCAGAGGTTTTAGAAAACAGAACTTGAGTGAATGAAGAAGCGAAATAGCAGTATTTTAGCTCATCTAACTACCTATTTTGGTATAAAAAGAAAGAAGAGAGAAGGGAATAAATTTTCCTGTCCCTTAAGAAACACAAAGCAGTGAGGAAAATTTTTTTAATTACTGACTCTAATTTCAATTGCTGACATAACTTCTGTTACATCCAAAAGAGGCAAGAACTCCTTATACTAATTTGGAGTGATGGACTCCAGCAATGGCATCTCAACAGCTCAAGGAATAGAACACAGATACCCTATAGACATGCCAACTACACATTCCTTTGAGGTGAGGAGGAAGACTTCCTTCTGTAATACACAAGAAAGGATTAGTGAGGAAGCAATGTTTTATAGTCTGGGTAAGAGCAAAGATGACTTGATCTTAAGGCTAAAAGCCTTCAAACTAAAGCAGGCTTCAGGAACTAGCAGATGAAAAAAATAAAATTATTTTTATAATGATTTATTAAATCCTTTCTTTATAGATTTTTCTCCTTGTATTAGAACTGTAGCTGAATGTAGCTGAATAGTGAAAGATCAGTCAGTAATAAAGTTTTTTAATTACTTTTCTCCCTCCTTATAGGATGAATATCTGTAAGATCAACAGACCCAAGTTTTTACTGCACACAGGTGTAACATTATGCTGTACACAGGCCACATTGTATAGCTTCCTTCAGAATAAGCATACACCAAAGACTGTCCATAAATAAGAACTGGACCAAGCTGAACACATTACACAGTCACTTTGACAATTCTTCTGGATTTAAGAGAACACAAATTAAATTTCACTAGGAACATTTATGCACACAGCTGGTATTTCAGTTTGAGGGAACTTAGGAGCTCAAACCCCTGCATAGTTTGAGACCTTGGCACAAGACTCAGCATAGAGCCAAATAGATTTAAGAGCTGTCATCTAGTGTAGGTAGTAGCTACTAAATCTTTCAACCTCCAACTGGAAGAGAAGATCCACTATAACATGAAAGAACACCAGCACAGATATCACAAGAGATAAGAGGTTGCTACATACGCTTCAGTCCCTGTATACATTACTAAGTAGATAATAATTAAACCTAATGCTTATTCTTAGAATAATTCGTTGACCTAGAAAACATGCTTTCTAGATTAAGCACACATTTAATATGTTCAAAACAAAACCATGAAAAAGGCATCTTTAGTGTCTAATGGCTCATCCAAACAGGATAGACTTGAATTACACACAGACTGGAAGCTGGAAAAGCAATACCTAGCCTCTACTACCTTCCCCAGATGGATATAGAGCCTACAGTCAGGTAAGTGATGCCTTAAGTTTTAAGCTTTTTTCTGTTCTGCTTTAGTGTGTAGCTCTTAGTAACACTTAATATGAAGCTAAGTTCTCTTTACAGCATAGTTAGACAAAACAATTCTCTCCGGCCCAAGATTCAAGGACAATCATTCCGAACCTCAGGCCCAAGCATAAACAACGTAAAAAGAGGAGGGCAAGCAAGGAGGATGGAACTTCATAATTCAAAGTTGTTGATTGGACAGTTAACCTTAATATGCAAATGGACCATAACTTACAAAAGTGTGAAACCCTGTGACCAAGTCCCTTTTTGCGTCCATCTGGAGGGCCACCCTGGCAGGGCTGCAGCCGGGCTCTTGTATTGCCAGGGTGTGGCCTTTGAAGGCCTTTCAATAAATACCTACTTTATTCCTCTAGTTTTGTCTAGCCTCTCTTCCAGGTCAAACTGATAAGACATTATAAGCTTCCAGAATGCAACATATTTACAGACCTCTGCGGCTCATAATATATTCTCCCACTTCTCCTCTCACCCAGGCTACTGTCCCCTGAAACCTGCTTGCAAAACTAGACATAATCATCATCTGACCTGTTCTGGTCAACTTGAAGCCAGATGATAGCCTCTTGCTAGGAGGCTGAAAGCAACTGTGGATGCAGTCGTACTGGTAAACTGGGGGTGGGGTGCAAAGGGGGAAAGTATAGACAGGTAAGGCAGATCTTTGAGAAAATTTTTTTTAAAAGGCTAATTAGAAGTAACAATATTCTGTGTCTCCCAACCAAGCTGTCTGACTACAACTTTTCTCTGATCCAAGGTTACCTTTTTACACTTTGATTTCTAAGACGTATATGTTAATAATCCAAATGTCAATTCACCTCAAACATTTTTCCATTCTTCTAGCCCGCATGGATAAAAGGCTATCAATAATCTTATCTTTAATAAAACTCAACAACATGCAAAGCCAAAATAGTAAGAAATAAAACAGAATACAAAGAAGCTGATTAACTAACAGCACTAAAATGCACACTGTGTTGATTTGAGAAGAGATAAGGACAGTGTGAAATAAAATGAAGTGGTTGTGTAGGCTTTTACACTACCAACAAAAGCTATCAAAAACATTGTGAAAGGATTTTATATTCTGCTGCATTTGTACTCAGGGAAAAGGATAACCAGAAGCCAGATACAATGATTTTCAGTTTTGAAGGCAAGAGGTAGGTGTGCATCACCAGCAAGAGAGAACATGTCTAAGCCAGAAACATCCTTAGTTTGACAAGTTTCGCTCTTTTTCTGCGACTAGAAATATGCTGATTCGGGGGCAGAAAAGGAGACGTTACTGAGTAGGACAAGATACAGGAAATAATGAGAAGTTCACTGACAGAAGCCATTGAGCAAGTTATTATAGAAAAGGACACAGACATATGGTGCACTGAGGGAAAAGATACAAAACTTTGCATTAGCTACAGCTGTCTGTAGTGAACTTAACTCCTGTTTTCTTTACATATATTAGCACTGGAAACCATGCCAAAATAAGAGAAAAAGAAATACTATTTTTCAGTAGCTTTTTTGACACTGCTCATCTAGATCAATTAAAAAAGACAGAAAGTAGACAGGATAAGCAATTAGGCCATAAATTTCAAGGATTGTAAAGAAAGCAGTGGTAATATACTGATACAATCTGGATTGCTACTAGAGAGCCGGATTTGTTGCTTATGTTAGGTAACATGACAGAGAAAACAGCCCTGCCAAGACTGACATACTAGGAAGGTGCGGGGGGGGGGGGGGGGAGAGTG
>VZTR01001335.1:275887-289557 GCA_013400775.1 Chaetops frenatus | reverse complement strand
GGGGGGAAGTATCTTGCACTCCCTTTGTTCCCAGAGTTTTCCTCACATCTTTAAACCTGCTTTTTCTGAAAAGGCTTATTCTGGAAGCACATTAGTGCTCAACTGCCTCTTGCAACAGAGAGCTCGGACAAAGACATTTTGCCAACACAATCTTACTCATATGCTATCTACTGCTTCCAATTTTTACTATTTTTCATTCAAGAAAATGCAAAATTGTCTTGATTACAGAGTCAGAACTAGCATCAACTACTCCTGACAGAAGACCAACTGATGCCAAATATATTATCCACTTGCTTTTCTACTTGATTATCATACCTTCCCTGAAAAATTCCTTCCCAAGAAAGTGAAAGCTATTTTGCTGATCTCTTCCAACAACTATACCAGTGAAACACAAGAAAGTAAAGAACTTTCCTCATGGAGACTATTTATTTGTAGGGGAGTTAATTGTTCTCATGTACCATTTTTATTTATGGAGTTGCTACCATCATCATCATCACTATTTCACAAATAAAAAAACCAACACTTCAGACAGGTATTTTTTTATTAAGTCAATGCATTGCACTGGGACTCCAAGGCATTTTCAGGCAGAAAAGATCTGTAGAGACCACAAAAACTTCTTCCCCAACACATTCACAAAGAAAACCCCAACAAAACACTGCCTACAGTCGTAGGCTCAGTGACAGACCATACTGTGAGAATGTGAGCAGAAGATCTACTTGTCTTTGGGATCATCCCTGAGAGAGGTAAATTTAATTAATGAGGAAGAGGTTGACCCTCATGTCAAAAAAAAAAAAAAAAAAAAAAAGTGGTTAAAGGTCCACCAAGAAACTTAAATTTTTTAATCAGGATATCAGCTTGAGGTTTAAACAAAATCTAACAGAGAGTTATAGTACTGTGGAAAAGTAGGAAAAACATACAATCTTTTTTCTTTTGTAACACAGTCAGTCAAAAGGAGTTTATTCCTACAAGAAATATATACGTGTCCTGGTAAGCCCATCAATCTTGATTTTTTCAAATTCAAAGACACCTGTCTTTACTGTAAAGTCCTAATAAAGTTGTGTTATGCTCCTCCCTTGCATTATGACAGAAGCTGTGACCAGCACTACAGTTACTGTAAGCAGGTTTAGCTGCTGTTTGTATCCTTCTGAAAAGTAGTTGTTTCTACAGCAAGCTGAATTAAATTCCTTAAGAACCCCTAAAAATCAGTCAGGAACTCTCTTCTTGTTCCATCAAGGGCTGTTTTAATCTTGCACTTGTTATCCTTTCCCTCACCCCCACCAGAGTACATGACAGCATTATCTAGCCTGAAAATCACAGTAACAAATTATACACTTGTAGCTTCATAAAGCTATTTGGTGCATGCAAGTCTCCTTAAAAATCAACACGGTCAGTTCCAGAAAGCATAAGCAATAGTTCACAGCTGTGTTCTGAAGTCTGAAGAGAGGACACTTGTACAAAAAATACAGGCCCAGATGAAAGACAAAACCAAGAAGCAAAGAAAATTGACAAAAGAACCCTGCGAACAGACATTACAAATATGATGAATTATATTCATTGAGCTTTTAGGAACTTTTGTAACACACTGTAACACTCTGATATACTGACTGTCTGCATGGTTATTTTCACCATGGTAAATGGTTCATTGTAGGATGAATGATGGCTGTAAAGATTTTTTTTTAGCAGATTATCAACTAGGAGGGAAGATACTAAGCTAGGTGGTAACATTCAATGTTTTAGTTAAACAGCTATTTTAATTAGTATAGCTAAAACTGGAGAAGTCTCGAAAGCTTAAGCAAAATGTAAATAAATATAAGACAGTACAAAGAACTTCAAACACATCCTAACTTCTTTAAAGCTTTTTTAAAGCTCACCAAAGTGCTACTTTTACAGGGAAGGTGTTAAATATAAACTCACTGGCAACACAGGGTGAGAGGAAGAAGAAGCAGCTGACATATCCTTATGGATACATGTAGAAAAACTCATGCTCAGCAAGGAGCAGTTTAACATATTTGCTTTACTGGAACAAGAGGGGTAGCAGATGCTTCAGAAAGCTTTTACTCTTATTATCTAATACTTACCAACTGTACCCAGCTGGAAAATTCCTCTACTATAGAACTCAAGGAAGTGGCTTCACAGATAAATTTTTGTAGTGAGAGGAGTGTTCTTAAATAAGCTTCCCTTCCACCATATCTACACTATTTATTTCCCATCACAAAAGCATCAGACCAACACAAACCTAAATCAAGGGCACAGAAACTCACAGCTCATAACCACTGGTGTTATCTCCATCAGAACATGACAAAGCATAATAGTGGAAGCTCGCTGTTACTCTTTTAGCAAGCAACAGGAGAGCACATTCCTTAGCTCTGAACATAAGAATTTACTATTCCTTATTTTTCTTCTTATAGAATTGTCTTATATCTGTTCCAGATGACATTTTCTTACACATTTTTACCTCTCGGTGCCTATTATTTTTGGTAGTTTTTCATCCCCACAAGAAATTTAATCCAAAACTAAAAAGTTATTGTATAACCTGCAGGTTACTCTACAACTCATTCCTGACATTCTTCCAACTCTCCACGCCTCCTCTCTTCCACCTTTTCTTTGGCATAGAGGGAGCAGTTAAAAGAAGAGTGTTTAAGAGTGGAATCTACCTGCAAAGCAAAGAAAAAGAGCCACAAGTAGAAGAGAGAGAATACCAAAAGCTGAAGCACAGACTATGGGTGAAAAGTAAGCCCTATTTTAGTCACTCTTCCTGTTTCAAACAATATGCATGCATGTAAGACCTTAGTAAAAGTAAAGGTATTATTACAAAAATATTAGATATGTCTTCCAAAAGAATTCTGACACTGACAGAAAATGTAACTATGTACTTGGGAACATATATGCTGTGCTCTGAAAATACCAAGGAGATCACTAGTTGACTAGTATTTTAGAGCTCAGTAAAATTCAGAGCCCTGCAGTCACAAAAACTTCAATGGTTTTGGACAGACGCCACAACAGATATTCAGTATGCTCTGTCTCCAGTACAGTTCTTTTCATCAAAAAGCTACATAGATGTATTTTGTTATTTAATTCTTTAGCATAACAAGGAAACATTGGTTCTTCTGTCAAAAAATAACAAGGACTAAACATATTGCACTGGCCATGTCCTCAATTATTTCTCCAAGAAATCTTCACAGCACACATACAAAACTCCATAGCATCCAAACAATTATTTATATCTCTTGTTGGTGCCACCATACAGTAGACATATTCTCTGTATTTCCATCAGTAAAAGAGGTTGACTATTTACCCCATATAAATCAACAACAGAATTCACATGTAAATTGTGTCAGAATTGTGGTATTTGTGCAGCTAATACACACACCCTCAGCTCTTGCTCCAGACTCTCTGTTGTCCTTTTTCATGGCAGTGCAACTAGAGCAAGTAGCGCAGCCCAGCAGAGGCAGAATTGTTGTGCGGGTGCTGAGGACTCAACATCTCCCACTACCTGCAGCTAAAGGTGCTTTACTTAGGCAAGATCTAACCTGGTGCTGTGGACCTGAGGCCTGTTAGTGAGTGGCATGTTCCTGAAACACGGCTTCTATCCTCAGCTCAGCCAGAAGGAATCCTGTGCAGTCTAACAAAGCTTAGCCAGCAAGAGAAGTACAGGAAATTCACTTCACAAGCGCACACTCTCAAGTAAAGCTGCAGCAGACCTACCCAGAGCTCAGAGATGAAGACCAGAGATAAGTAACGCCCCTGAAGCATTTGCACAACTGCTCCTCAGCACAGCTGCTTCTCCAGAGCTGCTCTGTTGTGTCACACTGCTCACTGAGCCCACGAAAGTCTCTTGTACCGGAGAAACACATGCCCAGTCCCAGCCCGCGCTGCTCTGCGCTGGCACGTGTCACCGCAGTGCCACCGCACAGCACGGCCGCGGGTCCCCACGTGCCCCCTGCGCCACCACTGCTCGCCTGTGTCCCTCAGCCCCGCGGGCAGGAGCAGAGCAGGGCCCCTGGAGGAGACAGGACATCCACAGTTCCTCGATGTTTGAAGCAGGCGTACATTTTAAACTGCTTTAGAAACAAGACACATCTAAAGGATTTCGTTCCAGCTGTGTCTCAAATCCACCCCTAATTTGGCCCTTAAATTGCAGTAAGTTTTCAAAACTATTAATTCATCAAAAAGTGAGGCAGGTAAATGACAGTACTTGCATATATTAACAGTAAATGCATATATAACTATTCATGCAGCACAATAATTTAAAAAAATAAAAAACTGAACTTAATTACATTACACAGTAAACAGTCTGCTGCTTATAATTCTTCGTGTGACTGTATTTGTTTAGCAAACAGATATTTAATCTTATTCTACCATTTACATTAACCATAGATCCTTCAGGATAAAAAATTCTATCAATTCTGTCACTCTCAGGATTTATTTAAATCATAGTTCAACAAAAATATATTCCCCTCTAATATATGTCATTGGGGCACCTCTTGCCAGTGTTTCACAAACCTTTTATAAGTGTTTCTATTATAGTAGCCAAGATTACTCCATCTTGTAGCTTCTCAGACATCCTAACAATAAGAATCAGCAGAATGTGACACTAAGGTGAAGATAACAGAAAAATCTTTTGCTAATGTTGGGAAGGAAGAAAGGCTGTTACTGTCTGTGCAACCAGCTAACACTAGCCACCAGTTATCACTCCTTGATTTTGTGCCGAATAGTTGCCATAGATTAAATACAAACATAAGAATTTTCATTTCTACCAGCTGCTAAGGATGCCCATTTCAAGTGTCAAATGCAAACAGCACATTACATACTACGTGGCACAGCCATTCCCTTCTCTAGCTTATGATCTGCCACTGTGCCATAAGGCAAAGAATCAGATTACCAATTTAGTAACCTGAACACTGTGCTGACTTTTCTAATCCAATCCAACATACCTTTACAAAAGTTACAAAGTCAGGTACTTCATTCAATACTTCAATTTTCAAATGACATAACTGACATTAAGCAATATTTACCTGCTTCTTCTTTAATAAATGACAAATCTTCTTCTGGATATGGGACTGACGGTTGCAACACTGAGCAATCTTCAGAGTTCTCTTCAGTACTAGGTGGTATATTATAAATAAATCTCTTTGCAGTTTGGTTTTTCCTTCTTGCTTTTCCAGGTTCTTGAGCTGATTGTCCCTGTGCACCCATGTCATTCCACACGAAAACTTTTCCCTCACCTTGAGATTCATTTTCAGCCATTTCAGGTGAGCTGTCCTGGACCCAACTGCAGTCATTCATTTGGTAGCTTTCCATTTGGCCCTCGTCAATAGGGTAGGGATCACTCTCAGTTTTTATGCTACTTGCCAAGTTGGTAAGGTTTCGTGTTGCCCAGAAGCTGGCAACTTTTTGATCCCTTGGAGATAAGCCATCCCTACTAACAGATCTTCTGTTGTAATCCACTACAACAGTCTCTGGAGCTTCTGATTTTATACTTATGTTTAAGGCATCTTTAATGAAGTTGCGGCAGGACTGGACAACCTCCGTCATCTGAAGGTAGCTAGCCACCGACATCACTTCAATGGCGTTTTGGCTCGTAAGCACGAGGTTACCAGAATACAAGAAGTCCAAGATGACAGAAAAACCTTGAACAGCACAACGTCTAAATAGGTAACAGTGGTTTGGTTATGGCTTTCTTTGTTTGTAAAGCAATACAGAGTCTTAAAGAAGCGGCTGCCTGCAACCAGGATGTTCTTGTGAGCTCTGAAGACCCTCCCACTCACGACAATATTAACATCACAAAGAATGCCTTTCTTCCTCTGCTCGTTGAGCTCTTGCAGGAGCTGATAGCAGTAAGAGTTCTCATTTGGCCTGCTGTTAAAATCACAGTATCCTTCATTATTCAGTTCTGATGGTAACTCTGCCTCCTGCAATTAAAATAAACCACAAATAAAATTAGTTCTTAACAAACGCTTTCCTTACTTCTTCAGCACTATAATAAGGATACAAAAATAAACTAAATAAGATAATTCTAATCGAACTATTTTTTTTTATTTATGTTCTTGGTCACAAAGTCAGACAGGAATATATAATTAATGAGATATTTCTGAAAAACTGAAAATCATCTTCTCATTCTGCACCTTCCATCCCCAAGTTTGAAACAAACAGAACGAGTAGATTTGCCTTCAGGGCAAAGAAAGGGAAATTTCAGCCAAAGTAAGGAAATACATGGTTGAGTGTGAAATACTTGTTATTGCTAACCCACATATATTAAAGATTCAGGAGCCTCTCTTTCCAAAGATTTAACTAGACGATTCTTACATAGCTAACCCCTTGTTCTTCCCCAGAAATCTCCATTTAAACAATTAAGCAGAATCATAATAACTGATTCAGCATTTTCTTCACGCTGAGATATGTATACATAAATTAGGATCTGTATGTCCCAATCCGTCTGGAATGTTTTAAAGAAAACATATTGCTGAAGCAGTTATAACAGCAAATATATTTCTTATACAGATTTACAAATTAAGCATTTATCCTTTGTTTTTTAACTGTAGCAGGTTTAGGATGCAGATGACAAAAAAATCCTGACTTAAGATTCCATTAAAATACTTAACTAAGACTTTCTTGAAATAAGCCTCACAAACTTTCCAGTGCCAACACTGGCACATACTTACTATGCACACACAATCTTTCTAAGATGTGATCTCAAACGTGGCTTCAAGATTTTGCTAAAATCTGGTATTTTCAGACAATCCAACACCAATAAATAATTCATTATTAAAGATTAGTTCAGACAGGAAGAGGTCTAGAGATCTGAACTGGATTTTAGAGCCTGTAGAAGACTTCTATCTCATATTTAGATAATGATGATTCAGAGACTGCTACAAAGCAGCAGCTAGTAGAAAGCAGAAAACACAGACTGGCATATTTAAGACCATACTTATATGGGTTGACATATGCTGCCATCAAGAGCAGCAACAATGACAGTCTGTTTCATACTAGATCTCCAAGATTCTCTCTTCTTTCCTAACAAACAAGGGAAGTTCAAAACTGGATAGCTCCAAGCCAAATCATCATTTTCTTCGCTCATCTCCTAAAACACCTCACTGATTAGGGAGCTAGAGGTGGTGTTAAAGCTCACCTGCCTCAACATTACAGATCAAAATCCGTGTTAAGAAGGTAATGTTAGCACTCTCATGAGCCCATAATCTATGCTGGGGCTAAAATACATGTTGCAGGAAAGTACTACCCTTAATTTGGGACTACAGCGGAAACCAGCTCATATATTAAAAAGTCACTTTCCACCACACAGGAATTAGTGGATTAAATCAGTACTCGTCTCAATTTATAATCCCAGTGCAGATCACTGGTATCACAACTGAGGCTGTAACTACATCTAAAATGGTGTTTACATCTATAAGCAGCAAATAAGGCCCAGTATAACCAAAACAGAAACTGTGCCATTTCAGCATCCCCTGCAGAGAAATTTCAGTTTGCTACAACATTCAAGTTGCTTCTGAATCTCTATCCTTCTCAGAAAAACACTTCATTGAAGAGGAAGAAATAAAAGCAATTAGGCTTTTACATGAAAACAAGCAATAGATCTTTGCCCAAACTCATCTTAATTTTTTCTGTCTTACTTTCTGACGTACCCCAAGTACTCACTCCCTCAGATCAAGGCTGAGAAACAGTTTGCTCCAGATGTGGGACAGCTAAGGCTGTCACTTTAAGTCCTCAGCAGATTTTGTTTCTGGACTAGCTTCCTGTCACTTCAGTAACAGAGCACTGCACATTTTTAGAACACCAATTACACTGACACTGGATCAGATTAAGATAAAAACTATGGTACCCTAAAGTGTTGTCTCGCTTGTCAATCATCAGTGACTTGCACCTCACACAGTAAATGTTAGGTAGATGCTATGATAGCTGCCAATTTCATTCTCTGAGAACATATTAAACACTGCATAAAATTTTCAAAAACAACCTGCATCAGCTCTTTTCTTTTGAGAAATGTCTGATTAAATAAAGGAGATATTATGGAATGGAAATGGACATTTTAACTGAACAAGTATAAGTACCCAATCAAGATGGGACAAAAAATAAATCGATATTTACAATGTGGGTTTTTTTTCCCCATGGAACAGGATAAACCAGCATGGTGAGGAGGAACTTCAGATCACAAATGTGCTACAGAAAAACGAGACTTAAATCTTCCTTATGACAAGAACAGAAGGTTGAGTGGAAAAATGACACATTATACAACCTGTGTCCAAGCTATAGGGGTGTGTGTTGAGGAAAGAGATCAATCAGTGTTACAGCTTTAATTTGTATTATAGCTTTACAGATGTGGATGCATCTGTAACTATAACATAAAACTAACTACAGTACTAAAAATAACTGTTTTAATGCTGATATGGTACAGTTAACCCTAGTGCCACAACTCAAATGAAGTCCTGACATCTGAACAGTTATCAAGTCTATGTACACCAAGTGTGACAGGTAGAACTGACATTTATTATGAGAAAAATTAATAAAATAATATTGCTTTAAGAGATTTAGACATTGATACAGAAAAAATACGATACAGTTCAACAGGAGGCACAGTGCAGAAATCAATTACAGGAAAAAAAGTACTAGCAAACTTCTGTTACTTACATGACATATCATCATAAGGGTTCTGTTTTTCTAATGAGAACAACAAACTAATGATATTTGCTTAGATGTCAATTATATTTTCAGCATACAGACACCACATTCTCATCAACTAAGTTACCTCAACACCAAACCACCTCATCCTTTAATAAACACTAGTTAGAAATAAAAGATAATAATCAGCACAACTTCATTTCAATTTGTGGAATCTTCAGTGTTCTAAGTCAAAAACTACTCTCTGTAGGTGAGATTAAGAAGTGCTGTAACAGAACTGCAACAGCTCAAGGAAACTAATATTGTGCTCTGTTTCAAATAGACTTTTCTGAATACACACAAAGATAAAGTACTATTTTATATGTATAATTCATTAATTAAACTTGTCCAAAAACTAACAGGAGCAGAGACAGATGATCAAAAACTGCTACTAGACGTTTAGTTTTTTTGGTTTTCTTTCTCTACTGTTCCATCAGCATACTCTATCCCTGGGAGGAAGAACAGTGAGGGCAGGAAGAATTAAGAAAAACTCAAATCAATCTAACCACAGATTCCATCTCAGTTACATGTATAAGAAAAGTAGTTATGCCACATTTTTTAATCCCTTCCCTTCTTCACTAACACATCTTGTTCTACAGCAGTTCCCTGTGATCCCAAATTAATTCTTACCCCGGTAAATGGATTTTATAAAAAAGTAAGCTACCAGTAGCTTCTTAACCACGTGCAGCTACAGAAGAAAATGATCTCAAAATACGGTCCCACCAGGTGCACACAACACTTCACTGCAATTGTACACACACAGCATCACTCACAGACAACTTAGCAATTTCAAACTGTTTCATTAATTGCCTAATATCAAATTGAGTAGTTTGAGGTTTGGTAAAAACACTACATGAAAAGACACTAAGTGACAGTCTACTCTGAGGTCTGATTTACTCCTCAACTTCTTTGCTCTGCTAAGTGTAAGTCAGGACGTTAACTTAGAACACTGTAATGTAACTCTTACATCTGAAGCATGACTTCCATTCATCACTGCTCACATAATGCAAACAATTCCAGTTCACATGGAAAAAATAACACATCAAAGGCCTTCCTCCTTTTGGAGAGCTTCTGCTTTAAACCAACATGCCTGTTAGGCTGGAGAAGGCTTTTCTGGCAGTATTTCCAAAGCTCAGCTTTAAATTATGTCCAGAAAGAAAATGTCTTAAGAAGATGGCTTGAGGGGAGGAACCCCCAGCAGACAGTAAATCTGCATCTTATGGACCCAAATTCATCAAAGAATTAAAATATTTTGCCATGATATCCCAGTAAGCATCCATTTCTTAAGCTTCTTACAACACAATAGTCTGTTTACTAAAAAAACAAAAGGCAGTTTCAAGCTGATGATGGATTTCCTTAAGTTTTAATATGGAGAAAAATTACTTTAAAAACTACAATAGAAAAAGATTCAAGAATTTGAAGGAAGCATGGGCTGACAGCTCAATACCCTTGAATTACAGCAGCTGCAACCACTTGTGATGTATTTTGGCATTCCAAATTAAATGTATCCCAAAAATAAACTGAAATCATCACTCTTTTCTTCACAAGTGTAATATCCAACAGACCTATAGAAATTTCCACTGCTTTACTGTCTTAACACCTACAATTTCCTTTCTGCACTTGAGTGGTGGCACTATGCCATATGTTTATTAGCAGCTGCTAAACATGCCCTGCAGTTGAGGCTTGTCAAGTCCATAATACATGTGTGCTGTCTCTAACACAAAGGCTGAAAGATCCCTCCCAAGTTTCATTAAATCTAAACGGCTTTGCTGCCTCATTATGTATGTTGGAAATACGGTCAGGGTACAAATTACCTACTTCTGTTCCAAGTATCTGGTATCACGCCATTTAGAAAAAAATGGGGCTATTGTTTTGGTATTAATTTAAACATATGTATCAAAAGAAATTCAAGTGCCATTAAGCATATGAAAGGATACGGAAATTAAACATAAAAGGGAAAGAAAACAGAGATTCTTAACCAGGTTTTTGATAAAGTAACTGTAATGTGAAAGTGCACCACAAAGAAAACTACACTGACTCTTGAAAAACTGCAATTCCTTCCCTCATGAGAAGTTTTTAACTGAAATGTAATTGCAGAAGGATGCACAAAGCACTCCTTTCCACTCAAAAAACCCAATCTCTTTACAGCTACCTTTATCCCAACCTTATCTTTAATATAGTACAGAAGAACCACTGACTCATCTATCCTACTGTTTCATTTATTATCACAGTTACTACAAATTTTTTCTTAAACTATCAGTGGTATAAAAGCAGAGATTCATTTTTACAAATATTCCCATGACAATGAAATGTCTTCAAATAAGCATAATCTTCAAATACATATTTACATTAAACTTGTAGGCTACTGTGATAACAAGCCAATATTCTGTCCTCCCTTCCACCCTCCCAGTATTTAAGTTTTACAACACATGCAGGGTAAGAGGACAGAATGGGAAAAGAGTAGTTAACTGAGTAGGAGAAAAACGCTTGGAATAGCTTTTATTTAAATACAGCTAAAACAGAGTGAGAGAAGCTTCCAAGTATGGCAGGGATTAGGAGCATCCACTAACACAGGAGGCTACACAGTGACAGAACATACTTTTACAGAGTAATTATACACAACTCAAAGTTAGAAACTAGGCAACAAGATGGTAAGGAACATGCTGCAATAGCATTATGTGAAAATGGAACATTTTCAAAGATATGAAGAGGTAAAAGAAACTAAGAATGAAAGTTTCTTAATTAGAACAACTAATTGAAAGCAAGTTTGGCTAAAACACTGCAGAGCAAAATAGCAAACCCGAGAAGACTGGGGAAAACTGATAAGATGACCTACTACCATGAAACATCTGTAACAGTAGCTGCTATAAAACTACACTCACTGAAAAGGTAGTATTAATCATCTTGAACGTGAATGTTGCACGTGTAAATCCAAAAATAATATTTTGGATAACCCGTATTTGTACACCGTAAGATTTCCCCTGCAGTCCTGCAATAGCCTCACATAAAACTTGCCTACGTTTTCCAAATAGTTCTAAGAAAACCATCGTTCACCTAACGTTTTATCAGTCATCCTGTAACCCTGATATCCTCCCCGAACATTTGACTAGCAGCTCTTGTCCAAGGTACCCTGAGCTCCTTAGAGTGCTCATGTAATAACCTCAATGTAACTACCGCATTATATTTCAGCGTCCACATAAAGCTATCTAACAAACGTGGGTGTTTTAATTAAAACTGAATTCTAAATACAGAAAAACAGAATGACTAATCAATTAATTCCAGCTAGCAGTCTAACAATTTAAGAACTAGTCTAACCTGAAGCAACACTAGCTAATTCCCGTAGGCAAGTTTAACGCCAGCGAGGCGACCGAGCGAACTTCAGCAGTGCAGGCATCCCTATGAGAAAACGCTGCAGAAGGCTGCGGATCCAATATAAGTGTTCTTTAGGGGCTTTTCATCCACATATGTTCCAGGGCAAGCCCTGCCTCATTCGTGAAAGCAGCCAAGAAACACAGTGATTTGAAGTTCAGCAGGGAACGTGAAGAGTTTCACTACTCCTACAGCGTTAGAGGAGGGCTGGCATAGTAACACGGCTTTCAGGAAACCACATGTTTATCTCAAACACACACCAAGCGATTGCAGACTTCTTGCTCAGCAACTCAATCTAAAGCAATGCAATCGGGGAAAAGAGATTTCAGCGCGAAGAACTTAAGTACACGGAGTTATCCGATTAGTGCACCGGGGCCACACCGCTAAGCACGGCAGAGCGATTCCAATTTCACGCCGCCGAGTCCCCATTTCACAAGCGGTCGCTGGCCGGACACTGCCCTCCCTCCGCCTGTACCGCAGGAGGAAGTTGTAACGAGCGTATTTAAATCAGTGCTGTGACACTGGGATTCGTACGCAACTTTTTCCCACATCGCCGGTTTATCTTCACGAGATAAACAGATGAACTAATGAAAGCGGCACCCGCCAGCGCCGGTCGGATAACGGGAAAGAAGTACAGCCACAAATTACAGCTCGGGCGGTGTTTGTGTGCCTGCCCACATCCAGCGGGAGAGTCACCCCAAATCCCAGAGGGTGCTCGTCTCTCACTCCGGACGCTGCGAGAGCAGCGCGGCGTGTCCAGCCCGCCGGGCAACAACAACCGCGAGCAGCCATCTAAAGAAGTTCACACACGTGGGCAAAGAAAACCTCACCTATGCGAAAGGAGAGGCCGGAATTGTCCCTCCCTCCCCCTCCGCCGCCCCCTCCCCGTCCCGTACCTGCTCGGCGCTGCCGGGCTCGTTGAGGCGATGCTCGGCGGAGAGGTGGTGCCGCAGGAGCAGGGTGCGCTTGTAGTTGCGGGTGCCCTTGCAGAGCTCGTCGTGCCCCCCGGGCAGGGGCGCGCCGGACATGATCAGCTCGGGGGGCGCAGCGGCGGCGACGGCCGCGGTGCACCAGGCGCAGGACATGAGGCCGGTCTCCTGGCAGTAGTAGAGCCACAGGAACTCCTTGAGCCAGGAGCCCTGGAAAGAGATGTGCAGCTTCTGCAGCAGGGACTTGGGCCTGGCCAGCGGGAAGTGCCGGATGCTCTCCCCCTCGCCACTGCCCTCCGCCTCGTCCCCGCCGTCGCCCCCCGACCGCCGGCTGCTGCTGCAGCTGCCGCCCTCGGCGCCGCTGCCGTCGCCCAGGCTGCCCCCTTCGCCGTCCTCCTCGTCGTCGCTGCTGTCACTCAGCGAGCCCCCGTCCTGGACCAGATCCTTGCCCTCCAGCAGCCCCTCCGTCTCCAGTCCCTCCGCGCCCTCCAGCTCCATCTCCTCGCCCGCCCCCCGCCCATTGAAGTGCTTCCGCGGCCAGGCCGCGGCCTCGCAGCCATTGTTGGCGGCGGGGTGGGCGGCCAGGAGCCCCCCGCCGCCGCGGAAGGCCAGAGTCCGGCGGTTCCTCTCGGCGAACATGGGGCCGACGGCGGCGGGGGGCGACGCCGCGTCTTGGGGCAGCAGCAGCTCCTTCTCCTC
>VZTR01001335.1:264685-275199 GCA_013400775.1 Chaetops frenatus | reverse complement strand
CCGCACGTGCCGGCGGGGCGAGTCCCTCTGCCGGGCGTGAGGCGCGAGGCGCGGCGCGCGCGGTACCGCCGCGGGGCGGCAGCGGCAGCGGCAGCGGGAGGACCATGGGCACGGCCTGCGCCGTGACCCCGCCAGCGTGCACAGAATCACGGAACGGGGAAAGCTGGGAGGCACCCCAGTGGGTCATCTGGGCCAACCGCCCTGCCCAAGCAGGGTCAGCCTGGAGCGCGTGGCTCAGGATTGCTGCCAGACGGTTCTGGAGTAACGGGGAGGCTCCACGATCTCTCTGGGCAACCTGTTCACTACACCGCCGCTTGCTTGCTTCTCCCCCGCGCCCACTGGGGGAGAAACAGGAAAGAAAAAGCAAGGAGACTCGTAGGTCAAGGTACAGAATAACTCAGTGAAAAAACGAGAGAGAAGGAAAGTGGAACAAGTGCTCAGGCAGTCGCTGTCTACTCCCCAGAGATATGCCAGTTCCCGAGAAAAAGATGGTTAATTTCCCTACACACTCTCCTCTGGGCTCTGCCCAGAGCATGGAGTGCTGCTGTCCTTGGTTTAGTTGTGTCACCTCTCCCCCTGTTTGGCACCCCCAGTCTGCTCACTGCGGCATCAGAGTAAGAAACAGAAAGGGCCTCGGTGCTGTGCCGGTGCTGTTCAGCAATCACAGCCCACCCAGCTGCTATCAAGAACATTTAGTGAGATCCAGTACTACAAAGATAACAAAGTATCTTCCAGAGGGAAGATGATGGAGTCTTCCAGCTGAAGAAGTGCGGTGTTGTCGGTGTGGTGTGATGCTCATACGTATTCTCAGTAGTAAAAAAATACACCCCGCTGTGTCTTGGCCTGGAAATATGCAGGGGTCTGGGACAGCTGACCTTAAGCTTTTGAGAAGACCTTGCAAGAATACTATACAAATTCTATAAACAAGAATGGTTTTCTCCTTCCAAATAATTGCTTGGGAAAAGGAGGCATTTGGTAGGAAATTAATTTATGTTCTGGGAAAATTAAGAAAATCTTTCTAAAATTCTTGGGAGAGAGGAGAGTCAGTCGTGTAGAAACAGAGAAACTGTAAAAGGCAGTATCAGATTTCCAGGAGAGGAGCAAAAATGGTCTAAATATAAGCAAAGAGACAGATGATTGATAGGAGTAAAAGAATTTTTAAATTTGCCGTGCCTTGCTGGGGCACAGGTGGAGGTAATGATTCAGGTCTGGATCCACTGAAGTGAAGGGTTCCCATGACACAGCCTCCATACAACACAAAACGGAGCGGTACTTCATAAGGTCTTATGTTTTGTGATGTATCCATAATTTTGCATTCCTGTGGTACTTGATTCTCACCTGTCAGCATTTGTCAGCTAACTCAGCCCTTACCTAAGTTAGAATTTTTACCCATTTTATTTTATTTTTAAAGAAATACTTCATGGTATAGATTCTTTCTCACTACATGTTTAAATCAGTGCAATGGAAGTGAGTGTATCCAGAAAGTTTGCAGGAAGAATCCCGTCTGGGAGTCACATTTATGGAGCAGACTGCTTGTGATCTCCAGGAACATTAAGTGCACCCTGGACTGGTTTGTAAAAACCTATTCCATGGGCATCCAGGAATGAGCTGCCCAATACACGGGAGGAATGGTAGGAAAAGGAGCTGTAGGACTTCTCTTCTGAAGTGCAATTAGGTGTTACTTGATTGCAACAGGTAATCTCGAGTGGTAACAAATCGATACAGAATCATAAAATGATTTAGATCGGAGGAAGCCTCCGGAGTTCACTCAGTTCATAGCAGTGCCAGCCCTGAAGTTACAGTAAGTTTCACAGGGACACCCTCTCAGTCTCTCCCCGGGTGTTGACCGCTTGCAATAGCTCCTCCCAAATGGTCTCAAGCCTTTTTTGTCAGCTCACTATGAGGGATTCCACCGCGGTGCAGTGCTCTCAGAAAAGGGAGCATAACTGAATCATTGTTGCTAATTTAATTGTTCCATAACGCCTCTGCCACACTAGAATCCAGATTTCATTGGTCTAGTTATTAATTGCATTTCACTGTCTTCACAGACACCTTAACTTTTGCATGAGTAACTTTTGTTGCTGAGTAATTTGCAAAAATATGCAAACCACTTAAACGTCACAGCAGAAATTCTCATTTTCAGACTGCTTTGTTGCAAATATGGTTTTCTATTGTGTTCATAGTAGGACAAAATATTTCCAAAAGCATCCTGAGATGCTGCAGCAAAAATGTATTTATTTTGTAACAAAATTGCAGTTTCTTCAACTTTTCAGTTCCCCTGACAAACCCACATGCTACTAAGGCTCATAATTAAAAAATAACCATTGATGTACACCTGGTAATTTTTTAACATACCTTTTTCACCCACGATCTTTTGAGAGTCAGTAGTGTTTGTTTACTGCCAAAGTTCATTCATTTGGACAAGAGCCAGGATATCTTTGCTTTTACACTCTTTGATGGGACAGTGTAGGTAAGAAATCTTTAGAGGTTAACTGTCCTAGTACTGTAGATGGAAAATGCAGTTTTATTACATCTGAAATCTAGTTCTCCAGAAACATGGAGCTTCCTTACCTTGTGTTTCTGGTAGTCCTTTGGTTCTTTCTGCTTCTTTCTCCTGTGTTACAGAAAGTTTGAAAGAAACTTCAGTTTCTTCTCAGTTGGAAAGAAACATAAACTGATGAAGCTTCCTGCAAATGAAAAGCCAGTGCCTCACACAAGACAAGAGAATTAATAATTGATACCTCAATGCTATATACATTATTACAGTGTGGCATTTTGCTCCAAAACTAGAAAAATCTAAACATAACTATGCAGCTGCCAGTCACTGGTAGCATTCTCTGCAGGGACACAGTCTAGGAAGGCATTGCTTGTTACTTATTTTGTTTTGTCCAATATTTAAAAATAAATGGTCATAATGCTGTGAAAAGGGAGTGAACATCACATAAAATACTGTTCATCACTCCAACTGTATACATATCCTGGGCAGAATGGTTTACAAAACTCCTTTGTGGCTGAATATAATCACTAATGTATTTCATATTTAATACTACTTAAAGCTCACTCTACCAAAACTTTTAAATTTGTGTTTGTATATACTGCTGAATTAGGTTTTCAGTGAACAAATTGCAAGCTCCCACACAAAAGCGTAGGATATTCTGCTTTTAGATGATAAAACCTGCTGTGCAAGACTCTAAGGATTAAGTTCTCATATTTGCATGATTGACGCCTGTGTGTTATCCATAGAATCATAGAATCATAGAACGGTTTTTTTGAAAGGGATCTTAAGTATCACATAGTTCCAAGCCCCCCACCATGGCCACAGACTGTTACACACATCCAGTGTCTCCTTTTGTTGCAGCTGAGGAGAGTATTTGAAGTCTGATGTAACCCTTACAGAAATGAATGAGAAATAGATCATGTCATGAGAAACATCATGCCATTCCAGTGTGTACCAATCATAAGCATTTTCAACGAAAATGCACTGATACCAGTAGCACATTATAACTGGAATGATTTGTGTCCTGAAATTCCTGCTGTGACCTAAGAAACACTTTCATGATGAGGCTGACTCTTCCAAGATAGCTTCTGAAACTGAGGGATTGTTGACCTACCCCTGGAGTACAGCTGTGCATTGGACGTTCAGTAAGGAAGATTCAAGATTTCTTTCAAAGAACTTTTAAGGCTCACTAACATGATTTTTTTTGTTATTGAAATCTATATTCCTGGACATATGAAAGTTTCAATTCAAATACTACTGCATATTGAGGGATTTTGGAAGCTGGAAGTTGACTGATAGGAGAGAAGGTACTCTTGTCTCTCAGGCAAAAGGATTTCTCTGCTGTGGGGATCACAAAGGAAAGGTTTGTGAAAAATGAATTGGAATTGGAGCCTCATTGCCAGGGTAGGAACAAGTGCACATTTTTTTTCTGATACTCCAGAAGTGGAAAAATAGATCATAGGAGAAAATAAATAGTATAAGCTTTCGTTTTGTAGTTTGAACTTTACTTCTCCACAGCACAAGTACCTGGAAGAGAATACAAAGATTGAAGCTAATGAGGAAGAACTCAGAAACCTTGATGCCATCCTTGGTCTGTAGTTCTGCTTATGCTGCATGCTCAGGTGCCAGTGAAGTACACACACCAAAGTAGATTTTGGTGGGACGTGTTCAGCTGCCTAGGGAGCACTGAATGCCTTGGGAAGACTTGTGTGTACTGGAATTTCATTACTGTCCGACCTGGCACAGGCATATCTGGTCATTTTGCAATCCTTGTTTCCAGATTACAATTGGAGAAGCCTTGAAAGTGTAATTCCTAATAGTAGGAACTCTCACGTTGGTAGTGTCAGCAGAATGTTTGGACTAAATTGGCAGCTGTTTCTGAGATAAATTGCACTCAAATTCATCTTGTGAAATAATTCCACTTGGAATTACCTTGTAAGTGATATTTGGAGAAGTGAATCACCATCTTCTTCAGGTTAATTACTTAATTTTGCACAATCACACACTGTGACCTTAGGTTAGGAAGATATTATGAATGAAAGCTAACCATCCGTTGTCTGATACCTGTTCCCTTGCATGCTCTTAATACACAATCATTATGAGATAATGTGCCTTAATTTAGCCCATGGTGGAAGAATTTTCAGTGTAATTGTATTAACTTCGTATTTACGGAAGAGTAAAATATACACGTGGACAGGTGTGTGTGTAAGATGCTGTAGCTTGGGCTTACTTAAATCTCTGAACAACAGTGTGTACCAGATGTAACTGTGCCACATGAAGGTTTTGCCAGTTTGTATCCCCACGTTTGCCCTCTGATGCTGCAGTTACTGCTGCCGTAGCTCAGCTGGTAAAAAGGTTTGTTTAAGAGCACTTTCGTTTGCTTCAGGCAAAGCGAGCAGGTTGGTTTAAACCCTCTTTGTTGACTAATCCATCTGACTTGTTGGAAGCGCACGAGGGAGTGCTCACTTAATTCCTTCTGCCAACAGAGCTGCGGGGGTGGAAACTCTCGGCAGAGGAGTGGTGAGAAACAACTGGAAGAAGGATAATGTCACCGAGCAGCCGGCACACCTGTCTGCCAGCTGAGCGCCAGCACATTACTTACTCCTGTCTGCGCCGTGGGTATTGTAGCTCCTCCAAACAGGTCTGTCCCTTTTCTGTCACACATTCCTGCCTTAAATCTCTTTCATATTAAGTACTTTTGTACCTCTCTGTCAATACAAAACAATTTGAAAGCATCCAGAGGTGTTAAAGCCTCCTTATTCAACAAACAGTGTCAGAAGGTCTAATGGGTGAGTACCAACGATTACCCTTGCAAAATTAAATGCATCATTTCCTTATCCTGAACTTGAGCTGTTCCTGTCGAGGATGCCGGATGCACAGGCAGCACCTGGATGCAGGGTGGCAGTGCTGCCCCTCAGCCGAGGGACAGTCTCTTCTGGGGCTGTGTCACACTGATTTTGCACTACCGGGGGAAGTTCACACCCGGTGAGGGGGCTCCAGACTTCATTCCCAGTTTGTACATTTTCTCATGGTCATGTGAATGACTTCCTGTTACTCTTAAACCTAGAGGGGTTCCACAGTTGCCCACAGGCCTCTGAGAAGAGTTTTGTGTTCCTGGCTGTGAAGAGCTGTCCTTGCCACTCTCTTTCCAGGTGTGTCTTTCCTGCTGCAGAGCCTTCTTCTCTAGCTGCATCATCAGCTTGCCTGAAAGGCTCATGGGATGCACTTCCTTTCTTTCATGGCTCCCCTACACTGTCTTTTCCTAATCTCTTTAGATTCTGTGTTCTTGCATTTTCATGTTGGAGTTTCTAAACATCCTTATGAGGAGATTGTGCTTTATCTACCACTGTTGTTGTTATGACTACTGACTATCGCTTCTTTTGGAAAATCCTGCTTAGTCTGATCTTAATGTTGTAACTTCACATAACTGGTTTTTGTCGGGCTTTTTTCCCATTTTTTATTCTACACAAGGACAGCCCTGCTATTTGTTTCAGTCAGTTACCTGCAGCCTAAATGAATTTTTTTTCCAGTGAAGTACTTGAACATGTGTTTACCTCTAGATAGGTGTGTTTTCATGTGCTTCCATGAAGAAAGAACATAGGATTTTGCTAAAAAAATAATATTTTTCTGAAGTAGGACTGAAAGACCTGATCTGAAGTGTGCTACAGGAGGTTGAAATCTGCTCACTCATTGTGGCCAACTGCTCAGATGATGAAGGGATTGATTTTTTTTTATTGCTATTATTATTCCTATGGCCACAGCTCTGACCAGTTTAGACTTCACAAATGCTAGGCATTTCCCTTTAGCTTCAACCTCTTTTAAGGTAATTTAGCATGTTTATACCTAAGATTTGTTATACTTTGTTATTCACAGGTTTCTGACCCATTTGTCCATCTCGGTTAGGTGTCTTTTCTGAACAGTGGTCAGTTCTGAATGCATCTGGTTTTCACCCTTTGCCTGACTGGAAAAAACAGTACATTTTTGTTCTTTTATTGGTGGGCCTCTATAGTAGCCCTGTATTTTTCATTCTGCAGCTTGGATGGATGTGGTTTATCAGGCAGTGAATGAGCTGTCAAAGATACACTCTAATCAGGAAGAGAATGAAGTCATTCTGGGTACTTAAACAGCTGCATTTCCCCTGTGACTTTGATCAGTGCCCCTTCAGTCAGGTTACAACCTCCTCCTAACACTCTGCTGACTTTGGGTAATCCAATGTATCCCTTTCTTTTTATCCAACTATCCAACTCTTGTTTTTCTGAATAATCTTACACATTTTTCCTACTCCTGAATCTGTTAGTGGGCCAATGGTACTCTCCATCTTAAGTTGCCAAGGTTCACAGAAGGCATATATCTCCATTCAGCTTGCCTCACATTAATTACTGAGCAGTTATTAACAGTTATAATAGGCTGCAAAATCTCAGCTGGATAAAGTTAGTCCACAGTGTTGAACAGGAGTGAAACTTGAAAGTTCTGCTTATTAAAATATCCTCCTTGTAGGACAATGTTTGTGGATTCCTTTCTAGGGAGGAGATAAAGAAGCTACACAAACCAATTAATTGTTGGCACACTTTGCCAATCCTGCAATTCTATACAGCAGCCATAATTATAACGATATGCTGGAGGGAATTAAAGTGATTCCTTATAATACTGTATATAGGGTAGCTTTAATCACTCAGAAAATCAAACTTAAACCAAAATTCCTAAAACTGAGTGAGATCTGCCAGCCAAAATGCTAATGCCAGATCAGCAAGGAGCAGGGCTAGCACTCTCAAGTGTTATTAATGCTGAACACATTATAGGATGTTGCAATTTCTGCTGTTGCCAATGCCAGACACAGTCGTGCAAGTATTTTCCTCTGGCAGCCTGGCAGGCAATGCACAGGCACGGCTGCAGTGCCACTGCAGCACAACACAGGCAGGGACCAAAGGGAAGAGAAAAGTGAAGACAATCAACTTTGAAGCAGGTTCCAGGAGAAGGAGAGGGTGGCCCCAGCTGATGCCACCCTGCTTCACTTTCAGTAGGAGTTTTCCTCAAGGTCACCACCAGCAGTGTCTCTGAGTGGGCCAAACCCCGTGAAAAATGGGAGTGGGCTTAAGGCCCTGACACTCCATTTTGACCTTACAAAAACCCCCTGCCAACTTTACCAGCCATTCCCTGAGCTCCATTTTCTTTTTGTTTTCCCCAAAGCAAGCTAGTGCAAGCAAGGGAAGGACTCCACAGCAATGCTGACTGCCTTTGCACTGCCCTTGTGCCATCCTTCTCCCTGGTGTACATTTTCCCAAAACCAAGCCATCAAAGTCCTCAGCTGTGCCAAAAAATTTCTCTCCACACACAGTGCTACAAGGGTTCCCACATGCAGTGTTGATGCCCTTACACCTAATGGATTCCCCTATCTGAAGCAGAATCCTAGTAGCTATACCCCTTGTTATCTTGGACACTCTCTTTAAGGCCTGCCTAAATATTGGTCTCGGTTCCCTTCACTATGGCATGGACCTAGAGTGGTCTCAGAAGCATCAGCACCTCGGGTGCCACCCTGAATTGTTCTTGCTCAACATCCTTTTTTTTCCTCCTCTTCCTCCTCCTTGTGGTATGGACAAGCAGTTGTTCTAATCTACTACATCTTAACAGCTTCTTGTCCTTTGGGGAACATTGTTGCTAAATGGGTGTTTCAGAAAGGCATCTCTTGTTTTCAGTAGGAACTCCTCCCCTCCCGCATCCCCCCATTTTTATAGTATTGCTGAGTGTGAACTCTGATGCTTTGTGAAAACCTGGTTTAGTCGGGAAAACTTCAGGCTTACCTCATATTACTATTAGGCTTTTCTGGAAGGTGTAAGTAAACTGGAAAATATTTAATTGTTTTTGTATGCTAGAGAATGGGTTAAGGTATAGTAGTATTGAGATTAAATCGAAGTGGCTACTTCAAAAAAAAGTTGCAGACACATCTGTGCGTGGAGATTTTCAAAATTACAGTTAGCAGCTTTGTAATAATTTGATTTAATCTAGGGAGGCTACATTTTCAAAACCAGGTGCTAATGCCATTGCACTTAGCACAGGTCACCCAAACACATCAACACTCCTATCAGCAGCTCCATTGTGTTTTCAAGGACACGACATAAAGATATCAGCTCTTGAGCCAGAAGTCTCTGAAAGACAGAAGAGGTCTTCAGAGAAATTACTTTTGAAGAATTTACATGTCCACTGCAGTTTCCTTGGTAAAAATGCAAAAACCCACAGTCAGTTCAGTCTACAGTTTTGGAGCAATTCTGGGTTTTGTGCTGGTATTCAAAAAGCAACTCACAAAGCCAGTGATGTTAAATCATTCTTGGCCAGGAGACTCCTGTGGTGGCAGATCTGTTTTGCTCTATTCTCATATTTCTTACACCCCTTGGTTGGAGCACAGCTACATGCTGTTTCTGCTGGGGATTCTTGGCACCAGGGAAATCCATGTGGTATAGGAAGGTTGTAGCAACTCTCCACAACAGCAGCAGTTTTTGAAGCATGCTAGACAGTTATGGGGTTTTTGCACTGGCTTATGAATACTGATCAAAATTTGGGATCTCATTGTTATTAGGGTGCACTCTTATTAGGGGACTTCTCTCTAGAACGGTGGTCTCAAAATGTTTTGATAGTGTATCCCTATCACAAAAAAAATTTGAACATGCCTCCCCAATATATTTGTATTTTTTATTTATAAATTATATATACCTAGTGTCATCATGACATATTATGTACATTAGAAAACACGGACAAAATGAGAATTAAAGAAGGATAAGTTAAAGATAGAATTCATTAATTTATTTATTAATGGTACAGAACGTATTTTCTTGGTGCACCCCACTGGATTGTCTTTCATACCCCTTGAGTCCACACACCTTGGTTTCAAAACCAGTCTAAGATGGGCTAAAACTCAAGATGAAAAAACACAACAAAAAATTAAGAAAAAAAAATTGCCCCTTGGCTTTAAAGTGTCTCCTTAATGCAGGTGGTTAAAAACTTTTTAAGCCAAGTCCATGACTATGGAATTAATTCCCTCAGGAGCTAAGACAATCGCAAACATCATCATCCAAATGTAAACAAGGTTCTTTAACCTGCTTTTATGACATAAATACATTGCAACATATACATTAAAAAGAAGCATCCAAATTATCAAAGCAAATCCTCCTACAAACGTCTCCCCTGGGGCAGAGGAAGAGAGAACAAAGGAGGTGTTGCTTAATGCACTACTGGAAAGCAATTGGGTGTTGCTGCAATGGGGTGAGAACGTGAATAGACTAGTGTGGGACAGAAAACCGAATCTGTTACTGTTTCTACTCAATTAAAAAACTGCACTAGTTTGAATTAAATGTTCATTTCAGGTCAACAGGCATTATATAGTCATTTTTTAATTGGGTACTACTTGTTTTGGATTTTTCTATTGTTTTCTTCCTTCCACAGTGGCATCCTGACTGTAGAACCATGAGTAAATTACTATAAATCATTGACTCTAGCTGTGTCTGGCTGTAAAATAACCTAATTTCTTAAATTCATTTCAAGAGGCTTTCCTGGGTAATATTTCAGTACAGCTGGATTGCTTTGTTGGCACAGCTCTAAATATAGATCAACCTTTAAATTGCTTGCTTCCAAAATTGGTTCAAAAAGGTATTCTGAGCTGTAAACTGAGTTAATACACAGGATAGTGAATCCCAACCTTCCTGGAGCTACAGTACTGTCTTACCTAAGATTTATTTCATCTTTGCTGCCTGGCTAACTCCCCTAGTTGCTGCATGAAGTGGGATGGAGCTGGAGTCAAGAATTTCTCTGATCCCATGTCCTTTGCACAAGGGGAAGTACTAGAAAATATAGGTGCATGTTCCCACCTCATTTATTCAAGTCATTCAGCCAGGATCTGTTTTCCAGATGCATGCAGGAATGGGAAGAGACTACCTTTGTACTTTATCCAATGCTTTCCTGATTATGACAAGAAAGCAGGCTGGTTTTTTTAAGTGATTAGGACTTGCTGGAAACTTCTGTTCTACAT
>VZTR01001335.1:216108-264647 GCA_013400775.1 Chaetops frenatus | reverse complement strand
AAAAAAAAAAATATTTCATGGGCAATTTTTTACTTTGTCACAATGTCTCTATTTGGCTGGTGTTCCTCAGAAATGACATCTCTTACTGGAGCACAGAGTTTTCCCTCTGACTGGTCTGACTAATACATTTTGAAAGATGTAGTTTGACCAGCTGCTCTGCCAGTGGAAAATAATGGGACAACTTCACGTGAAACAAACTCATTCTAACTATGGAGCTAGACTGCAATGGAAAATGAAAGTTTAATGCTGAGCTGACTGGAAGCAAGGATTTTAACCTTGTTTCAATGTGATTTTCTACCCTGATGTCTCCTAATCAAAAGCTTTGCAATTCATGTCCTGTGCTTCTCCAGGAGGTGCCTTGAAACAGAACCTTTAAAAAGTTGAATACAGCTATTGAAGAGTAACAGTTAGTGAAAAATACAAACAACTTGTTTGACTAGTATAACAATAAATAAAGCAGCTGCAGAATTTATATCAATTAATAGATTCAGAGAATCACAGAATGGTTTGGGCTGGAAAGGACCTAAAGACTGTCCAGTTCCAAGCCCTCTGCCACGGTCAGGGGCATCTTTGAGTAGAGCAGTTGGTCAAGGGCCCATCGAGCCTGGCCTTGAACACTTCAGAGACAGAGAGTTCACAACTTCTCTGGGCAACCCTTTCAAGCCTCTCACCTCACTCATCATGAAGTGTTTCATGGTATCCAACCTAGAGCTCTTCCAGTTTAAAAATGTTGCCTCGTCTCCTGTCACTCACAGACCCTGCTGAAAGGTATCTCACCAGCTTTTTCTCGTAAGGCACTGAAAAGTGTATTGTGTATACACTTGAAAGTGTATTCTGTGTATTGAAAAGCCACATTAAGGTCTCCAGAGAACCTCTTTTCCAGTCTGAACAACCCCAGCTCTCTCAGTCTGTCTGCATAGGAGAGGTGTCCCAGCCTTCCAATCATCTTCGTGGCCTCCTCTAATCCCACTTTAAGAAATTTGTGTCTTGACTCCTGCTGAAGTCTTACCCTGGGTGACTACTAAGTGTTTTTTTCATGTAGGAAATGCAGCAATGTCAACAGTCTTTGGGATCATAAAACAGGATGAGAAAGAATAATGACACTTCCCAATTTCCTGAAGGAAAAGGAGTCAGAATTTAGCTTGATGTAGAACAAGATCTCCCTTGACAAGTTTTGCATAAAGATATCACTTAATTTTTCTCAGGTATTGAATTCTTCTGAAGCTGATCTAAGTGTGAAATAGGGCATTTTAGTAACATTTCCATAACATGGTGGGTAATAGCTCAGGAAGTATGCTAGCAACTTGCCTCTTGTCCACTCTTTTATAAATAATGCATGTTTTGTATCAAAGCCAATATTTTAAATCTACAACAGACATAGAAGGCACAAACAAATGTTCATGTGGGAAAACAAAAATGCAGGATTAGCTCTGTTGGTATGAACTATTTGAATCTTGAATATATTAAACCTTATTTCTGAGCAACTGTTAACTTTGTGAGTAAAAGGTTAAAGTAAGCTGTGGTATGATGGCAACTAGACTGAAAGATTTGTGATTAGAAAAAGTATGACTTTCTAGTATTTCTAGAAGTGTGCCCAAAGAAATCAGTGAATATTATTGAGAGTTACCATATTGCTTAAAGGGCTGTTACAGAAATATATCTTAATTTTACTTTTTTTTTTCCTGAAATTCTTGGCCAAAACATCGCCACTAGCCTTATTTGGTTATATATCTCAATTTACAAATTTGCTTATGAATTTCTCTGCTCTTTCAAGTGAATTAGTTAATTGATGTTTGTGCAATGTTTTGAAGACAGAACTACCTACAATTAACTGCAGTAACCCATAACTGCTACTTAAAATCTAATCAAAGTTCAATTTTTCAGAACTAATCTGCAAATGAGCCTCAGTAATAGTAGGATTTTACAGAGTGCAAATGTTGCCTCAGACCTCTGGAAGAGTCGTATCTGAATGTTCCTGTAAATTGAGTATTAATTTGGCCGTCATCTTATAAAAAAATCATATTGTCAATTTATATAGGCAATAAAAACAGACAAAGTTTCCTACTCTTGTTCCTTCATCTATCAGCAAAGGTGGTTTTGCACTTATTACCAGGAGGCTTTTGGCTGATGCGTGCAACCCAACAGACACAGGTGCAGACTGAGTACCTTGAACTGCAGCTGAGCACAGCTGCTGTTGGAGCTGGAAGCACAGGCACAGAACATTCTAGTATTACATGGCCTGGAGAGTGTGTTAAACCAGGTGGTGAGCATGGGGAGAAGGGAACTACAGACCCCTTAGCTACCCCCTGCTCCCCTTCCCCTCCAAATACACGTATCTTGGCCATTGTTGTTGGTGATAATAAATAGCTCTTACTGCGGTCCTTCTGTTATGTCAGGAGGAATAAAATTGCAAATTTGGGTGTCCTGTTCCAATTATACATTCAATGGCATGAAGTATGGGTAAATATTCATGCTGAATATCTGAAACAAGCAAAGACTTAAACTGGCAATGTGTCTGCTGCACTTTGATCCCATGGGATGTGAAGCACCTCCATCACT
The DNA here is from genome assembly GCA_013400775.1 of Chaetops frenatus. Taxonomy (NCBI): domain Eukaryota; kingdom Metazoa; phylum Chordata; class Aves; order Passeriformes; family Picathartidae; genus Chaetops; species Chaetops frenatus. The sequence goes on along the minus strand of VZTR01001335.1, from coordinate 262,088 downwards.
CAGCACGTGGACTCACCAAGTTACTCTGATGCTATCACTCAATGTCCCAGTCTGTATCATGGGATAAAGCACACGTGCTGCTGTTTACATAGCTTACAGCAAGTTTTCAGCTCCACGCCTTTAAAGAGTGACTGATGTTTCCCTGTACTACCCACATCTGACTTTCCAACCCTCCAGGCAGCAGCAGCAACCTGCTCCTGAGTTGGGAAGCTGTTCCTAATAGCTTCCTCACACCTTGGATGATGGAATGCTATGGTTTGCCTGTAAGTTCTGAAAGTGCTGTGAACTCTGTTAACTTTTCAGGACAGTGGAGCTCCACTTCTCTGAGGTTATGACCCTACATCAAAGCTGGGAATTAGCATGGACAGAAATGTCACAACCTGCCTCTGATGTCTCCAATCTGTCACATCACCCTCAAACCCATGTGACTTGCCTTCAGAGGCCATATTTCATTGCTCCTCCTGTCCTGGATGTCTGATTTAAATCCTTATGAGATACCAGGATAGTTACATGCAGGAACAGGTCCATTTCCTGCCTGAATCCATGTAGGACAGCAGGGGAAATAGAGGAAAATGGAGCCTGCAGAGTGCGTCAGCAAACACTAGTGGACTTGGAACCTTCTGCATTGGGATCAGCAAGGGGAGACAAGATCTCTCACAACCAATATGCTCTAGCTGCTGTAATATCTTTCCCATCTTTTTTTTTTTTTTTTCTCTCTGGGCTCTTGCAAAATGTCTTCAGCAAAGCTGGCAAATAATATTTTATTTGTGGCATCCAGCATCTGGTCTCCCCTGGGGATGTGTGGCCTGTGGGGTCACAAGCAGAATGCTACATCTCTCAAGAAGAGTTTTGGCCATTGAATCAGACCACTTGTGGTTCAACTCCTTTTAGATGATACCACAGACTAGAAAAATTTCTGTATGAAATTCTCCCCCAACATCCTTGTCCTAGAATTTCCTGCAAATAACATGGTGACCTGGGGTAGGCAGATTAGCTGGTTATAGACTTTGTGGGTCTTACTGCTGTAATTCTTCGTCTTCAGTCTTCTTGTTTCACATTCTGTCATCTGTGACACTCCTCAGCATTGACTGGTTCCTGCTTTTCATCTTGCTCACACATTTGGCTGTTGAATGGAGCTAGAGAAAGTCCAGGCTTCACCCTGGTGCCTAATTCTTCTAATCAAATCCATCTTTGCAAGTTTGGTTTTGGCTTTTATTTTTGGCTAATGAAATTAGTTATACCTACGTTGCTAACAATGATGCTTGTTATCTTCACAAAATTCTGCCTGTCTTCCTCTCTTTTCCAAGGTCTTTCTTTTGTTTTCAGTCTTCTGTTCCTCACATGCATTTTGCTGCATTTTTTACTGTTATTCTTTTTTTACTGTCTGATCTCTTGTTCTGTTTATAACATATGTCAAAGAATTTGTCCTTTATATTTTAGTGGATTGTCCTGGTCCCAAATCCAGCAAAACTAATAAAGTCTTCAGCAGGCAGAGTCAGTGTAACAGTCTCAGTCTGTCCCCAGCAAGGGATCCTGGCCATCTCTGTCAGGAAGTGATTCCTGTGTCCCTGCTGCTCCAATGGTTGAGAGACTTCCCAGACACCTTCTCAGTTTTGCGGTCATCTCAGTTCAAATGCAAAGATGAACTTGGCCATGTGTCCTGTGACAGTTTTTCTTCACCATGGACAAGTTGTTCAACACCTTTCCTATTTTCAGAGTCTTGCCCTTGAAAGAAACCCAACTTTACTTTTGCATGTGCATCTGAATCTTTTCTGCCCTGTCTTTAACTTCTTCACCCAGTGTGAAGGTGAGTTCTTCCCGTCTCCAAGAATCTGTCATAGGTTGAATAATCATGGCCTAATCTTCCTTCCTTCCTCTTTGGGTTAGAGGCTTCACAGTTTTCAGTCTTTCTTCCATGCCATTTCCTCTCAGAAATCCCCCTGAGCCAGACTTTCTTTCAAAATATTTTACTGAAGATGTGATTGCATTTTCTTTAGAGTACTTCCTTGAATAAATTTCTCATTTATTCATATCCTTCTCAATCTTTCAGCTGTTAATATCTGTCATGGGCTGCTTATGTCCACCTTTCCCTTAGCTAGAAAATATCTTTTATTCATGTATCCCATCTTACATATCTAACTAGTCCATCTCCATGACCTGCACTGATGAAGCTTTCTCTGTGTGCTTATGTTCCCTCTCTTTCTGTCCCTTCACAGACATTCCCCTGATATAACTCACTCCAGATTTTCTTAAGGCTGTTTTATAGGCTATTGGCACTTGAGTCTTGTTTTATTTTCTACCATTGACCTGAGCTCTTCTACATATTTTTAGTTATTTTTCACAAAACATCTGGCTTGCATGTTATAACCTGTTTAGTTAGCTGTTGTAGCACTACTATCCACAGTATACTTGCACAGTGAATATCCTGCATTTGAAATAAAACATTTGTGTGATTTGCAAAGGCTTTGACTTCTAAACTTGTAAGCTCTGGTCCATTGTCTACCACTGCCATTATCAGTGTGCTATTTCTGGCAAATACCTTGACTATGACGTTGATTATATGCTCATCAGCTGTGTCATGTTTCTGGATAGAAGAAATCGTAACTTAGAGACAGCAAGTGAATTTTTTCCACATGCAATCACGGACCAGACAACCTCTCTCTGCAAACAGTGTGGTCAAAGCAGTGTCAGCTAGAGCTGACACTCTAGGACCCCTGTGGTACCCCCAGTGACAGACTTCCAGCTGGGGCTTGTGCCTCCCATCACACTCTGAGCCCAGGTTGTGGCCAAGGCACAAACCTGCATACATCAGTACAAATACTTTTTACACAGCATTGGATTCTGCTCTTTGTTCTAACTTTTTTCAAGTCCCACTTGGTAGTAGCAACATTTTATCCATTTGCTATTCATCTCCTTCTTGTAAATTTGTGGGGGATTTTCCCCATAATTTCTATACTCGTATTTAGTATTGTTTTTTCCTGTCCTCATGGGCCTGTCTGGCTATGGTGAGTGCTCTGCTGCTGACACCAAGGGATCAGGGTTATTTTGCTGGTACCCAGAGTGTCCTAACTGGCATGTGAGACATCCACATGCACTGGTGGATGAAGCACAGGGTCTACAGGACAGCCATGCCCTACTGGAGGAGTAGATGGGGTCAGACAGGACTCTACAAGACACTCTGGGGCAGTAAATTACTGATTTATGCAACTGAATTTAGTCCCTATTACTAAACCCATGTTTTTCAACCCTTCACCCTTGCTGAAATGACCACATAAAGCATTTCTTTTCCAAAATAACTGTTTTCCCACACTCTGCATTATATTAGTAGTCTATAGTTGGCACACCTGGATTTTCTTTGCAATGTCTGGACTGTAACTGCAGATACCAGAACAACCTGCCTGAAGATTTTGTGCAACATAATTTTAGTTTTGTAAATATAGCAGCTGTGGGGAGCTGGGTGCTGCTGATCTGAGCCTGTTTCTAGGCTGCAGGCAAGTCTTTATCTTGCTTCTGGCAAAACAATCTTCTTGCCGTGTGAAGCGTCTCACTAAGCTTTCACTTCTGCTCTAGCTGCATATGCTTTATATGAATCTGTGGTTTGCTAATTTAAACTGCCATTTGTTTATTTATCTCCTTTGTCCTTCAGTATTTGCTCTGGGTCTTCTGCCAGGCAGCAGAGCATACGTGCCTGCTTTGCAGAGAAAAAAAACTTAAATCCATGTTTGAGTCAAGAGCTTTTTTTCGTATTGATTCCCTCCTTCATATTGCTGCAGAAGACACAGATCTTCTGAGGGCATTGTACCAAGAAGTAGCTAATCTGTTGCAAATGGCCTTAAAGTGTTGACATTTCTATGTTTGTATGTGTGTGTATGTATAGAAATACCTTAAAGAAATAGTATATATATAATACATATATATATTTACTTCAAATTTGGTGTTTGTAGGTCTGCAGTGTAATTGAGGGTATGTCACGTCAAGATCTTTTCTCCCCACATCTGTATGGCAGGTCTATCCTCTGCCCTGTCTTTCTGTCATCTGAGAGGTGGTGGACCCTAATGGCCTGTCCTGCTCACCTCTCTCACACGCCAGGGAATGGGTGGGAGATCACAGAATCATGGAAGCACTTGTGTTGGGAAGGAGCTTAGGGACCAGCTGGTTCCAACCCCCTGCCATGGGCAGGGACACCTTCCACTAGAGCAGGCTGCTCAGAGCCCCATACAACATATCCTTGGTATTTCAGAACTGTACTTTTTTTTGACAACAAAAACAGGGAAAAGTGTATTTCTATACATCAGAGATCTGTACATGAATAAGCATTTATACAAATCTAATCCACCAAATATTGGCTTCTACATACAATTCTGAAATATTAGAGGGGGGTCCAACATCCCCTTCCAGGGATGGGGCATCCACAACTTCTCTGGGCAACCTGTTGCAGTGCCTCACTACCCTCACAGTAAAGAATTTCTTCCTAATCTCTAATCTAAACCTACTCCCTTTCAGTTTGAATCCATTCCCCCTGTCCTGTCACTACATACTCTCGTAAATTTTTGATGGCCAAATCTCAGCCTGACTGAGGACAGGCACTAAAACCTCCCACCAGCCTGGTAAAGCAAAAACAAAATAGGAAAGTGTGGTGAGCTGTGATGGCCTTTGGTCCCCCACTTCTGCATGGCAGGTATCTGTCCCAGCCTTGCCTGGGAATGACAGAGAGGATCATATGGGAAGTTACAGCAGTGTATCCTGTCAAACATCTTTGCTGAGGAAATAGAGTGTTGATGGGCTAACAAGAACGACTTCAATAAGAGTCTGTTGACGTAAGCCTGAAGCTAAAGCTGGGCTTTCAACATGAATCAAAACTTGATTTATGATAATAAATAACTGATACAAAAACTTTTAGCATGTTTGTGTCAGAAGGGCTCCTGTAGCCAAAAAGGAAAAAAAAACCCAAATGTTTGGCTGATCAGCTTCTCCTTCTGTAAATAGAAGAGGTCACTACTTGTATAATTAGAACTGAATGCAGGATATATGTTGGCATACACAAAACAATAAGTGTAAGGGAATAATACATATTTAGTCTAAATCTCTTCTTAGAGAGAGATTTAGGTCACACACTTCACAAGGTTTTCTTGTCCACAGTGAATGGCTACAGATCAATAGGACAGAGGCATTTCCTTACCACCAGTAGGCACACATTCCTGTGTACAAAACAGGTGTTGCCCAGAGTTCCTGGAAATTAAGGAAGAGTTTCATGGTATTTCTCAAGGGAAAAACATAAGGCCCTTGAGCCTGATTTTTTCCTGTAATGGCAGAAGGAGTGCCACAGCCCCAGCTGTGACACTATTTTGAAGAGAAATTAAGCCTGATTCATTTTTCCCAGTAGCAGCAGCCATTTTGCTGCTCTGAGCTGTTTCAGTGAGTTATAATTTGAGGTCCAGCATACCCAGCCTCCTGCTGCACTGCCCTTCTCTTGCCATGAAATACACGCTGAGTTGCTGAGGGTGAAACTCTGGTCTTCTGCATTCTTGCAGTTTTTTAAGTAGAAAGGTGTGAACTGCCCTGGCTGAGATTTTGAGGTAATCTTCCACTCCAGCTCCCTTCACCAAACTGTACAGTTTTAATACCGAGTAACTGACAACGTGGTTGTTAACAGGGCTGTAAATATGGTATACGTGTTGTAAAGGCGATATGGTACCAGGAATTTGAGACCTTTTCTTATGAAGACCCTCAGCCAGCTATCATCTTAGGGAAAAACTCTAATAGCAATGATGAATGCTGAGCAAAGCCATCCACGGGGGTCCCTGGTGGCAGACCAGGCTGGTGTGGTGCCACCCTGGCCAGCACGGCAGCTGAAGAGAGGATCTCAGTGCCCGCGGCGGATTTGGTGAGAAAGAGTCACAAGGCCATGTATTACTGCTTTGCTCAGAAGATGACAGCGGGGCCTGGAACATTTCAATTTCTCTTCATATATACAGGGCGTGAGCTCGAGCCTCAGGCAAAATGGTCTTTATAAGGCAACGATTCTGGGGCGTCTGGGGCAGCCCTGAGGGGATGATCCATGCTGGCCACAGCTCAGCTGTGCCCGGGGGCCGGGTGGGGGAACCTCGCTCTCCCCACCCCGCACTCATTTCTCCCCTAGGTAAATCGGGGGCTGGCTGTGCTGGCTGAGGTGGGAGCCTGTGCACAGGCACTAGAGCAAGGTGGGGGTGTTCCAGGGGAGGGGGAGCTCAGGGTCCTGCAGAGCAGCATCCTGGCAGCCACTGTGCAGAAGGAGCCAAGACAGGATTGTAGCTGAGGGAGGATGGGAGAAAAGTAGTTTGCAACCTTGATTCTTGGCAGCAGCAGAAGCTGAAGGAAATGCTATATTTGTTGCTGTGGCAGTGGTCTCTGAGCTGCAGAGAAGCCAGGATCCCCACTGCCTTTGGAGCTAAATTCTTCCTACGTGATTGTATTCTGCCCTTAGGCTGTTCTGTGGCCACTTATACAGAGGAACAGGATAGGGCTCTGCTGGAACCATTTTTTGTCCCTGACAGGTTTAGATTGGTCACAGTAACCAGAGGCTACAGTCTTCCCTCTCAGCTGTTTGGTATCGGTCACCCCCGAAGTTTGCTGTCCTTGTTGTGTGGCCATGGTTGCTCTGCATGCATCCATGCTCTGGAGCTGCATCCCTCCCCTTGTATGTCCTGAGGACTTCTTTCCCATGTGCAGAGTCCAGAGCTACAGACTACCTGGGTTTTTTTCCCAGAAGATAATGCATGCTTTGAAAATAAATCCACCTTACACTAAAACAGAGACATTGTTACTGAACTTCAGGCTGTCCTGGAAGTCTTCAGAAGACAGAAGAATGTTACAGAGAATTTAGTACACATTAAAACGAAACAAAACCCAACAAACTATTCAATATGTGTAAGTGGTGGGAATCATGTATATGAGATTTACTTATTATGTTTCAGCTCTCTGAGGCAATGTGATATAGCTGCAGCTAAATCTGAAGTTTTATGTCTTCCTCATGTTGAGAGGCTGTATGCATCATAGCAGTATTCTGCCAGGCAAGTTTTGGATAATAAAGGCAGCATACGAAACCTCAGAAGTGCTACAGATCCACTTGACTTCAGACAGCACATTGCATGGACAGAGAGGTTAGAGCTGGTGCTTTGTACAGCCAGGGAAGGCCTCTATGTTTGAAACAGTTCCCATCATTCAGCAATAGCTGAGTTAACTAGATATGGTAGAGGTGAAGTGGTTGGATGCATTCAGTGCGTGGTCTTCATGAGTGATAAATGGTGTGAAAGATTCTTCATAGAATCACAGAATAAACTGAGTTGGAAGGGCCTCACCAGGATCATCAAGCCCAGCTCCTGGCCCCGCCACAGCAGCATCCCCTGCACATCACACCATATGTCTGAGAGCATTGTCCAAACACTTCTTGAACTCTGCCAGGCTGGTGCTGTGACCACTTCCCCGGGGAGTCTGTTCCACGGCCCAGCCACCCTCTGGGTGAAAAATCTTTTTTCTAATACCCAACCTAGACATCCCCTGACACAGCTTCAGGCCATTTCCCCAGCACCTGTCACTGGTCACCACAGAGAAGAGATGAGTGTCTGTCTCTCCTTTTGCCCTCATGAGGAAGTTGCACACTGCAGTGTCTCCCCTCAGTCTCCTCCAGGCTGAACAGACCAACTGACCTCAGCCCCTCCTCATTCAGCTTCCCCCCAAGGTGCTTCACCACCTTCATGGCCCTCCTTGGGACACTCTCCAACAGCCCAAAACCCCACACAATGTTCAGGGTGAGGCTGCCCCAGTGCAGAGCAGAGCAGGACAATCCCCTCCCTTGCCTGGCTGGTGATGCTGTGCCTGATGCCCCCCCGGACACAGATTACAGAACTCACTGGGGAAAACATAAAAGCCCATTAATACCACTTCCACTGTAATTTTCTGGACTTGTCTGGACTCACTGTGGAACATTTATTATTCACATTTCTTACTGTAGATTACATGTTCCTTAATGAGATTCAAGTGTCTGTAAAAACACCCAGATTGGAAACCTAACTGCTCTCCAGGTTGGAAAATTAAACTCTCACCTTGAGAAACAGGTCAGATTCAGCAGCATTTTATCTGTACAGCTTCCCAAAGGAGTGAAGACATGAAACAGTTGTCTTTTGTCACAGGAGTTTGTAAAGATTCTGAAAATGGCTCAAGAAAGTCCAGCTCCTGTGAGAGTGAGTCTGGGGTGTTTCATTACTGGGAGTGTTTGATTCTGCATTTACTCAGCCTGGTTTTATTATTAACTTCAGGAGAGTTAATCCCGATCTACTCCCACACAGGTAACAGCAGAAGGAAAAAATTTTGCAATTCTTGAGACTAACAAAATGCTCCTGAACAGATTAATAGATGTGAGTTAATACTGAGGAGCTAGGAGTTGTTTGTACATGTACAGGTAGCAATGCTTCCTACCTCATTACATGGAAAAGCAAATATTATTCCCATTTTTCCAGTTAGAAGAAGGACTTACAAAGAGACTCAGCAACCTGCCAAAGGTGAAGATGGCAACTGTTGGAAGAAATTGAAATAAGATTTTATTTCTTGTAACTTCTTAGTTCTCTGCACATAGAGACACCGTGGAGTATGTCAGAACATGGACCTGCTCTGGTTAAGACTGTGGATGATCACCCACTAACTACCCCAGTTCAGGTCTGCTGTGAACTCATGATTGGTTTTCTTTTGAACTACCAAGAACAGCAATGTTAATGCCATCTGGGCAAGGACAGATTACACCCGATCAGGGAAAAAAAAAAAAAAAAGAAAGAGAGGAAACAAGGCCTTTAGGGAGAAAACTGCTCCTTCAAGCTTCTTTTGAGCATACTTGAACTGGCAGAAGGATTTTGCACCACTTCAACACCTTTTGTCAGATAGCTGTGAGGCATTTCATCTGGCATCAGGAGCCCTCCCAGAGGAAATAACACCCCATGGAGTCGCTGCTGGGTGTGACAGCCCTGGAAGCAAAGGAGCAATCAAATGCCAAGCCTATCTGGTGTTTTTGTCCGTCTGTTTCTCTACCAGCCTGCAACATGCAACTCACCACCATCTCAAGGGAAGCAAATTTGTGTGATCACCTCTGTGTCTGCATGTCCCTGCCATCACCTTCTTTCAGCCTACTGACTGCTTTGACCTCCCTTAATACAAATATATATTTCTCCATACAAAATTATTTTCCTGTGTAACCCAGTATAAAGAAGTTACCAGGGAGAGGAGAGAACGGAATTTCGGTGGGCATGAGATCCACCTCAGTGACTTCTGGTGGTTAAATCAAACACCACTGAGCTTGGTAGAGAGCACAAAGCTGACAACCATTTGAGTCATGAGCTGAGTTAAGATTTTATCTATACAAGACAGCCAATCAAGAAAGAAAAATTTTGAAGATAATGTACTCATATACACTACAAATGGAATCTGTTGGGGAAGAAGTGAGATAATCAATGTAAAGAGGAGTCAATTTAAGGTGCACTTTTTTTTTTTAAATCAATATTTGGTTTCTATAATATTATAATTATGTATTTTTTCCAAGCTGCTCCACAGATCTTAGGTTTTACCTTGTAGTATACCCACAGATTTTGAGATAGGAAGGTGCTTAAAAAGTCCAACTGTATGTACTTAATTGTAAGTCAAACAAGCTAACCTATTTACTCAGGAAAATAAGTGTTCAGGAATGTCTTTACTGATGAAAATTGCATGTTGTCAACTGAATATATATTCCTTCTCCGAGCATAAAGCATTGAATTTTTTTAATGTAGAACAAAGACACTCAGACTGTATTCTGAGGGGAAAAAACCTGAAGTTTGAGAGAGATATTTTAAGTTACCTCCTTCACTCAGCACACATGCTCCTATTTTAGAGTTTCTCCAGAAATAAAATTATACTGGAGACACAAAACCTTCTTTCACTCTTCAACTCCTAAGCAGAAAGAAATGGACAGACTGATATTAAATGGATATGGTCTGTGGCCCTACTACCTAATTACAGTGTGTGTCAGCAGCAACATGTACAGTAGAAGTTTTCTGATATTTGCATATGGGAGAAGGACAATCAGATCAGACTTTACAGTGACACTGCTTTGGTCTTGATCCAGGGCTCTGCAAACCCTCCATGGCTGTAAGGGCGTAGCTTTCCGTCTTGGTAGTTACTGACCGTCTTTAATCTCAATTCAGTATACAACATACAAGGTTCAGAGCTGCGAATGATGCTGATATTTCAGTGGGGAGAGGTACTATGGATGGGAAGGAAGAGAGGAAGGAAGACAGAAATTAGAGGAGTGACAGAGGAGGGGTGGGAGGATAATAACTGTTTCACTGTTATTAGATTACAAAGACGAGTGCTTAGACAAGGAAATTATTTTACTGCTTGTGCCACTGTAATTATTTCTCCTCTGTGCATGCTTAGAATGGTGCTGTTTTTAATGTCAGAACCACAATTAAAGCAAATAACTCATGTTCTCACTGACAGGACAACACAAAATGAATTTAAAGAGAACAAAACCGCAATTGCACAGATCTATTATTTCCTAACTGCCTGAATTTACCATCCAAGCATCAGTAGTTTTAAATAGCTTGAGTTTACTGAGTCAATGCAGCTTATAAAGCTCTTGGGATCAGAAGAAGGCAGAGAAGCCTCTCAAGTACAGTGCCAGGAAGCTTCACAGCCAAGGCAGTGACAGCTGGAGGTGGGGATTTGAGGCTGCTGTCAGTTTTTAAGAGATTGACATGTTTGGAGAACAGGACATCATATCAGTGGCAAAAAAAGAAGCAATCCTTTATCCCATGGTAAGTAGTCTGATGCAGAAAGCATCACCTGAACATCAGTTCTGCTTTGCCATAAGCAAAGCCACCCAGCTTCCAGGTTATCAGGACGATCCCTCTGGCCAGCTTTTACTGGTCCCACAGATTCCAATTGCTCCCTGGCTTCCAAAGGTCAGCCATGAGCTTGTTCCCCAGAGGGTCCTGCCCAGCTGATTAAAGCTGTTTTCTGACATAAGGTTCAGTCTGTGGACTACACAGATTCTTGAAAACACAGCCTCTCACTCCTACACTTTCAAGGACTGTAACTGTGTAAGTTCAGCTGTGTTCTCCCTGGCACCTGTCCTTGGAGAAGGCTCTGTGGCCGTGATTCCAAATGGATGAAGGGGCACAACTTTTTCCCAAGTTCTGTATGTTTTTTGCAAAGGAAGTAAACAGCAGAGGCAAGCAGACTGAGCTGCTGCTGGGGTGCTCATACCCTGTGGTATGTTGTCAGAGGAGAGGGGAAGTGTCTGAACTTGATTACTCTGCAGGGATTGTGCCGAGTGTCTGTGCAGTATGTCACATGGATTGGATTGCTTCCCGGGGCCAAGTGCTTGAAATGATGATGAAGTGGCATCTATATTCCACCTCTTGTTTTTTTCCTTCCCACAGAACCTTTCTTACAGGACTTGCCAAAAGGAGGAGGCAGTTTCCTTTTCTGCACTTAAAAGGCATATGGGCTTCAGTGTGAGCAAAGGAAGAAACTTAGTTAAACAGTGTTTTTCTTATTCACCATGTTATTCCTGAAATTTGATCTTGCAATGTGTTTGCAAGGACAGTACTGCTGTTCCATGAAGCATTCATGCATTCAAGTAACTTTCAGGAGAAAGGGTGGGCCTAAAGATCAAATGTGTGCTGGAGTTAGGGCCAGCACTCAGGAAACTGCCAAGGCCATAGACAGAAAGGAGAAAAATTGTGCTAATAAATGCGTGAGGCTTATCAATGCAGAGGATACCCAATGGGGGAATATTACAAAGACAGAATAATACTACATGAAAGATAGTAACATGTCTAACATTCACATCATAACATTGTGATATAATATGTTGTATTATGACACAAAACAGAAAAAAACCACATAAGAACAAATAACAGAGTCAGACTCTCATGAGCAGTATCCAGTGAAAGGACAAGAGCAAATAAGCATGAACTGAAATACAAAAAGTTCTGTTTAAATATAAGAAAGAACTTTCTTTACTGTGAGGAAGATCAAACCCTGGCACAGGCTACCCAGAGCTGTTGTGGAGCCTTTCCTTGGATGTATTCAAACCCCAAAGAGACATTGTGCTAGGAAACCAGTTCTAGGTGACTACTTTGAGCAGGGGATTGGAATGGAAGACCTCTGTGATTCTGTGTCTCTGTGGAATCCCCTTACAAAGCAGGTGAAGTGTGGCAGCCTTAGCAGCACTGTCCCCAGTAACAGCTAAATCCTCACACTGAGAGTCTCAAAGCCACAGGTTGAATGCTGAAAGGCATCAATGCACACTGGGAATCCTGCATTAGTGGTATGATATAATGCTTTCATTAAATTGCTTATGAAGAATTCGGGTAAACAACAGGTCATGGTTCTCTTCTGTCCCTGAACTCTGGGATTTGATCACTAGTAAGTAACAGAAAAATAATAGGTCTGTATACTGATCAAAATGTCATAAACCAGAAGTAGAAATCCATGCTTTGGCCAAGGTCCTGGGCTTCAGTATCTGTACACACAGCTATGATTCCTGCTTAGCCTTTCATGAAACACAAGCAGAGGAAACAGCAGAAAATGCTTTTTTAACAAACCCTGCTATGGAATATTGTGCTTAAAATATTACAAGTGTATTGTCAAATTACTTCCTAGGCACAGCTCGATGGAAACTGTGCAGTGTTTCAGTGCCTGCAGTTTGTGGGGCAGAATCATCATTAGTTAAGGAACTTTGAACTTTTGGGGTAATTTTTAATGATGTATTGCAATGAGTGTAATTTTAATGGAACATGCATATATTAATAAAATCTGTGTATCCTTTTTTTTCACATTTTGTGTTTTCAGGCAGAAGATCTTCTTTCTTGTAATTTTTCAATGAGGTTTAAATTCCTTTCCATATCTTGTCTCACCCTTCCATCATTCCTTAGATACCAGAGCATCCTATGAAATCTGATCCTGCTGGCTTTAATCTTTGGCTGGCCATTTATGGACTGAATGGACAGGCAGGGCAACTACAAACAAAGGCTGGGATCATGATGGGGAGGCAGGAAGAGACAGAACTTAACAGGTTTTTCCTCTTTTTTTTTTGATCCGCTTGTTTTTTAAGACTTTTTACATTTAAAACCTTAACTTTTGTGTGGTTTTGTTACTTGACATTGGAAGTAGCAAAGGGCCCACCTGCTACTCCTAGATGTTATACAGCAGCATTAATAGTAACATACTTGTTTGTAATAGAAAACCTTTCTTTGACAGCAAACATCTTTATGTTGAACAGCAGGGTGACTGTTGTGAGTACATTTACTTCAGTCTTTCCATTAGTCTTTGATGGTAATCTAGCATAATTGTCAGATATTAACCATAGTGTTAAAATAGATTACTGAGACAAAACCCATTAAAGTAATCAATGTTTGATCTTAGACAAAAGAAACTTCAGCTGCCAGCACTTGGAGGTAAGAGGCTGAACTCACCGAGCACAGCCACACTTAAATTGTATCATTAGCATTTATGGACTATTGGTGTTTATTTTGCACTGAAAGGGCCATTTCCGTTCTGGTATCGCTGCTGATTTGGAAGCACTCCAGCATCCGTGTGAGCTCAGAGCCACTGCAGGAGGTGGCACCTGTGGTTGAGGCACGGAACTGGGAATTGGAAAACCAGACAGATCTCCTGCTCTACCTCAGATTTCCTGTGTAGGTTCTCTATACAGCCCAGTCCAGAGAAGCAATCAGATGCCTAATGTGCAACCCAGGTGGAATTTGGCCACCTGGATGTGAAGTAGCAGCAAACCTGCTTCATCCCACAGAATCTCCTCTTCTGGGACACCTGTGTTTTTACCTGTTGGGTAGCTTAGGTGCCCCCTTTGGCTAGCCTGTGCTGGGCATGTTGTTGCTATTTTATTTCCATCTTTGGTCTCATGAACTGCACATCCCTGCCCTTCAAAGGGACTATTCTGATAGGTAATTGTGCCTAACTCAGACCATTCACAGTCAGCAGCAAGGGCAGGTATACACATTAGAATGTATCCTGATGCAGGGCTGCTGGTGGTGCCACTAGTGCTTTCTTTATATGAAATACCTTTGTCTACAATCCTGAACCTTTTCCCCACAGGGTAAAAGACTAAAAACTTGAAGCAGTATGATAAAAGCTTTTGTTTTACATGACTTGGTCAGAATTAAAGTCTCACTTGTTTAAAACTTTCAGCACCAGATATCCTCACCAGCTTTTTTTCATGAGTCCTACCATTACACCTCCCAAAACATCACTCAGGCCACTTTCCAACTAGCCTGGTCAGTTTTCCTGTTGGCAGAGATGACCGAAGCTACTGGATTTTAGGCAGTAGTTTTGAGGTCTATATATGCAGTAACCCCGTGTCTGTGCAGACAGTACAGGCAGAGGAGGTCTCTGCCCCTCCTGCAATCTCCTCCAGGGACAGGTGGCTTTTACAAATCCCTCCAAAGCATCCTGGTGCCAGTCCTGATGGTACATCTGCACTTCAAACTGCTGAAACCTTTTCACCACAGATCCGTGTGCTAAGACTGCAAGGAATATCCCTGTCAGACAATTTCAGCAGTTACAGAGCAATAAAGCCTGGAGGAGTAAGTGCTATTTCAAATGCGTGCACATATATTTATTTTCTAATTTGCTAAGGTTTAAGATTATGCAGATATACAGCAGTGGTTTAGCCTGGAGTTAAGACAGCTGTGGAGCGTGTGCAGACATAAAAGGGTGTGTTGTTCTGGCTTCTTGTTTAGAAAAGTTATTAAGGTTTGAGGGTTGTTTACTGGCCCAATGCTATATAGGGCTGATTTTAAAGGGTCTTTTGAGAATTGTGGCTCTCCCCTCATTGCTCTAGCTGAATGCTTGGCCAGATAGCTGAGACTCCATGACTCTCACCCATCATTCCTGCAAAGCCCTGCCAGCTGAGTGGTCATTAGAGCTGAGGAGCCAAAAGATTGCTCTGAGCTGCCATGAGCGTGATAGGAAGGAGACATTTTGAAAATGTGACTAACGGTCTTCAGCTGTCTTATCAAAATTTGCTTTGTTTATTAACTACAAATGCCCATGCACATTTAGACACTGTAGAGTAACACCTATGTCCTTGCACATGGAAGTTCTCCCAGCTAACAGATAATCCAGGAACAGACTGCACATTAAACAGCATCATACATAAATGAGTAACCAATTAAAATATCATCCTAAGGACTTATAGTTAGTGGCCCAGCTCTCAGGCTTAGTCAATAATTTCAAACTCCGTGGGAGATGTAAGTTCTGCATACTGACTGCAGCAGAGCTGGGAGGTTGTGAACTCCACCCACTGGTGACCTACATTTTGGCTGTCTGGTCAGCCTCTTCCCAAGAACTATCTACCTCGAGCAGCCACTAGCAAATTACTGAGCCTGCATCTGACACTCCTAACCACACACAAAACAGCTCAGTTCAGGAGAGTCTTGCCAAAATAAGCACATCCTCATTCCCTTTGGAATGGCTGTCTGAAGGCAAAGGCAGTTAAATATTTCTCTGGAAGATGTTTTTTTTTTCTTGCTGGAAGGTAAAAAGTCCTTGTTTCCATGTTGATGTACTTCCAAACTCCATCATTCTCATGCAGAAATCCTTGTTCTGGGATACACATTGAAAAGCTTGACCTTTGTGTCTCTTGTTTTCCTTACACAGAACCAGGTGGAGAAAAAGCATCTTTGAGGGATCATGACCATGGAAAACCAAGCTCAGCATGCCTGAATTAAAGCAGAACAAAGCCCAGTGCACTCCCTACTTCGGACACTGGTGTATCCTACTTGCCCCTTGCCTATGCTGGGCTTCACTCCCACCCAAAAGCTTTGTCCACACCTGAGGAGGCATCGGGGTCAGAGTGAAGATGGTCAAAGCCCTTTCCTTGGTCCTGTTGCTCCAGCAGTCAGCAGAGGCAGGCTGTCATTGCTTATCTGGCTACTAAATCCTTCACAGCTTCACATGTAATGTCTTACAAACATTTTGGAATGGACTAATGTGCAGGCTTCCAAACTACTCATATGAACCTGTGCCTCTGCTTGCAGTATATCTTTTCCCAGCCATGGCAGGTAACTGGCTGCCCAAAGTCATGAAGTTTGGGGGAGCAGAGTGGGAATGGGCTCCAATCAGGGATGCTGGATATCCTGAGTGACCAGTGGATGTATGGAGGGCATGGGTATGTGCAGCACCTGGCATTTCTGTATTTTCTGTTCTCTCCCTAAGGGCTGGGTGAGGAATGATCAGGGTTTGCAGTTATTTTTGAGGGTTCTGGCTGCAGGTGGAGTGGGCAAGTGGATATCCTGGTGCCTGCTGGTCTCTGGAGAATGGGTAAAGGCACATACAGTTCTGTGGAGAAGGTAAAATGTAGTCAGGGCTGGGAGTGAGGGGGCATTCTGGAGGACAGAGATGTGGAGTTAACCTGTGGCTATTTTATGAGAACAACACAGCTAAAGGAAATTTTTCATCCAGAACAGGAGAGCGCTGTTCTTCTGATGCAAGGAGTCACACTGACAGCAGGTGAGAAGATTTTCAGGTCTTTCTGTGCTTGGTTCTTTGTGAGAAGGTTTTCAGGTCTTTCTGTGCTTGGTTCTTTGTGAGATGCCATCATTCCTGTCCCTGGCTGCTCAGGAGGCAGCAAGGGAGTGGCTGGAGGCACGTGGCTTCCGGCCAGCTTCAGCTCTGCCCAAGACAAGGAAACCCTCAAGATGAGATAAGGCAGGCCTGATAGGGAGCTTGCGTGTTTTCAAACTTTCCTTTCCCTCCACAAGATAAACAAAAGAAAGGAAAAAGGAAAGTCTTGAGAAAAAAATTGTTTAGGGTAGAAGAATACCAATAAGAATCACTGTTTTCTTTTCTTTTCTTNTTTTTTTTTTTTTTTTTTTTTTTTTTTTTTTTTGCCATTAAAAATATTGTTTTGCTCCTTTGAAAGAACACCAATTGTTTAATTGACTCCAAAAAGGAAATGGATTTTCTGTTCTTTTATAGAAACCTGATGTGCTGACATTTTCCATCCAGAACTAGGATTAAAACAGGCGCAGCGAGAAAATTCAGTGTATTTTATTCATCAAAGAACTGAGACTATTTTGAGGGAGGAGTTGAAGGAGGCTTAAGTTTCATGTTACATTTTCATTGTGAGCAGTGCAGCCCTGGATGTGTTTTGTTTTGAATTTTTTTTGGAGCTCTCTTAAGCCAGTTAAAAGATGGGCTCAGTGATCCAGTTTGCTGGGCACACAGTCATTGTTGGCACAACTGCGAGGGCAGCCGGGTGCAGTGCTCGAGGTGGGGGGACAGACAGGCCTGTCAGGCTCTGTCAGAGAATAAAAGATAACAAAAAACTATAACATTGTATGTTTTTTGTACGTTAAATGCAGTCATTTCTAATATTATCTGTAATATGTGGGTAAGAACACTCATTAACACTGTACAAAAGCAGAGGCTGGGAGGAGAGGAGTTACGTAGTCCTAAGGGAAGAGACCCAGGTTTATTATCTGGGTATATTGATTCTCACTATTTTGGGTAGGGCTACCTGTTTTAGTAAATATTCCCACAATCTCAGCTCTAGAAAACAGCACTGTTTGTTCTTTGAGATAGAACTGTTCTTTCTCTGCTCATCGTCTCGGGATGCAGAGACTTCAGTGTCCCATGACGTTTTGGGAACTCTCTTAAACTGGCTTTAAATCTGCATTTGTGTTCATGGGAGAGGCTGGCCTGAAACAGTGTTTCTTTATGCACAGGGACTTCACTTCTATCCAAAATGATCCAAGCCAGGTAGCTGAAATAATTTGTGATGGTGACTGTTGATACAGTAAAAGTCCAGGGATTAATGTTGCATAGCCACTTTTTGAATAGCTCAGAGAACAGGTTTCTTGCATGCATCAGTTGATTAAGGGACAAGTTATAAAGGCAACTGAGCATGAATTACGGTGAGGCTGAATTCCTGTCACCTGAGTCACGCGTAGGAGGAGGAATTGAAGGAGTCCCTGTGCAAACATAGACTTAGCCAGAGTCTGGAGGGCTGCCTGGCACGCAGCAAGGCAGCTGGGACTGGCTGAGGAGTAAGGACACCCCAGCCACATCTCTTTACACTGATGTGGCCTCAGAGGCTCTGCCCAAGCTGGAGCCCCCAGGGCCCATTCCAGAGTCCCACAGTGGAGAGGGTCCATCAACAGGAAACTTCAAGATCAAGGTCACGAGGGAAATGCAAGTCAGTGGTGATCAGCTGAACGTTCAAACACAGTTGCAAATAGATTTAGAGACACAAACCTACAAAAAACTCCCCATGATCATATGCTTGCCCTGAGAATTAAAAAAAATTACAAAGCATTCTCTCTCTCTCTCTCTCTCTCTCTCTCTCTCTCTCTATATATATATATATATATGTATCTGTGCTCTGATATAAATTTAGTTTGTTGGTTTGTTTCCATTTTTAAATACAAATTCTTGTAAAAGAAAAATGACTGACCAACGTTTGCAGAGAAGACAATTCCTAAATTAATAGCTGCCTATTGGACTTGCAGGTTTCTTTCAGAAATCTGAGGCCTGTAAATAACTGAAGTAGATCTATCCTGTCAAGAATGTTTGCAAAAAGTGTAACAACACCAATCTACAGTAGAAGTCGGATTCTCAGAGTAGAAATCTGACTCTCAGTGTAAAGGCTCAGCTAGAAGAGTACTGAAATGGTGCATGACCTGTTGGTCAATCAATATATTAATTCTCAGATTTGTAATGCTATCAAAATTTATTCATTAATTGCTGATTTTTAGAAACAATCAGTTATTTCATATTAATTAATCCATAGAGGAAATATGCATAATCATACAACATTTTTTTGGTTGAAATTTTAATTCTGATTAGTCTACTTTTTTATTGAAGACAATCAAAATGGAATTAGTCTAGGGCAAAAAAAAAAAAAATAAGTAGAGCGCAACAAATAGCAATGAAAATCTGAAACATTTCAAGCATTTCAGAGATATTTTACTCCTCTAAGGGAGCTGAGAAGAATAGAAGAAGAGCCAGGCAATGTTCCCACTGCATTTTTGACATTAATTGGTGTTTTAAAACTAATCAGAAATGACAAAAAAGAGGAATTTGAAAATCTAACCTAAGAAAATAAAGATTATTATGCCATCAATAATGAGCTGTAACAGGACATTATATACACAAGTATTAAAGAACTAACATTTGCCATTTAATGAATGCTATAGGGAATATGTGCATGTATACATGTGTGGGTATTTGTATTTGTGTGTTTGGACACATATATTTACACATATATTTATACATTTATTTGTAAAAACCAGAATATGCACAAGTTGTGGTGGAAAAAGTTTTTAAAAGGCAGAACCCAAAAGTACAAATAAGGCAGAAGAAGACTGTTTTGAGAAACGATAACTTCTGTTTATATTTTGCTTGTTACAGTCGAACCAATCCACCTAGAACTAAAGGAAAGCAGTTGCTGGAGGAAAGCTGTTATCTCAAGTAGAAAAAAACAGACAAACTCCCCATTCTTAGTCACACAGATTAATGGAACACATTGCTGTCCTGTTTCTGTAAAATTTCTCCTAATGCCCCAGAGAAACCCAGGGCCACATTCAGAGGTCTGGGGTGTTGGGGATGGCAGGTGTGTGTGTCCTGGCTCCCAATATCCCCAGCAGTGCCCCTCTGCTGGCTCTGGCTGCACAGATGTGCTGCTCTGCACTGACCAGCTGTGCACAGCCCACCAGCAGGACCTCTTTCAGACCACAGCTCTGAGTTCAAGTCCTGTTGGCTGCACACTGAGATGGAGCAGTGCTAAAAGGCTGAATCTGTCTTTTCATCTGGCTTTTAAGCTCAGCCTTGGGAAAGGCTGAACGCTTCTGGCTTTGCAGCAACTTGCATGCAGAGCTCATAGCAGGTCCGTAGCCAGAGCTGTACCCAACCTAGTTTGTGCTGACCTTCTTCTGTCAGGGGGGTTTTAAGCACAGTTGGACAGACATGGCAGCCAGTTTGACATCTGCAGTTTTAATAAAGCCAGGCACTCACACTGGTGCCTGAGCTGCAGGAGGACAGGCTGTGGTGTCAGACCTCGTGTGGTTTTGAAATGGTTTCTTGTGGCATGTGTGATATCACTGCAGAAACCGAGTCCCTCGGGCTTCTAAACAGCAGTACTGCATGTGATTTCTGTAGGTAATGCATCCTTCCTGTGGTCCCTGAGCCTCTGTGCTACTGCAGCTGCATATTAATCTGAAATTTAAATTTAGCTGATGCACACAGATGCTCCTAACCAGTTAGGTTGTTCCTTATGCTTTTCCCTGTCTTTGGAGGTCTGTACATTAGTATGGGCTGTCTCTTCTGTTTTGATCCCAATATGTTAACCAGGTGGATGTGGTGTCAGGCATATGGTAGAGTTTACCTTTGGCATCTGCTGGCAGAGCTCACTTCCTAAGGAAATGTCAGAGGGGGAGTCGCAATGGACATATTGTTCCCCTCAGACACCGCGGCCTCTCCCCACAAGAAGTAATTTTTCTGCTACACCCTTGGCAGAAGGGAAAGCCAAAGATCAGTAGAGCTGCAGTATTTTTGCTCAAGATTTACTTTTAAAAGTAGCAAAAAATGTAAATAGAAGATGACTTAGGAGAGCTGAGTATTTGGGTTTTAAAATTTTTTTTCATAGTGCTCTGATGGTACTGTGAGTGTGGTTGCTGTAAAGTAAGGCAAGAAATGCAACATCCCACATAGTGAGTAGAAAGTGTTGCACTTTCTTTGCAGCCAACAGACAATAAAACTTGCCATGTTGTAAGACCAATTCCATTTTAGTACAGAAACAGGCCAGCAGCTACATTAAAAATGGCTGTGCCTTCAGGAAGAGCTCAAACACCACTTTTCTCCTCAGTGAACATGGAAATTTTTCTCTCCCAACAGCCACCCTGAGTAAGATGTATTCAAGGCCTAGGCTGTCCTCACTTAGATGCCAAGGACTGAGGAAAAGGCAGCTCCCTCAGCCCACACACCCACAGGCAGTTGCTGCTATCTCCCCATCTCCTGTTCCCAAGCCACAGTGCAGATTCCTCTCTGCCTCCCTGCCTGTGTAGGCAGTGCAGGTGAGGCAGCAGACACCTCCCTGCTCCTTGGATGAGCTCTTCCTGGGGTTGTGAAGGCAGTGGAAGAGAGCTGGAGCATCTCTCCTTAGCTGTGGAGACACAGAGCCACTGGGTGCACAGCACCAGCAAAACACCACGTGTCTGGCTTTGTTTTTCCTTTAGAAAAAGCCCATACAATGAATAAACGAAACAATGAGTAAGTTCAGTATGGTTGCCCTGGAGGCCACTTCCCCAGGTATGTCCCACTTGTGAATGCTTTTCCACTTTATGGAGGTGAGGGATGTAACCCAGTCTGGGAGAAGTCTAGGATGTGTTGGCTTAAGCTTCCTTCATCTTCAGAAGGCTTGCTTTTTGCAGATTTTTAACACTGTGCTTAGGTAATTTGTGTGTTTATAGAACTAGAGACAGCTTTGGTGTTACAGAGTGACCCTGATGACAAGCAAGATTTCTCATTTCTCTGTTTCTCAGCACTTTCTGCTGCTAAAACCAACAAAACATAATTATTAGAAATGCTGGGAGAATCAATGAGAAGGTCAGAAAGCAGTATAGAGGAATGGGTTGGTTACTGGTTACACCATGAGGGTGAGGGTTCTTTTTCTGTACCTTAAGTCCCTTTGTGC
The DNA here is from genome assembly GCA_013400775.1 of Chaetops frenatus. Lineage (NCBI taxonomy): Eukaryota > Metazoa > Chordata > Aves > Passeriformes > Picathartidae > Chaetops > Chaetops frenatus. The sequence goes on along the minus strand of VZTR01001335.1, from coordinate 240,367 downwards.
AATAGGAAACATTGAACAGCAAAGCAATATTTTTTTTCATATCATAGTCTTTATACTTTGCATTTCGTTAAAAGGTGGTCATAAACAGGAATGACTTGGGGAAACTGATCTGGCCTAAGATCTTCCCTGGTTGTCCAGTTCAACTGGTTTGTTTCTCCAGAAAGCAGGATCTGGCATCTCCTGACCTGTCAGGAAGGTTTCCAGGCAGTTTTTCTATTCCAGCCTCAAAATCTGGCTAGTGATATCCAGTCTGGAAGTGTTAAATATTTGATCACTTGGTGTTGTTCTGAGTTCCCATCTCAACTGATGGACATCATATACTTGTTTTGGGGATGGATCAGGTTTATTGACTGATGGAAGCTCTTGGAACTTGGCCATGTTATCCAGGGAGCTAAAAGAAGCATAGCCAAAAAAACAGGTGTTGCAATGCAGAACTGTGCTCTGTCCTTGGCTCTGTCACAGAAATTTTGGACAAGCTGCTAAAATCAGGCTTTTCCAAAGTGGCTACTGGTAGTGCTTCACTCTGCCAGACTGCCTGCTGGAGAGCTGGCTGCTTCCTTCACAAAAATATTGTGGACACCTTCCATTGCATCTCAGCTGTCAGCTGTGAAATGAGAAATTCACAGCAATTCTCTTCCAGGCAATGCAAAAAATGAATTAATTTGGGGTTGTGTTGTATTTGGATAACAGGATAACACTTCTTCAGGACAGCTTGGGAACAAATTAATAATTCTGCCTTCAGATCAGGGCCTCAGTAATGTGTAGTAGGCAAGGGAAGAGAGACTTAAAACTGAGGGTAGACCAAGTGTTCATGTACCTCACCCTCTCATTCCCAGCTGGGCAGCAATTCCGGGAAAACAATCTGTTCTTTTGTGACTAAAGAATAGACTGTAGTGCAAATGCAATATCTTATTTCTATCCTTTTAGTCCTATCTATTACTTGTAAATATTTGGCTTTGCATCTTCTAATGTTCTTCTAGCTGTCTCTTTTATAATGACAACTCTTTTTTTAATGGCAAAACTCTCCAAATACACCTAAACAAAATTATCTTCTCATTTCTTTGAGGAAATAGTAATGTCATCAGTACTAGTATCCTCAGGAAATAAAATTGTGTGAAAATAAAACTAAAAAGGTAGGAAAATGTATCCTCTCCTCCTGGTAAATGCTACTTTACCTCCAACTCTTCTGCAAATGCATTAATTCTCCTTTTGCTTTGGTATTTCAATTGCCTTCTCCCACTCCCAGGAGATTCATGCAGCCAGTATGGAGCAGGGCAGAGGAGGAGGAGGAAGTAAAATGGGGCAGTGCAGTTTACAGGCATTTTATAGCTGTAACTCATTAACAAAGAACCCAGTCTCCAATAAGTGGAATAACTTTAATGTTCATTTTGCCCTTGACATTTTTCTTACACTGGCACAGGCTTGAGGTGATGCCTACTTTGAATTTCATTGTAAGCCCACTACTGATCCTTTTTTTTTTCCTCCCTTTTTTTGAAGCAGGATGTCTAGTTATCCAGTAAGTGGCAGCAAATGGCTTAAAGATTCATGAACAGTAAATTGTTATCCAGTGAATCTTTGACCAGTGAGTGAACAAAAGTCATGGATTTATGTACATGACTACAGAGGGTGAGAGAGGAAGGAGAGCTATGCAGGCTCCATGCTTGCTAACCCTCAAAAAGATCTTGCCTTTAAATTCTGTATCAGCAGAACCACTGCTGTTCACAAGATGCCTTAACAAAAACTATGCTAAATTCAGTTTGAAAGAGTTCAAGCTGCCTAAGCAAAAAGAGCTTCTTGGTGTTGCCTTATTCACATCTTTAGTGGGTGGTGAGGAAGTATAAAACTGAAGGGAAAAAAAAAGAAGATACAAAAAAAGAAGGAAAAACAAAGGCAAACGGCACCAAACCACTGTATCCAAGATTTTTTTTTTAACACTGAAGAAGGTAAGTAAATAGGAATAAAAGAAACTGTCACAAAGAGATGCATTTCAATGCCATCCTGCTTCTTTTCACTTTCTTTTGTAAAAAATCTCCAAACTGGATTACCAACTAATATACTTATGAAATAAAAGGAAATGGAAACAAATATTTAACCACAAACTGTGGCTAAATGACACCTAATTTTCTAAAAAGGAAATATGAGAAAGGACTATCTAAGGAAGAAACCACATCTAGTAAAAGTTTTATGAAAAACCCCAAAAATAGCATGTTGAAACAGCAATTAGAAAAGTATCCTAAGAATTTGCTTCTACTTCTAGTACATGTTATTTTTTGAAGTGGAAAGACATCCTAGACTCATCTGTTTCTGAGATGAAAAACTCCAGGGCAGTGGGTTAGACAGCAGTGCAGGCCATTAACAATCCATTCTGTGGTGAGCCAGAGGCAACTGGCAAATTCCATGGGTAATTCTGGGCATTCCCAGGTGGGGTAAGAGTTACTCAGTAATGAACTCTGTGCTGGAAAAAGCTCTTTGAGACAAACACTGAGTGCCATTTGCCAATAGTAGGGAAGGAGCATTCATGGTTTTCATCCTCTAACCAGGAAGATACAACTGTTTATCTGCCTGACATGTGTAAGTGGTTACAGAGCCTGTTTGTGATCTGCAGTGAGGCAGTGAGGCTGACAGGGTGTTGTGACTCCATCGTGCAGAAGATAATCAGTTCAGCATTGTCTTTCCATTTACTGGCACTCACGTGGCTGAGACAGACATATGGATGACAGGGATGACTATGAACTACAAGTGACCCAAAGCAACTAAAAAAGGGAGTCATGCAATGAAGCTGATTCTATATGAAACGTCTTTCAAAGACATCTACTGAGATTACCTGAGAAACAGATGATAGATAATGGATCCTACTAAATCCATCAGGATCACCTGACACTGCTATGATTGGGCAAGGGATTGGAGCCATCTCCAGTAGGACAAGCTTTACTGTACTCAACCACAATTTAGTTCTCTCTGGGTCTAGATGGTACAGTGTCTTCAATTTTGGGTGTTGTTGAAGTGCACCTTGAAAAGAGGAGTGATGCAGACTGGTTCTCCCTTCCCAGCACTGCTAGCACAGTTTAGGGTGATTGTATAATTCTAGGGCTTGGATTTCTGCTCTACTGACAGGTAAAATCCAAGAGGTTAGTTTGAAGCTCTAGAAGAGTAATGACACCTAAGGTTTTGTTTTTCCCATGGTGAAGTCCCAGACTGCAAATCTGTGTGGGCTCATGATATGTGAGAGGTAACAAAGAAACGTGCATCTGGAAGGGATTACCTTCATCTCTCAATCTAACCCCTTCTGTCACAGGCAACCCTATCATATGTTCACTCACAAAGGTGTTTCTCAAAAGGAGCAGCCAATGCACCTTCTTTGCCTTATTGCAATGCAACAGCCCTGCTGTGTTCTACAACACTCTCCTGTGTCAAGGATCTCTCTCAGCCCAAAGCAGAAGCATCCTCTGAGATCTCTGTTCTCTGAATCTCATTTCCAAACCGGTCCCTTTGCATGATGGAGGTCTCTCTGCCATTTGGGTGTCCTGCTTCCCACTGGGCAATAGTTGCAGGTAGAGTGGGAGGTGGGGATTAGCACCATTTGCTGGGGAGGACAGCCTGCAGTGCTGGTGGCCATGAGGATGGAAGAGGAGAGGCAAGAGAGCACCGTGGCAGAATAAATCAGGAAACAATGAAATGTAGTAAAAGTGAGATAAAGAGATAAAAAAGAAAGTAAAGAGATAAAATATCGCAGGCTGTACAGGTGACAAGAGATTTCAGAGGATGCCTAGGCAAAGCTGTGCTGCTTGGTGTTCACATTCCCCTTTGTCACACAAGTACACCTCAGGACATGCATCCTGTGATCTTGGTTTTCCTTCCCATAGTCACTTCACATTTTCACAGAGAAAAATGGCATCAGAATATGAGATGGTATGTACAGATAACACTAACAAATGTCTCATGATTGTTCTGTAGTTGTCATCTGTGTGTGGATTTTGCTCCATTGCTCCCAGCTTCACGGATGCCAGGTCAAAGTTTTCTGTTTTAAGGTTTTACAAGCTTTTGGATGTTGACTTCCCCCTGTCCCCACCCTCAGCTATTGCAATCACTGTCACTGCTGAAGTGTGCAAAAGAGGAAAATGTGGATTTTTGCTATGGAAAGAAGTTTCTTGTTTTTTAGAAAATTTTTCTGAAGTGTTGTCATACTCTCTAATGTTGGACTGCACCAGATAGTGCACTGTTTTCAGTGTGATGAAGTCAGAAAGGGGCAGTGGTGCTGATGCTATAAGCTGGACTCTGAGGCTTCTTGCTCAAGCTGTATGGCTTGGTTTAAATGTTCTGGTTCTTTCACACCGGCCAGGGCACTCCCTGCTGTGCTCCCTGCATTGGGCAGGCTGGCACATAATTAACCACATAGGATGATGCATGAAGAAAAAAGACAGCCAGTAAAAAAGACAGTCTATGAATAGCAGTGAAAACAACTGTACAATTAACAGACTTTCATTAGTTTTATTAAATCCTGGTTGTCAGTGTGCTTTAGTGCCACTCCTACAGATCTGAGAGGTAAACCATAAGGTGGCTAGAAGCTTGCCCCAGGTTCTGTACCAGGATAAGATGGCACTTAATCACATGGCCACTACCCTGTGGCTGAGGGTAGTCATGGCTTGGTGGTCTCCAGCAGTGACATGCTCACTGGGGAGATGGCAAAATTCTGAGGAACATCCACAAAGCAGCACTGTAATCCTTACTGTGATTTCCTGGAAGACAAGTAGGGTAAGTACTAAGAAACTAGACTGTCTCACATCCCTCTAAGTGTTCAAGGCCAGGTTGGATGGGGCTCTGAGCAACCTGGTCTAGTGAAAGGTGTCCTTGCCCATGGCAGGGGGGTTGGAACCAGATGATCTTAAAGGTCTCTTCCAACCCAGCCATTCCACATTTCCATGATTATTTCCAAAATGTCCCCCTTGCCAGCTTGCTGAACAGGAAAACTCACATTGCTTCCCACAGCTCCAGACAGTGGCAGGTGCTTTAGCTCAAGCTTGAGCCTGCTTCCCTGGAGAAACTGTGATCTCCCAGTGACTGCTGAGCCTGTCCAACTGCATTTCAAAGAAGGACTTGAAAAGACACCGCTGACCTTACAGGTTTTCCGGGAAGGTCAGCTACTGTGTAAATGAAAGAGATACAAAGTCACCTCCTTCCTCAAGAGGATGGTCATCACCAGCAGCTCTCCCACAGCAGCAGAGATGCTGGGGCTGTGCCTGAGTCCAGGGAGACAAGCAGGTGTTGGGGGGAGCTGTGAGGGAGGGTGTTGGTATCATGGGAGTCTGCTCAAGATGAGAACTTGAGCTTTCAGGGTGCAAATCCACAGGAAAAGCAAGATTAATTAGTTTGCTGCTTACAAGAAACTTCCTGAAGCTGTTCTCACAGAGTTTTCTCATCTGCAACAGAGGTTGATTTTTTGTCAGGAAAAAGTAGTGAAGACACACATCTAAAAGGCTTGGGACTGGAGGTAAGCAAACTGCTCCTAGCCATGGCCAAAGCTTTCCGTACAGCCCTGAATCAGTCACTTAGTTTTTCCATGCCTCAGTAATCTCATTTATAAAACTGGAATAAAGATTACTTTTATCACCAATTACCTTTGGTAGCTCCAAATGACACTTCTTAATCAGTGCCAGATATATAGTATCTTACAAGATTTTGGCTACATATTTTCATAAATTTGCTATCAGATCCTGGCTTTTAGAAAATAATTTGCCTTTCTGTACAAGTATTTAAAACAATGACATATAGCACTGCTGTGATAGAGATAATGGTATTTAAGAAGGCAGCAATGAACAGAAACAGAGGAAGATTAGTCCAGACCATACCATCAAAGCCAAATATTTTTTCTTCAGAGGAAGACCCACTCCCTACTGAGATGTTGATGACAAGGTCCTCAACCCTGAAAGGGGGGACAGCAGCCCCTAATTGCCAGAGGCACCCCCCTGAGTGTGCCCTCAGGGGAGAGCAGATTTACCAAACAGCTGCCTAAACCTCTTTCAGCCTTTCAGGGGCATCACGTGCAGCTTACCTGTCTCGGGACGAGCTGGGGAGAGGAGTCCTCGCAGCCACTGCGCCCTTCCTTTTTCAGCCCAGTGCTTTCTGTGTGACACCACTCCTCACAGAACAGTGTGGGTGTTTTGCAGTGGCTGTGTGGGGTAGGATACACACGGTGCTCCAAGCAAAGGGTCGGTCTGTGCCTCTCCCTTGTCCCCAGCAGTGAGCACTGCTCTTCAGCCTTGCTCTGGATGCCTTTTTTTACTTCATATTCGGGACACGGAGAGTGACTATCAGATTTCAACTCCTCCTTTATGGATAACACCCGAGGCAATGACTTCACTGTCACAAAACGTGGCTTATAGGGGAAAACTCTTTTACCTTTTCCTTTTCCCCCCAGCTTCTCTACCAGCCTCACAAAACAAATTCCTCATCCAGAATTAAAATCTCAGCATTTTGGGGAGCACATGTCAGAGCACTTCCATATTCTGGCAGCTCCTTTTCCTTCCAGGGCTTTGCAGCTCATCTTGCAAAACCAGGCCCCTCCAATACAAAGTTGAATAATGACCAACATGGTGTGAGGGTCAGGGAGGAGAAATGTGCTTCCAAATAAGACCTCTGAGTGCCTGGATAGCCTCAGATTCAGCCAGAGACCTTTTCTTTCCTCGTGAAGTCCTGTATTCAGAAGGAACTGACAGTGAGTTATATCTCAGTTAGCCAGGAGTTTTGTGATTCTTTAAAAATTTTGTAATGAACTATGTTTAATTAGTTAAGGAATGTTTGAACATTTTATTTTAGCTGGTTTTGATTTTGATTTGTGATGGTTGAGTGTCAGTAGAAAACTCTGAGAAATTACCTCCTTGCACCTGCAGAAAGGAACTCCATGGACACGTACCCCTTAGAGAACTTAATCAATAGTTGAAGAACAAAATTCAATAAAGAATTGTTTGATGGTTATCATAGATAGAGATCTATGAACCTAACTAGAGATAGATTAGATGTTATAGAACAAGAAAGATACCATGAGGATGTGAAGGAGTTAAAAGGGTTGTACACCTCAGAAAACTTGATTAATACATAGAAGATGCAGTAAGGGAGCCACTCCATAGGCTTGTACACCCCAGAAATCTTTATCAATAATAATTGTCTAGCCAGGAGAACAAATTTAATAAAGCGCTATTTCACTGGATAAAACTTCAGTCATCCATTAAACAAAGATAGATGAGGTGTCCTGGTAGTAGTTAAAAGGAACAAAACACCTATACCATGATGCAATAAACTGGGTGGACTTTTGAGAGTGTCTATAAAAAAATATTGGATGTTAAAGGGTATATAAATGTCTGAAAATTTTTGTTTCTTTGAACATGTCAGTGGTGAATAAATTCTCTATGTGTTCCAAATTTTGACTCAAAATTACGAGGAATGTTTGTCTAACAGCTTTTTGCTGTTAGATTTAAAGCTCTTTGTTTCAAAACCCTTGCACCTGTAGGAAGTATCATGCCGAGAGCTGAGGGAGTCCATAGCTGAAAGTGTACAGTTCACAAAAATCCCTTGGGAAGGCTGTTGGGGGCAGATGCTGCCACATCCCAGCAGGGCCACCCTCCTTATTCGGCTTCCAAACTCTTCAGCCAGTGTGAGCAGTGCCCTGTGCCTGGCAGGTGTGCTCTGAAAAGCATCCCCTGAGCTTTCAGGTTTGGCAGCATTTCTGAAAGAGTTCTGCCTCACCTTTTCCCAGTAAAGTTCTGCCTCCCTGACTCCAGCACAGAGCCCTTAAGGGCATGTGCTTTCCCTGAGCCAGCCTTCAGCCTCAGCAGCTGTGCAGGGATCTGCCATTCCAGACTTAGAATGCTGAAAGAGCACACTGAGGAGCTTCTTGGCTTTGGAAGGAAGAGATCCTCGTGAATATCCCTGCTAACCAAAGGAAAAGTGATTGTATACCTTTTGTCTGCCTCAAACTCTGTGCCAGGCTCTCTTCACCTGCTCCCTTCTACCACAAAGCAGAGATTCAGGTGGACTGGAGTGCTCCATTTTGTGCAGAGGGAGACCAAAGACAGCCCTTATCCCTGTCTGCTGGGTAACCTTAGGACATGCAAACATGGATTGGATTTTGTGGTTGTGCTCACAGGATAAGGACTGAACTACTTTGCTAAGCTTCTCAATGCTCAAGGAACACTAAGCCCAATACAACTTGCATGGTGAAATGTTATTTATGCAGAGGATTAACAGATTGCTCAGATAAAGGTGTTTGTTTTGATTTCTTATCTGCCCCAGGGAGGGCAGAGGAGCAACCCACATGATTTCACATCTATCTGCAACAGCCTTTTCATAGAAAACTTCAGTAGCATGACTGGAGTTAGACTGCAAATCTCCAGTTTTGGTTGAATCCACTGATAGGACATGACATTTTCCTACTAGGCTTTTATTTCTTCTTTGCCTGTAATATGATTGTTGGGTTTGGTTTTGTCTTCTACTTTTCAGTAATGCTACACTGAGAGTTACCTAACTGTGTGTTCTGGGCTGATAATTTTTGTCACTCTTTTGGTGATGGGAGAGGAAGTAATTCATCATTGGAATCAGTTCAGTCTTTGTAGCATTATACACAGCACTGAGTATTACTGCTCTTGTTTCTGGAAGCAGAGTCAGGCTACATCTGCCAAAAGCATCTGGCCTTCTGAAACTGGCATAGGTAGTGCCCAGCTCTCTGCAAGTGCTTAATTTGCCTGGGTTTGGAGGTCAGTCTGTTTAATGCAAGCCTGATTTATCTAGGCTCTGACTCCCCCTTGGATATTCTCTGTGATACTACAGCTTCTAAGGGTTTATCCCAAGTTATCATTTGCCAAACAAAGCAGCTGGTGTGCAGCACACTGTGAGATATCCCATGGCTGTGTCTCTATTTCTTGCTTTTCTAACACATTTACTGCTTTTCCAGGGCATGATTCTCCTCAGCTTCACAAGTCTGAGAAGGAACAAGAGCTTCTCATGTCAGTAACAGTGCTCATCCATGATAAAAGGGCAGCTGTTGGGAGCACGGGGGAGCTCCAGGCCCCTGTGATGTCAGAGAGGGGAGGGCAATGGGGAGACTGAGAGAGCACATGGCTGAAGCCAGCCTGCCACACAGCATGCAAGTGAGCTGGAAGCCCTGCCCAGGAGCCCCAGCCAGCTCTGTGCTCACCAGCCATGTGTGATGGCCAAGGGCTGAGGAGTTCCTGGGTTATCCCTTTCCTCTGTACAGCATGCTTAATTGTAATCTGTCAAGGCTGTGGACCAACTTAGGACTATGGCCAACAACTTACATTGCATTTTGTTTGAAAATGGACCGTAATGGATTTCAGTGTATTGAAATAGCTGTTTGTTTTAACCGTGGTGTGGTAAACCTAAAAGTCAGCTGTAATTGCAACCAGGCATCACTGCCTCTGTCTGCTGCATCTCTAGCCTGGCTGTCCCCTTGCCTTTCTCCTGCAGCTCAGGGTGAGTGCTGAAGCAAACGAGATGTGCAGTGGACACTCCAGCAGCTCCCATGGGTGCGGTTCAGCTCTGCCAGCTCCGTGTTCCTGGCTGCGGGGAGTTCCACTCCTGCAGGGCTGTGTGTGGGAAATGGGGCTGCCCTTGGCAGCAACACTGCTGCCTTTGAGTGCAGGAGGTGCTCGGAGCCCTGGGGATCTCCAGCAGCCCACACAGGTACCACCATCCTCTCTGACAGCACTCGGGGCTCGGCAGCAGCCAGTCATGACAGGGTGGGTAGGAAGGGGATTTATAAGCTGGACTTGAGGCAGACGGCTTGGAGCCTCTGGGCTGTGGCATCCCAAATAGTGGAGAAAAGGTGCAGAGCGTGTCATGCTCAGGCTCCCTTAGGGATGTGAATAGCTGAGAAGCTCTGCAGGTGAGCCGTTTGGGTGCTGAGCTGTTCTTTGTTCCCAGGAATGCAGCACAGCTCCCTGGGAGAAACTCTCCCACCTCTGAATTTCACAGGGTTTAAAATCCATGGGTCAGATGACAATCAGGAAGACCAGANCCTCCCTTCGTAGATGAGATGAGTCAGCGTGGGAGGCTGTATCTGCTCTCCAAGCCATGGTTTTTCCTCCTTTTTGAGGTTTGTTGAAAGGAAGGAATGAAGGACCCGGTTGATACTTCATTCGCAGGTCTCCCCTCCCAGGAAAACAGAGCTAAATAGAAGAGTTTTTCTCTCCTCCGCAGCTTGCACTCCTCCCAGCTGGGTTCCCAGGCTCCCTGGGGCTTGTGTTCTGCATGGAGCAGACAGCAAGGGCCAGCAATCTCAGCTGAGCGCTGCTGCTGCACTGCACACGAACGCAGCAGCAGCACGGGCTGCACCTCGCATCCACCGGCCTGCTCGGGACACACCCTCGGAGAGTTTATGCGAATTCTCAGTATCTGTGCCAGCTTCAGACCCGGACACAACCAACTCAGGTGCACACCGTGTTCAAGAGAGTTCAGCTAAATTTTAGATGAAAAATAGTAAGGGGCAGGTAGCTTCACTGATACTGAAAAATGACTGTATACAACAGGTTTGTCCAACAGCATGTCCATCTGTGTGGGTATTAATCTATGGGCTGGAGCACGGTCATGGTGCTTCCAGGGTCCAGAGAGATCCAGCTGTGTGACTTCAAGGCTGTGCTGAAGGTGTGCATGAAACACTATCTGGGTGTAAGGGGGCACCCAGATATTTGGAGTGGGAAGTAATATCAGCAGATGCAAAAGCTAGAGACAGTGCTCTCCTGGGTATTGTTGGCTGTTGAATATACTGGGCCACAGCTCTGGGATCCAAAACTTCTAATATTGCAATTTTTGCTGATTCTTGAACATATCTGACAAATTCACAACAGCGATTTATCAACTACTCTGCTGCTGATAAACCTCAGGGTGTAAATAAATAAATCAAGGTATAAACCTCAATGACGTTTGATTCCCTAGGTCTTATCTTCTATAGGAATTTCTGGGTTAGGTGTAATATAACTTATCAGTGTAAGTATATTAGGCAACAGCCCTGGCATAGCTAATGCAGCTGATAACAGCAAAAAAGGCACAAGCATATACCGATCTGTTTTAAGAGTTGAAGTAACCCATACCATATTCATTTTTCAAGATGCAAACCGCATCCATAAAATGAGTGCCCGCCCACCTTTCTGAGAGGAGATCGGGCTTTAGCTTGCAAACCCTTTGGGGCATGAATTGTACCTTCTCTCAGCCCTATCAGTGCTGCGGTTAGAAGAGCCTCCAGGCTGACTAGTCACACCACAACTTGCCTTTCTTCCATGTGAGCACTTAATTAGATTGAACTCTGCTAATTTAAGATAACAAGATAAGGTTAGCCCGGTTAAGTGTACGTGGCGATTTTATCTGCTATCAGCGGCAGGCTTTGTCTTTTTCTCTTGCATGTGTTTAACTTGCAATTCCCCACAAGGTGTTATCACCTGAACGAGCAGGAACCAGGAGCTGCAGTTCTGCAGGGAGCAGGCAGCCCTTGGAGACGGGGCAAGTCATGGAGCGCTTTGCAGGCCTTCAGGGGGTGACAATGGCCATTGTTTAAAGCCGGGTGGGGGCTCTTTGCCTGTAAATAGTGCTCACACACACACCCGGGCACATGCACACACGTGTATCTAGCTAGACTCAGCTCTGCCACCTCTCAGCCTCCGCAAAACGTAAAGACCTTTTGAGCTTGTTTGTTTTTTAAAGCATTTTGATACCGTCCTTCGCACTCTCTATGAAGTGAAGACAAAGACAAAACGATTCCGTGATTTAAGGGAAGCTGAGATTTTCCGTCTAATCAGTTATTTCCAAGAGAACTGTTAAAGAAGTAAAGAGAGGGAGGTGATGTAAAATGGTAGGCTGGAGACAGCAGAGCTGAGAATTTTCTGAAGTGCTGGGGGTTTCCAAGGCAGGAGCAGAGGTGCGTGCCCGTGCCCAAGTGTGTGGAAGCCTGTGTCTCTGACTCACACGAGGGCACGGGAGCTCCCTGCTAGGACAGCTGCTCTGCTAAGCCAGGGAATTGCTGACCCCGGAGTACCTGCTGGTTGTGTCTGAGCGGTCCTGGAAGCAGCCAGCAAGATTTCCTCCTGAAGCTGCGGAGATGCTCCCAGATGAGCAGCATCTCCTGGTTAGTGACGTGCCGCTGGGACCCCACACCTGCTCCTCTGCGCTGGTGTTGATGATCCAGCGCTCAAGAAATCAGGACAAACGCTAAGTGCTCTCACTACTGGTTGTGATCTCATTGCATCTGCCTGGAGCTACAGTAGGAACAGCAGCATTTCCCTAAGCTCCATTTGCATTTTATGAGAGCTCACTTCAGCCTTCTCCGCGGTTTGGAAGGCAGAAGGGAGAATAAGGATACAGGGCTCAGGTAACACTGTTCCTCTGTCCAGAACAATAAAGATGGAATGAATTAGCATAGATGAGATAAAAGCTATTTTTCTTCTTTGTTCTTGTTATATTTATTCTCATCAGTATTATTCTCAGTAGTAATACAACAAATTAATAGTGTAATAGTGTAATTACCATACAACATATTAACATATATAATAACTGTTATATTTATTTACTATGTTGTTATATAATAAGATATAATAATTATATACTTACTGTTATACAGTTATTAGCAGTATTATGCAGAAAAACCATGTGCCTGAAAGTGTTCCCCTCCTGAGAATGGTGGCTTCACATCCAAGGACAGTGAGTGAGAAATGCTGAAGGCCTGCAGGGAAAATGTCCTCCCTTCTGTTATGTGCCATCTCATAATAATAATCTGGGGCTTCAAACATGGAGCATAACCTCTCTCAATCCTCTACAAAATAAACACTAAAAAGAAACAGTCTCACCCTAGAAGTGTCTAAGGCATCTATCCTGCAGAGAGAGGATGTTGTTTCAAAAAGCTACCACTATGCCTTGATGTTAAGTACCATATTCAGCTGAATACTTGCACTTTATTTTGTTACAGTTCTGGAATTTGTTCAAGTTAGCCTTCCAGCTTCTCCTCATCCTGGATTCATGCAGGTGTCCCAGCTCATTTACAAATCAGTCCTATCTCTGAGGTCAATCTATCTACAAAATTGGCTGCTTGGCAGAGGTTGGCACCTCAGCTGTTGTGAATGACCTGCTGCAGATCACTGATAACATATGTAACCTCCAAGACCATTTTGTGATGCTAAAGCTCACTACTCAGTCTCCTTTGTTCTGACTATCTGAGGTTAGAATCTGTAAAAATACACGAATATTGTAACAATTAATTTTTCTCATCTCCATAGTTTGTTGAAGCTCTCATCTTCATAGCATTTTCACATGTGGCCGACAGAGGTCTTGACTCACAAGCTGTCCACTTCTCCCCAGCTGGTGTCCATGATCTTCAAGCGTGCTTCTCCCTTCTCCTTTAAACATAGGCATTGAACTGTCTTTTACATGTTTTCAAAAGGTTTGGATTTTAACCATCAGCAGATGCAGTGATGAGTAATTTAGTATCCAAATTTTGAGGCTGACTCCAGTAAATGGCAGTAGCATGGGACATATTACATATATAAAGTATTGTCACTATCACATTTATCTAAGAGTAATCAGGTATCTGTAATTCTGTGTCCATTAATTCATCAGTAAGTTAAGCTGTGCTGCCAGATAACATTCTTTTTTTGGCTACAGAACAGTTTAAAGAGGGGGATCACAAGGTCCACGTTTGGCAGTGGGGTATTGTAGGTCAGGAGAAAAAAGTTGATGCTGTAAACTGCTGGTGCTGACTGAAATGAATGCTCCCCCTGCTCCTCTCTTTGTTTGCACTGAATGGCACCACCACAGAAGCAGCAGCCAGGGAGCATCGAGAAACAGCCACAACCTTTCTGTATGTGCAGCAAAATGCTACGCTGAGAATAAATAGTTGTCATACCCTACAGGTCCTACTAAGCTGCAGATGAAAAAGAAATGCCTCTAGTTTCAGGCAACAAAGATATTATTGCTACAGCTAGTCTTTCCCTGTATAACCCCATGTAACTTTTGTGACAGTTTCCAGCATGTTCCCCTGAAACATGAGGATGGAGGTCAGTAATATTAAATATTAACATAGGAGCTGGGTACTAATATCTGACCTTATCACTAGTCTAAAGTTGGATATTTAATAAACATCATGAGATGGGGAAATCTATTCTAATAGCATCTTGAATCTTTAAAGTGTAGCTTCCCCTGCTCCATTTCCTGCAATGGACTCCCACAACCTCTGCAAGTATTTGTCTAAAGCATGAACTTCATGCCAGTTCTCTTTAATCTTTTAAATATTGGTTGTAGCACAGTTTTCAGTACATTAGGTCATTTTAGGTCCCCCTTGCTGCCTCCTCTCTCCTCTCTCCTCTCCTAGCCTTCATGTGATGAAACAGTTCCTGGCATGTTTAATTTACTAATACAGATGTAAACAGTATTCCCAGCCTAGGCTCCCTTGGAATGGGTATGCATTTAGCTTTTGCCCCTGAGCTGGGCCTGTGTTAGCTTCTCTGTAAGTAATAGGTTTGTCTCCATCAGCATGGGCAGAAGATGAGCTTGGACTCACATGCCAGCTTAGGACCATTGCAGAATACAGTGTGGCTTTTTCTATCTTGTCTTTCCTCTGATACAGTCTGTCTGTGTTCCCCTTCTGACAACTTTCTGCATGTTTCACTGCCAGCTGATCTTGAAGTAGGAGAAGACAGATGTGGTGAGACATTTCTGGTGAAGACTTGGTATGGCAGGCAGAAATGGCACCATTTTTCTGCAAGCCTGCAGGAATACCACAAGGTCAGCACACAGCAGGGTCGGATGCCTGTGACCCCTGCCTGCTATGTGGAAACGTGGAAGTGTTAGCTGCTACCCACAAATTTAGGGGGGTAGGTCAACTCTTGGAGCTACTGTAATGGAGAGTTCTGCAATAAATGGACACACTTGAGAGCTGGGATGCCGTCCAGAGGGACCTGAATGAGCTTGAGGAGCGGGCCCATGTGAAATTCGTAAGAGAAAACCAGGCCAAGTACAAGGCTCTGAATCTGGGCCAGGGCAGACCCTGGTGTCAATATAGGCTGGGGGATGAACAGATTGAGGGCAGCCCTGCTGAGAAGAATGTGCTGGTGGATGAAAAGGTGGATGTGAGCCAACAGTGTGCACTCACAGCCCAGAAAGGCAGCCACGTCCTGGGCTGCATCCAAAGGAGCCTGGCCAGCAGGTTCTGCCCCTCTACTCCAGTCTTGTGGGAACCCACCTGTAGTGCTGTGTCCAGCCGTGGGGTCCTCTGCACAAAAACCCCATGGGCTTGTTGGAGAGAGCCTAGAGGAGGGTCACAAAAATGACTGGAAGTCTTGAACACCCTTCCTATGAGGAAAGGCTGAGAGAGTTGGGGTTGTTCAGCTTGGAGAAGACAGGGCTCCAAGGAGACCTCATTGCAGCNTTTTTTTGTAATGAGGGTAGTGAGGCACTGGAACAGATTGCCCAGAGAATTTGTGGATGACCCTTGCCTGGAAATATTCACGATCACACTGGATGGAGCTCTGAGCAACCTGGTCTGGTTGAAGATTTTCCTGAACACAGCAGAAGGGGTTGGACTAAATCATATTTAAAGCTCACTTCCAATCCAAAATGTTCTATGATTCTGTGAAATGACAAGTGCCATTGCATGATTAAGGTCTGTGACTTTCTCATGAGATTGCTTGTGTGGAATTGCTTGTTGAAACTATATTTTGGTGACTTCTCTCCTGTACAAAACAGTGGACTTCATTGGTAAAAAACTGGTACTTTCTATCAAAGTCTAGTTAGTCCTGTAGTGATTTAATAATATTAATACAGTTTGCCTCAAAATTGCATGAATTTTCATTTCTTTCTCCTGCTGGCTGGCCTTGCTAGCACGGTGAACAATGTGGTATAAGGAGCACTGGCTAATTGTCTTATTCTAAGAGAACCTGTTCACCTTCTCTTATACTTAGGTAAGGAAAGCTTTTGGTCAAGACTGCACTGAACTCTTGATACAAAATAACTGCTTAGCTGAAGGATGACAGTGCAGACCGAAGAGTAAGAGCTCGGTGCCGAATGAAAGCCTTGAGGTGAGGATTAGTGTGTGTGACTCATGTCAATAAATCCAGCCCAGTGCTTAGTGTGGGCTCAACCATAAATAAGTAGGCTTCCCTTCAGGTTCCCAAGTCATCTTTGTAGCCTTGGGTTATTAGCCCAGCTCTAGCCTTGCTTGGCCAGCCTCTTTACTGCATCTCTCAAAAATTCCAGCGTCTGTAGCGGGGATGATGCAGCTCCCTGCATCAGCTCCTTTCCTGAGGGCCTCTGGGTGGCTCCAGGGGGAAACACAAAGCAGAAGCACAGGGCGAGGGAGATGATGAGCTCCAGGACGCCCATCCCTGAGGGCGGAGAGCGCACTTGCCTTCGTGCCGAGGTTGGCACAGCGCCCCGGCTGCCTCCGCCGTGACCCTGGAGCAGCGCTGCACACATCCAAAAGCCAGGGGAGGAGGCAACGCCTGAACCGCTAAAATAAACACGAACAGAGAAGGATTATTGCAGCATAGAAAAATCTTTGTGGCTGATTTTAGCAGGGGAAGACCACAAAAGCAGTCTAGTTACATCCAGGAAGGAAGTGTGTCACATGCAGAGATCTTTATGCACAGACAAGCGTTTCAGAGTGGGTAATGCACAGTATAAATAGCTCCTTAAAGTCTGGGCTGGTGCAAGTCCACCTGGATATCTATCTTAAAAATGCTTAGAAAGTAGTTCTAAAAATACCACATGCAGTTGCTGTGGGATAAACTGAACTTAAAACTTCCATTATGTTCCTGTAAATGAACATTAAATTAGCAAGATGAGCACCAGTCCACTAAAAGAAAGGAAATAAACTCCCTTCTTTGCTCCTAAGGCTGAATAAGGCAATGGAGACACATTTACACAAAGAACTGTACATAAACTGTGGAGTTTGAGTAAGGGAAATGAGATCAGTAGCAGTTGTTAGTTATGAGTCATCCCTTCACAGTTTTTTGGACCGTGGGACTGAGCAGCATGTTCCAAGCAATATGCTTATTGGAGTAAAAATTCAGTCACCACAGCCTATTTACATCAAACAATATTATTGTGGCTATGGCCTCCAGGGGAGAACTGAGCTGAAACCATAATGCAACTTTTGATAGCAAATAGAATGAAATAGAAAGACTGAGAGAAATCTAATTTAATGAATGTTGTTTATTTAAATATTTATAGAAAAAATTTTGTTCTGGTATGCACTCTAATAAAGGCAAAATGTGGCTCTCCCCTGTTTAAATTATGAGGTGAGTAATAATTAATTTAAAATAAAAATGTTTATTATTAGATCCTGTAGGGTTGTATTGCAGCATCTAATTTCTAGATGGCTGGCTTCTTTCTTCTGCATACAGAATGCAGAGCTAAGCACCCCAGCTTCCTCTGTGGTGTACCATGGAAGAAAGAGAGGGATGCAGAAAGAAGAAGAAGAAACTGCATGCTTATTTGCTGTTTCTTTTCATCAGCTGCCATTTATGGTGAACCTGCAGCTTCTTTGTTCCTACACATCACACAGGGAAAACTTATCTTCTAGTTTAAATTTAATCTATTTCAAGCAGTCTTTTGCCTTGCCAACGTTAGTGTTTTAGTTATGGAATGTGCTTTTGAAACAAATTGCTGTCCCCACTTACTGCATCTGGCATTTCATGCTTGGAGTCTGTAAACCAGACTCCTTTCAGATTAAATTAAGCCATGAGATTCTCCAGGAGCACATTCGGTGTGTGTGAACTACAAGTGCATGTTCAGTCCACTGGACCAGACATGCTGGTCTTAAGTAACCCTCCTAAAAGGCACCTAATGTAGATGTCAGGCTTTCAGCATGAGCTGTTTCACTCTGCTGATCCTTCCTATAGTGCTGCATTACTTGTGGTGCAGACAGAGCCCTTCTCTCAGGTCACTGCAGGTTGCTTGGACAGAAATGTTTTTCTGCTTCCCATTTACCACAGGCCTACAGCTAGCTCTCACCTTCACTAGCATTCAGCTGCCTCTCTGGAAATCAGATGAAAAAAAAAAAAAATCTGTCTCTATAAAGTGCAAATCAAATATTAGCAGACACATAGCAGCTGACACATAGTGAAAACAAGTCACCTGATTATGGTAAAAAAAGTGAGAACCAGCACTTCATTGATTTGTAAGAAAAACATCTTTAAAAGTTCAATATGTGTCTGCTTCATTTCCCCTTAGCTGCATAATCACTCACACTGTGAACTCTCCTGAAAACCTGATAACACAGCCACACATGAGAGAGGAGATCTCTGGCAAATCACAGCTACCCTGCATCAGTACAGGCAGGCATTTCTTATACCCAGATATGATTGTTCATGACCGTAATTAGCACTATTAATATGCTACATAACCAAATGCCTCCCTAACTCAGAGGACCAGGGGTACATAGGGGATTTGTGTCTCAAAGTGCTCCTTTTGCCAGCCTCCCCTCTCTGTCCCAGCTCTCATTTTCTGCATGAAGAATCTCTCTCAGTGAGCTGGGGCAGGAGAGCCTTGGTTGGGAGCCCATCCTGTGTGTGTGCAGGGCATGCTCAGAGCAAAGGGTGCCACTGTGCAGAACCCAATTTCCCAAACTCAGGCACTCCAGTGTTAGGCTGAGCTGCTCTCCACTGTCAAGGCACAGCTACACCACAACCTGCTCTGAACCAACACTTTAGGTGTTTGCCACAGGATAAATAGGAAAGAAGATGGAAGCAGCTCCTGAAATGAGGAATTTTCTCACTTGAGCATAGCTATGGAGGTGGAGCAGGTGGCATTGAACATAATTCCAGCACACCTGAAGTTTCCAAACTGAAACCTCTTTGAACTCACTGCATGTTAACACAGGGAAAAATACAGAAAAATTACTGTGCAGCAATACAAACTTCTGCTTATTTCAAATAATTCTCACAAGTACTGATGAGTCTGTCCTTTAATTACCATTCACACAAGTGATTTAAAGTCTTTCTTACTGCTCTAGTAGAGGTTATTTAAATTTGAAATCAAATAACCTTCTATAGGCAATAGGCAGAGACCTTATTAAGAACAGTGGGTAGTCTATGTAGGATTTCTCCAAGCCAAATGGGAAGAGAAAAACAACCTCTGAAGGCCATGACAGCTCAAAATGGTAGGAACTTGCATAATACATTGCACATAATTGTATCCAAAACTAAAACCTGGTGCGATGGAATGAGTTGCAAATGCTGAGGAAAGCATGCTCGCTGCTGAAAGCATTTTAGAGACTGGAAGCCAGGAAAAATATGGAAAAGTAATGGAGAGAGTAATCCTGGACAGATCTCCTGGAAACAGAAAATTTGGGCAAGCAGAACTGAGAGGAAAAGCTGTCTTGAAAAGAGTGAGCAACACAACTGTGCGCTGTTCATTTCCAGGTTGTTCTGGGGACGCAGGCATGCATGCACTTCCCTGTAAACAACCAGCACTGCACAACCAAGAATAACCTTACTCATACAATCTTCTCCTCTTGACAGAAATAAACCCACAGTGCCATTGGCTGACTGAAACACAACAGTTTGGAGCATGTTTGGAGAGCCAGCTCCATCTCCATCAGCCTTTTTGTTGTACCCGGCCCTTCACACGCAGGAATGCGGCTGGAGGAGGGTCCCATGTCCCAGGGAAGTGACATGTCCAGTGAACCAACCCACCTTTAATCAACATCTCAGCTCTGAAAATGGTGGCTTCTGATTGCATATCCAGGCCCAGGATTGTCTTCAGTGAGAAGAAAGCAGCAAAGCAGCAAGGTGTGAGAAGTTGCACTGCAGTTACAGGGTCAGCTGAGTACTCTGACAGTGCTTCTGAAGCCAAGTGTGCATTCCTACAGTGCCACTGATCTAAAGGAAGATCCCAGTTTTAAAGCCTTGGAGTGCAGCCAACAGGGAAACTTTCTGTGACAATGATCCTCCTCTAGCTCCTCACAAATGACACATTTTCCTGGGCAGGATGGATGCTGGAGGTGTAGTCCTAAACTTCACTTTCAGTGAATCGTGGGGGATACACAGAATTTCCTGTTGAATGTTGAGTTTGTTTGGGTTGGTTTGTTAGGGTGCATGGCATTTAACATATTTTACAATGGCCCTTTACAAACAGAAGGGTGAGAACAGAAATTTAGCTAATTTGGGAGTAAGCTTGCTGAGTTTGTGGGGGGACTTAGATGATGTGGTTGCTGTAACAGCAAAGGACTGACCTCAGCCTGTTTAGAGCACCCCCACTAGGATGATGAGTTAAAGTCCTGGAGACAAACAAAGCAGGACCCTTTGGGTTCCATGATCAGCCATGCCACATCCACTCAAAAATCCCTGCCTTCCACCAGGGGCTCTTTGGCTACTTCCCAGCCTTAGAACCCTGCAAAGCCTGATCCTGCATTTCTGCACAGCCAGCTTTTGAAAGTAGGTAACAAGGCTAGTATTGCAGCCTTTTGGGTGGGCTGTCAGGGAATTTCCAGGGGCTGCAGCTTGAGCACTGTCTGCCAAGCAAGTGGTCAAGGCATCAAGGGACCAGTTGGGACAGCCCTTGCAGAATGTTTTCCTGCCTGCTCTGTTGTCCTCACGCCTGCCAAGGTGGCACAGTGCCTGCCAGCCTGCTGCCAGCTCCCTGTCACTGCCAGCCCAGCCAGTGTTACTGCCACGGGGCACCCACTCCTTGCTGCACATTCCCTCACTCTTTTATGGAGGTATCTGTAATATGCTCACACTGTGGTCTCTTTGGGCAAAGTCTTCTGTGCTTAGAAAATAAAATAAAATATAAAAAAATTCTTTGAACACCCCTGGGAGTATTTATTCAGAGCTAGAGATGGTGAGGGGAACTATGCCATACCAAAGCTGTACTGCAAACATACCTGGTCCTGCTCATACCTGTAGCACATTCTTACGAATGCCTGAGATAAGATCTTGTCCTATACAGGAAATCTGGAGTATCCTGAGCTGTACAGACTCCCATTCAGGCTGAACCTCTCAGGGGGATGACCTCTGTGGCTGACATGTAGGCCAACACAAATGCATTCAGGTTTTGTGGTCGCTGCACTGGAACTCCAGACATCCAGCTCCTTGCCAGTGTGGGGGACCACCTTTATCCCCCCTGCATTTCTGTAAGGACTTGGTGCCCACCCATGCACCACTGTGTGTGTGGTATGAATAGGTCAGAGCAGTTGAGGAGATGACACCAGAAGGGCCTTGCAGGGCAGCTTGCAAGAACTTATGAGAAAAGTGTCACGCCAAAGAGCTCGGGATTTGCCCAGGATCTGCACTTCAGTGCTTCTCCACTGGCACCCTCTGTTTGACCTCCCAGAGCACTACAGATATGACTCGTGATTGCTCACAACACCAGGCATCAGCAGGGGGATTCCTTAGGTGCACTTTCATTTGCTGTGCCAACTTATCTTAGCTCTGCAGAACTACCAAGATCTTGGCAGGCAGAAAACATGAAGAAAACTAAAGCTTTGTTCAAACATACAGGCCAAAGCTATGCATGCTAAATGTTCACATGGCTCAGGCTGTTTCAGGGGTGCCTATGCAAACCATATGCTGGGTAAAAGCTCTCTTGACAAGCCCCAGCAAAATGTATTTTAGTTTCAGGCTCAGCAAACTGTTACTGACATAATTCAGTCAAAATACAACATGCTCTAAAGGAATACCACTGCCTGTTCACTTTCAGGGTAACACCCCTTGCCATTTGGCCAAGAGTAGGTTATCTTGGGAAAGCCCCAGATGTTTCAAAGAAAACTAAAAGTCATGCCCACATGATATAATAACTTTCAGAGAGATTGAACCTGGGAAGTTTCATCTGGGTCTTGCCCAAGGTAGTCAGTCTCAAGACCAGATGTCCCTTTCCCCACAGAAATCTCCAAGGCAGCTATTTCCAGACCTTTCTTTCCTTAACTGTATTCATGTAGTTAGAGCTGTAAAAGCCAGCTGGGTCAAATTCCTATGGTCAGACCTTGCTATAGTGACTTTCAACTTTGTGCTTTGCTGAGCCCCTGAAAGTCCACAGGGAAGATTCTTAGTAAAAATCTCTTGTCTGCTGGAAGTGGGATGGACTCCTACACCAACAGCACAACAGTCCAAGCCTGCTCACCACCTGGAAGGAAGACAAATAAAAGGGGGGTTGGAGAAGGAGCCAGGACATGCACATTCAAATAGGATCTTTGGTGTAAATGAGCCCTGAGGAAGCAGATCTGTTTGAATACAGTTGGTAGAGGTCCTATTTTCCACAGGGTCCTCTATGGAGAGCCACTGATCATCCAGATTGTGCCCACAAGGACAATGATAGTGTTTGCTGCTCCATAAAGGCCTCTGGTGTGTGCAGCAATTAATCCCCCGTTTTTAACAAAAATGGAACCCCTTTTTAACACCCTGCTAAATGGTACATTTATGGCAAAAGAATGACTGTAGCAGAGGATACAAAATGCCATATTTAGACACAGACTTGCCTGTCAGTTAGAAGTCTCTGAGTAATGAATCTGTCACCTTAGACCCCCATCCCCCAAGAAAATGAGCAGTTGTACCAAGCCTGCAGATAAGAAATGGTGACAAGACCAGCTCTTGCCAGGCAGGCTTAGATAAAGAATTCTTCCATCAGCTTCACATCTCTGGCTTAGGAATGGGAGTAGAAGGAGAGAGGAAATTCTGCCCATCCTAACAGAAAATGGTGACACCACGGCTGTGACACCATTTGCTTCAAAAAGGGATAGAAAGCAAAGTCATAGGGACATCTGAGGTTGTGGATACAACTCCATCATTGGTGATTGTTATGTTACAGTTTTACCAGAAAGAGATATGAGCTTTACCCAAAATCCACAGAAGTCACAAATTATTATTGGCTACATTATAGGAAAATCACTTTTTGAGCAGTAGATTGCAACTTGCATATATCATGTAATGAGTAAAGACACAAACCCCCCCTATGTGTTGCAGGGAATGTCGAAATTCCAATTAATAAGTGATAGGTAAGGAGACTGAAAATGCACTTTCATTGAAAACAAGTGATAATTCTCAGTTCCATGGTTAGCAGTATGAGTGACAACAGTGTCATGAGGAACAGATCAAATATAAATGGAACATAACCAACAGCAACATTTGAAGTGGCTTCTAAATATGGGAACAGGAACTACAGAAGGTCAAGCAAAAAGGCTCAGTACTTTCCTGATGATGTATTACTACCATGTAAAATGGGCTTAAGCCACAAAATGTCAAGTGTGTAAAGCACAGGCAAGCCCTCTGTTGAACTGTTGGCTGAAATAAAGGTCTGATTTAGGCAGAAAGAATTTCTGTCAAAACAAATGCCTGCAGTTTTACCTATCTTCCTGGGCATCTTTAATGGCCACGGATTTCTAAACATGGGCCAGGAACCTGTGTACAGCACAAGGAGAACTGCATTCACTAGAAAAGGAGTGGAGAGTCAGTCTAACAATGCTGTCAGTCAGTCTAACTCCCACCATGCTGCAGGACCAAGAGAGAAGATGCCTTCTCCCCCTGTAATTTTAGAGTTAATCCATTGACTAAAGGACCTAGAGAGTAATCTACCTGTCATATGCTGGTCCAGGACAGCAAATGATCCTCCCTACTCAAGTCACTCATAGGCTGGAGTCCTGCTTGTGCTTTGGCAGATGAAGAGCGTCATCCTACAGCTTTGAGGGTGATTTAGTCCAGCATGGTGGAAATGCTGCCTCCTTCTGTTCTTAGCCTTCCTGTAGCTGAGCTCCAGATATCTCAGTACATTATTTCAGGTTCTAGTGCTGATGCTTGCTATCTTGGCACAGAGAAGCCTTCTCTCCTCCTTGTTTTCACAAAGTGTGATCTCACATGCAGCACTGACAATTGTGAGAGTATTGAGCCAGAATCCTGAACAGACAGCTCCATGCAAAGAGACATTTTGGGGCTGTCCTGCCTGCTCCTCATGGGTATGCATAGAGCTCACTTACAGCTCTGGACAATCTGCAGAGGAATCTGCTCGGCCGTGCTTCCCACTCCTCACCTGAGGGCTCTCACCCACATCTCTCACTTGGGAATCACAGAATCACAAAATGGATAAGGCTGGAAGAGACCACAGTGGGTCATCTGGTCCAGCCTCCCTCAAGCAGAGTCAGCCTACAGAAATATTGACAGAAGGAAAATGTTAATTTTCATGGGAAATGGAAGGAAATGCAGATCAGCCAGCACTATCTTTATCTACTGCCCAAAAGGGGTTGAATCTGACAACCCTTAAACCCCAAGAAGCACAGAAA
>VZTR01001335.1:176931-215906 GCA_013400775.1 Chaetops frenatus | reverse complement strand
TGCTTTGGCAGATGAAGAGCGTCATCCTACAGCTTTGAGGGTGATTTAGTCCAGCCTGGTAGAAATGCTGCCTCCTTCTGTTCTTAGCCTTCCTGTAGCTGAGCTCCAGATATCTCAGTTTTATTTAGAGGCAAACAGGAGGAGCCTTATCAGAGGTTACTTAGCTCTGATCTGTCACCTGCACCTCCTGCCTCGCCGCCTATAAAGCAATCCAACAAAAGCATTGTAGGCTTTGGGGAAAAAAAAAAAAAAAAAAAAAAAAAAAAGAACATTATTTCAGGTTCTAGTGCTGATGCTTGCTATCTTGGCACAGAGAAGCCTTCTCTCCTCCTTGTTTTCACAAAGTGTGATCTCACATGCAGCACTGACAATTGTGAGAGTATTGAGCCAGAATCCTGAACAGACAGCTCCATGCAAAGAGACATTTTGGGGCTGTCCTGCCTGCTCCTCATGGGTATGCATAGAGCTCACTTACAGCTCTGGGAAATCTGCAGAGGAATCTGCTCTGTGGCCGTGCTTCCCACTCCTCACCTGAGGGCTCTCACCCACATCTCTCACTTGGGAATCACAGAATCACAAAATGGATAAGGCTGGAAGAGACCACAGTGGGTCATCTGGTCCAGCCTCCCTCAAGCAGAGTCAGCCTACAGAAATATTGACAGAAGGAAAATGTTAATTTTCATGGGAAATGGAAGGAAATGCAGATCAGCCAGCACTATCTTTATCTACTGCCCAAAAGGGGTTGAATCTGACAACCCTTAAACCCCAAGAAGCACAGAAAACACAAGTACTGGATAACTGGCTATTTTCATAACATTCTGACAAATGCTCAATAAATGTCAGTTGCACAATGAAAAGGAACAGTGCTGTGTATTTGTAGCTAGATTTGGAAGTGAAGAGAAATCTAATAATTGTTACTCCAAAAGGGGGAGTTTTATCGACATACTCTTTTTGACTTACCACAAGAAATGAAAAATGGAAAGATTGGGCAGCCCAAGACACCCTCCAGACACAGTACAAGTGAAACATATTTGTTGGGCACAGCATTTCAAGTGTTTAATCTATTTTATTCTTGATTTAAACTGCCAGCAGTAACACATGAGACTGGGCTCTGAGAAGCAAAGATCAGGAAAAAACCTTGAACAGTAATGTGATGATAAATGGAGTAGAAATGGATAATAAATCACAATGGATTAACAGCAAGAATAATGCATGAGGCCTAGTGACTCTCAAGTTATGTGAAGTCATTTGCTGTGAAGCAATTACCTTCCACAGTATTTCCGATTCCCGCAGTAAGTGGCCAGCTCTATTGATTCAAGATACGTTTACAGCATCAGGAGCTAAAAAAAGGGTTTCCATGCCTTGGGAAGGTGGTTTCTGTTAATGCATTACTAGCAGATACTGCCACGGAATTTGGGACCGAGCAACAAGAACACTGACGGGTGCCAGGGCAGGTTTGCTACAACTGTGTTACTTGTACAAAAATGCTGAAGAATACGCTGACCATGCTGATTAATTTATTTCCAGTTGTTACTTCAGCTTTAGTCTCAGACTTGCTGTTGTTTTCACCTGAATGATTTTAAACAGTTTTCTTTCAGGTAGGATTTTAGAGGGGATTCTCTGCACTTCTATATTTCTGAAGTGTTAACCTGTGCTAAAAGGATGAGCTGCTATAAAGCAACCACTTGCCAAAAAAATACTAAATAGATAATCAATAAATGCGAAACATGATTTACTATCACCTGTGAAAAGTTTACCAAGTTATCTGCTTGTGTAAGACTATTAGCTAGCAGCTTAAAAAAACCCCAAATAGATGTTTACTGGTACCCAGGTTAATCACAAAGAGATAGAGCTTAATTTGCTCCTCTGCTTCTTGCACTTCTTCCCTTCAGAATCTTTGCAAGCTTCAGGACTAAGGCTGGGGAGCTTTATGCTGATGATACAGCATGGCTTGTTGCTCTGCAAGCAAAGAGGCAGATTTCAAAGCTTGGGTGTTCATATCCTTTAGGGAGCAGGCACACTGGTGGGCCCTTGGTCTGCCTTCACACAGGAGCTACGTTTCTAAAGGGACGTTATTGTGGTTGTATGTGGGCTCTCAAAAGCCAAAGCTGGAGACAAAATGAAAGTGTGGGATTTGTCCTATTGTTTCTGTCCAAGGAAATAAAAAAAAACCTCTAAAAGAAAATACACTGGGCATATACTTCAGTCACTGGACCATAGATCAGCAGCTGAAAAAGTCTGAATTAAAACCCAAATTGGCAAGGCTTTCTGATGAAAATGTTATTGTTCCCATCTGCTGTAGCACTTTAGATGCCTGGAAGTCACAACGTCAAAGCCATTAAAATATTGCACAAACAAACAGAAGATAAAACTTACAGGGGAAAAAACACTTAAATGATTGTGCAAAGCCAAAAGCCTCTGCAAACACAGAGTTCTGAGAGGATTTATTCAGCTTCAGAAAATTAGAAGTGGTGAGGAAGTTCTCATAGCATGTACAGATCAAATTCAACTACATCTCTTGTTGCTTGGAAGTCCTGTGGCTGAGCAGGTCAATTTTTAAACTACCTGCCACTTCAAAAACAGTCTTTCTGAAATCTAACAAGATTAATAAGATATAGGCTATAGATTATCTTTTCTTTAGCCTTCGCCTCTGATTTCTGCAGGGAACCTGCTGCTCTGGGTCCATCCTTTTCAAGGCTTCTCTGTCCACAGGCATCACTTTGAAAAGGAGCACAGTGAAATGGGAAGGGGAAGGCAGAATGAAACGTGCTTGAGAGCATGGAAGTAACGAAGCTGCTTAAGAAGGTGAAGCTTTAGCTGTGTGGAGACATCACCTACAGCATGAAACCACATACTACCAAGTTGCTGAGGAAGCTGGGCAGCAAGCACTGATGAAGGCTATGTCTCCACTACACTCTGCTGTAGAGTTACTGGAGCTTTTTAGAGCTTGGGCACCAGAGGGAAATTATATAATGTCTATAGATACACAAAGGGAAAGCATTTAAGTCAGTGCTAAAGGTACAGCTGGAAGCCCTCTGGCAGAATTGTGCACATTCTCTCCAGCTCTGGATGTCATAAAAAACACCCACCACCTTTCAGTTGCTTGCTCGTTCTTAACTGAGGTTCCTTTGTGCTCACCAGGTGTGGTCTTCAGTTGTATCATCTTTGTAATTGTGCGGGATGGGATCTGCTTCAGGGATTAATTGCAGCTGGGGAGGAGCTGTGGTCTGTTCTCTGAGACCTTTGCTTTAAATATTGCAAAAGTTTGCTTTTAGAGCACATGAACACGGAAGGGAAAAAGAAGTCACTTTTCACTACGTGGAAGGCTAGAGAGCCAGACTTTGCATTCTCCTGGGAAACAGGAAATATTTTAAAAAATCATTAATGGGATAGAGTGGCAAGGCTATACTAAACATGACATGAAATAATCAGAAGCACTATGTCAGCATAGCTATGGCTGAAAGTGTAAAACAAGAACAGACCCAAATTTATTTACATACTTGCATCTGTGAGAACTGTGTGGATGTAAAGGGGTAATGAAAGTTATCTTGTAGTGTATTTGAATAGGGAAACCAGTATTAGCTGTGCTAATGAAATAGCACTTTTGATAACTTAAGATGCTTCTTTCCTAATCCTGCCCAGAGAAGTTAGGGGTTTTTTTTGTCAAAGAAAGCATACTGTGGTTTGGGGGGAAAAAATGCCCATGGAAAGGGTGTTGTTAAGAAGAAAAATATTTGGAGTAGAGATACTGCTGATGAGAGAGGGGAGCAATTCAAACAAGGAAGGAGAGATAGAACAGAGCAGCATTCTTCTTACATTCCTTTAGCAACCTCTTCTGAGGTGCCCAGGCACCCTCCTGGGACGGTGTTTGTGCTCTCTTGGATGTCCCTGCTCTTCCATCCTCTCTGTGCACTTAGGTACGGTACCTCCCAAATCTCTCAGGCATGCTCTGCTGCCTTAACTTTGATGGCATAAATGGGGCACAGTGTCCAAAGTGGAAACGTCATCCTGCTACAGCTGAATGTATTTACAGTGAACTGAGGATATGGAAAGGAGAGCCCACTTATTCCACCATCATGCACCTTCAACTTGTCATTAAAAAGCCTGTAAACAGACAGATAGAATGGATCATCTAAAGTATTTACTAACACTTTTATTTGTACAAAATCACATATCATTTCTCCCAAGCCACAAAAATATTAAAATCTTCTTTGGCATGGCCTTTAGGATGATTAATGATACAAAGAAGCATTCCTTTAGGATACGTAAGGAGGAAAAGGGTAAAAAACATCTAGGTCTCCACTGCTGCAGCTGAAGTGTAATTCTGTTTCCATGAAGAAAAACAAACCCAGAAGGGACACAATTTTTAGCTTTGTTTTCACCAGAGGACAGATATGATCCAACGGACAAGGGGTTCAGGGAGAAGGGAAAACACTGGGAACAACAGGAAGCAGGGGAAGCAGCAAGGCAAGGGAAGAAGAAAGGGATGCTCAGCCCTTGAATTTCAAATTGAAATTCCTGAAGCACTTGGCCAAAGCCCCCGTTTGTCTTGGTCACCTCGATGCTGCTGAGATGGCAGATTCCCTCACATCCCAGAGGGAAACAGTGAAAACAGCCCCCCTTACTGGGTGACTTTATAATCCACCACTCAGTGCCATGCACTGGGGCCACATCCCCGGGGATGGGGACAGGCTGGGACGTGGGCATGGCTTGGTAGGACACACAGCCAAGGAGGGCAGGGCTGTGAGGGGCTGCAGGGCTGCAGGGCCAGTGCCTGACAGTCTGGGGGGCTGATGTGGGGTCCTGGGTCCCGGCAGGTTGGGGAGCCCAGTGTGGCTGACAGGGTCAGGCAGGGGTGTGAATGCCCTCAGGGCTTTGATGTCTTTCCCCTTCATCTTCTCTAGGACATTAAAATTATTTTGCTGTTCCTCTTGAAATTTTTCTCTTCTTTTTTTCCACCCCTGATGAGTACATCATGGTGGTTACTCCCTATCTGGGACTGGAGACAGTGGGTCCAGCTGGCAGCCACTGGATCTTTCCTTGTCTTTACTTGTTCCAGGAGTCTCCAGGGTGGTGTGGGGCCAACAACCCTTTGGTACAGGCACTGCTCAACCCCTGGCATCAGCCTGAGGCTGAAGGGCCCCTCAAAAACAGGGTGTGAGGGTTGGCAGCCACAGAGGATGAATGATGGAGGAGGTACTGACACATGGACTTCCTGCAGTAGGGGTGTCAGAGCTCTATTACTGTGGAAATATAATAGGGACAATATTTGGGGGTGAGAAGGATTGTTCTGAAGCACAAGGCTGCTTATTCTTCCAGTTACTTCAAGTGCTGTAATAAAAGCAAATGCATACTGTCAGCCTAAGGTGAGTGAAAGTGTCAGCAAGGAACTGGAGCGACATCAGCTGCAGCGTGGTGCCTGCACCACCCCCACTTTATATCAACCCATGTAATTTATTTGTGTGTTTGGACTTGTTACATTTCCTTCTCCTTTCTCCCTGCTGCCCTCAGTCCCTGCAGGACTTTCACTCCTCTTTCCTGCCCATGTTGCCTCTGGCTGCCTGCCCCTGCAGGGGCTGGACAGGGTGCCAGGGCTCCCCAGCCCCGCTGCCACCACTCCTGGGGCCTCGGGAGCGCTTCATGGGCGGCTGAGGCAATATTACACTGTGATAGTTTTCATGGGATGGGTGGCTTAATTAAATCATTAAATACTTTCTTATCTCTGGCAGGCAAAATTAGAGAATGGCCCTTATTGGAAGTGTTTCAAAAAGAGCTTCGGTCCTGTTTCTTCTTTGTTTCTCTTTCACACTGACCCCAGCATTTTAAAGCACTGTTTCAAGCTTTAAACTAGCTTGTGTTATGTTTTGGTTCATCTTGTGGCTGGCTGTACCTATTCTGGTATCGCATTTTGGAACATCCCAAAACAATTTCCTTTTTTCCTCCTTTACTACCGCACATCAGGAGAGCATCATGATCTGTTTGGTTGCTTTCACCTATTCTACAAAACAAAAAGTCTTACCCATAAACATAAAGAATTTAATTTGAACAATTAACAAAAAACAACTTATCTGGAACCCACTGCCATAATTTAAAGACTTTTCCCCCAGTAAGTAGTTTGGGGAAATTATGGCAGCTGGAGTCAGTGATGATTTGGTTTATTTTTCCAAAAGGACTGAGCCTGGCCTAGTCAGTAGTGTGCAGGATTGAGCTTAAACTGCTGAAAAGGCTTTCCAAACAAGGTCTGATGAAAAAGCTGAGAATATTGATCTCTAAAGAAAGAAAATATTGTTCCCTTTCATGGCTGAGCTACTGAGTTTCTATCGCCTTTGAAAATAATTCAGGGCTTGGGAATACATGTTGGAAGAGTTATATCATAGATTCTGCAACAAACATTTAAATGGTAAGTTTGCCTTCATTATTTTGTGAAACATTCTTCTAATTTTTATTATTTTTAATAGATTCCTCTGTTGGAAAAACATGAAGTAATTTTCAAATAGAATTTGAAAACAGATTAAATATTTAAATAACTTAGATATCAAAATTCAAATAAAATATGATTAAAGCCCCAAACTCATTGCTACTAAAATCAGTACATGCATTTTGAAGCATAGAATGAGCTATGGTGTCTTTATTTAAAATTTTTAACTCTAGTGGCTGAGACTTCACATTTTCAAGCTCTCTCAAATACAAAGGAGATTTTTATTCTTTAAAATATTATCGTAAAGCAAAGGTTTAAATTTGTTACAACCAAATAATTTCTGGAATCTTTAAAGAAAACACTAGTCATTGGAACACTTTCTATAGAATTTCAAAAACACAAAGCAAGTCTCATTGACTTGTAAGGGTTACTTAAAGCAAAAAATATCTATATCTACATCTGGGACTTTTTGAAAAAAAAAAAAAAAAACAAAACAAAAACCCCAACAATAAAACACAACTCCCCAAATGAAAAACCAACAGAAAAGCCAACAAAGAGTGAACCTGGAAAAATCCCAGCCTTCTCAAACAACACTGATGTTCTTCTTATGCAGCTATTGATCTGGTGATATTTCAAAGGCTGGGGGCTTGTGTGGTGGACTTCATCAGATCCTTTGAAGTTCTTCGCCTGCTGCATTTTAGTTATAAATTTTAATTTTTGAGTGTGGTACTGCTAACCTCAGAATATTCATTAACCTCTGCTCTGTTATTTTGGTAGTTTATACATAAAGGTAATCTCAAAATTAGGTTAAAAAGTAGTCCTTTCTGTAAAGATAACCTTCTCAGGAGCTCTTTTATTTACTTGCTTTCTTTGTTTGCTCAGGGGGCCATCTTTAGCTGGCGTTGCCAAGCCCTCTTCTCTTGTAATCAAAAGGTATATTTGGAGAAGAAAGGAAGTATGTAGTGGTTTGTTCATTCAGGAGAAAAGGTTTGATTCAATTTAACAGATTATATTCTTGAAGAGGAACAGGGACAAAACCAGATCCTGAGCCAAGTTCTGCCTTGAGCTACATCTTGCTCAAGTGCCACCAGAGCTGTGCTAGGGAGCAGGTCCCTGGGAAAGGGGGGTGGTGGTGTGGCTGTGCTCCATCTCTGCAGGAACATGAGGGGAGATGAAAACCCTGCTTCGATAGCTGGGGAAACTGCCCTTTTGGGTCTGCTTTTCTGCCAGCTTCAGCACCTGCCCCTGCCGAGGGGATGAGCTGGGGAATGCTCTCTGCACATGGGGCACCCCCGTGGTGGGGAGGCTCCCGAGCCTGTGGAGAACATGCCATCCTTAACTTCCCTTCCTTCCTTCTCAACTCCAGATCTCCATGGACACAGCTAGAAGGGAGAGCTGGGGCCTGGGCAAGAGTGCAGGCAATTAGAGTTAGTTACTCTCTCTTCCAAAAAAGCCCAAACCACAATTACTGGGAGAAGTAGCTGCATATTTCAGGAAATTAGGATATTTCAGTCAATTAGAAAATTAAAAAAGAAAAAGGAAATAAAAGATTTCCCAGTGTTCGTCATCTACTGTACATTACATTGATTCAGCTTTTCCCTTTATTTGGGTGGAATGAGATGAGTCTATGGCATTCAATATTTTTAGAGCTGGATATCCTAGGAGGGGAAACTGATAACAGTGGCCAGTGCAGGGTGGGTATTTCTCTGCTGCTCACTGAGAGACACCAACATCTACTGTTGAGGATGCCTGTGTTCAAGGTCTGTACTTCTATAATTTTAAAGGTTTGATCTTTTGACCCTCATTTCAATCCCTTCCTTACATGAGGAAAAACACTGAACAACAGCAGGTGCAGAAGGTAGAATAAAAACCCAGGAAAAAACCAGAGATATTATATAAAATATTTTTCTGATCTAGGCCATTTGCATCTTGGGACCAACTTAGATAGAGGGGGTGATTAATATTAAACAGTATTTGATGGCTTTTTCTTCCTTTTTTGTCCAATTGGTCTCTCAACTTTTAACAGCTTTCCAGAATCCTGGTGTCCTGTGACAAGGAGCTTTACAGCTTAATGGTATATAGTGCTAAGAAGTCCTTTCCACTATTTTAGCTATTTTGTTTCATGCCTTGTGATTTTTTGTGTTGTAAGAGAAAGTTGTTATCTGCTTTTATTTTCTGCATCAACCATGAACTTAACAGTCTCTGCCATTAAGTCCCCTGCCCCCTTAATTTCTTTTCCCTGAGGGACAGATGACCTGGAAAATAGAAGGGTATGAAACCCTCCCCAGGTACATTTAACAGAGCACACAGTCACAAACTGTCTCCTTCTAAAAGCAAAAGCAACAGCCTTAGCCTGCACCACAGGGTCTTTCTTGAAGGAAGAACGTCTTTGTGCAGGGTAGCACTCAAATCTGAGTTCTAAAAGCAGGACCTTGACCTTCTGCCAGTCTAGTTGAACCAGCTTTACAAGTATTATAAATCCTGGGCTGGTTCAAAGCTTTTGAACAACTACACTTTGTTTTGAATCACAAGCAGCAACAGAACCTTCGCACTGCGTTCCCATGACTACTTGAGGGACAAGTTTAAACTTTGGAGAAATAAAATGTTATTTTTTAGTTCTTTAGATAAAGTTTCTATATCGGGAAAATATTTTTAGTAGTAGCAGCTAGTGTTTCTCCTCTCTCTCTTCTTTCTTTAGTATTAGTTGACCATATTTCTCTTTAAACTGCACCTGCTCTCCAGTATGGGTGGGAGGCTCTATTTTCCAGCTGTATTTAGGATATGCAGGAATTTGAGGGTATTAGGAAGGTCTGATGCTATTATGCAATGGTTCTACTGCCCCACCTGCAGGCCTTGGGGCTTACCTTTAAACCTGCTTTGTTTGGACCAAAGAATTCTGCATTTCAGAGGCAGAGGTGTGTTCAAACCGTGTCTTGACAGGACTGGAATTGAAGACCTGACAAGAGATTTTATCCCTCTTCGGTTTGGGAATAATTTTACGCTGGAGAAAGTAAAAACACTTGCCTTGCACGGATAAACCATAATATTTGGTTTGACTGCTGGTGTTTTCCTGCATCACTTTGCTCTCCCAGGTCACTCTGCAGGTGCCTGTTTTATCTTACAGAGGTTGTTGTTCCCTGCAGCAGGACTTTGGCATGAGACCCCAGAGTGAAACCACATTTTATCTCCGACATAGCTGAGAAACTCAAGGGCAGAAAGGAGGATGGGACCAGCTGGGAAACACTGAACGAATCGACCTGCATGCCCACACCTCGTTCTAGTTAAACGGCCTTGAAATGTGTTTACAGACAAAAGAACTGTGAATTGTGCCGTTTGGCTGTGCTGGGAATGACTGTAGGAAATCAGTGTAGAAAGCCTGGGTTTGTTTATTAGCGTCACAAATCTTAGCAAGTTATTTTGCTTTCTATGAAAATATTATTGTGCTAAGAGGCTTTTGATAGCGGGGCCTTTCTTATGTAACCTTACATTTACTGCTGGTCTTACTGTGGTAAAAAGCAAAGTACAAGGAATGAGCTGATTGCAAAGCAAAGCCACAAACCCCTCTGACTGTGGAACTGCTTGCAAAACAGGACTGATGACTGGATGAAGAATCTGATCATGGCCACCAGGGAGATAAAATGTATTTCAGATTCAGAGAGGGCTGTAGCAGGGTGCTGTCATTATTACCAGTCAGGTCCTCCTGTTTGCTAGGTGGGGAGCCATGCCCCTGCTGCCCTTGGCAGAGCACACTGGCAGGAGGCTGCAGCCTGAAGAGCTCTGGCACTGCACCTGCCTGCTTCTGAGGATGCTTCACAGGGGTACTTCCTGTGCTGGCTCAGAGTATGGTGGCTAACAGGCAAGAGGCCTTGCAGAGTACAAACATCTAGCACCCATTTGCCTGTCTTTGCAAGCAGCTCTCAGCCAGATGATCACTGAGACCTCCCTTGCTTGTGCTGCTAATTAGGCTTCTAGTCCTCCAGCCAAGAACCAGCACAGCCTCTGCCAAGAATCAATAAAATGCAAAGCAGCCCACAGTCAGTATGCAGCCCATTAGATACCAGATCCTCATGCCAGGGTGCTTTCCTGTGTCAGCATACCATGAAACCTGAGAG
Source organism: Chaetops frenatus (assembly GCA_013400775.1). Lineage (NCBI taxonomy): Eukaryota > Metazoa > Chordata > Aves > Passeriformes > Picathartidae > Chaetops > Chaetops frenatus. The sequence continues at coordinate 205,376 of VZTR01001335.1, read as the reverse complement.
GAATATCTGAAAAGGAATCGCTGCCTCTAGGGTCTTACATATATGTGCAGTGTCCTTGTGACACAGCTTTCCAGAATGGGATGTGGTCAGATTTTTAGCAGTTACCACACAAACTAAGCAACCTGGAATGAGCTGACTCTTACTGTCCCTCAGAGCCATGCTGCTCCCAGCACAAGAGATCTCTGCACAGCCTCAAAGAGAAAATGTGCCCACTGTGACTGTGAGCCCTCTCCCAAACTTCCATGGTCTCAGTGCAAATCACTTTAATTCTGTAATTTAAACATCTCCACAGTGTACATGTTATCATATTTACTGCTGTTTGCTTTTTTTAGTATGTGCACTATAGGGATACTTTAATTGCATTCTGTTTATGCATGGGAGTATTTCTATGAACACTTAGGGTTTCTAATGGAGAATTCACAAAGCATTTTCAGGACAGCCTTTGTATGGATTGTGAATCTGCCTTGAACCCCAGCACTTAATACTACAGGCCACCAAAAGCACAACAGCCCCAGATAGTTCATAACAGGATCAAATGTGGAGCAACAATGGGGTGTATGCATCTCATATAATGTGTCCCACATGGTCAGGTTTTCAGAAGGGACATCCAAACCTCTGGAAAGTAATTGAGTCTTCCTGTCCCAGCCAAGGCACAGTCCTCTCCTTTGCTTTCCTGTGTGTCATGCAGGATGCAGTGCAAACTGTGACCCAAAACAGATACTGGTCTGTTTTCTTAATCTTCTTTTTAATATGTGCTATGAACAGCTCATCTTCCCAGGCACTTTCAGTCTCGTCTTCAGGGAGGAGAGTTAGACAGATTTTGCTCTGTGAGGCAGCAGAAGGCTCCATTGCTTTCTGCAGGGCAGGATGCTGCACCCTTACCTCAGGATAAGAGCAGGAAGGCTGGTTTGGTTACCATGCATCAGACAGAAGAGGTTATGGTGCTTTGGGCTCCCACACTGTGAGGACAAGGCCACGTGTTGGAGGCTCACATGAACCTGTACTCAACACCTACCTGCTCTATGACATTCATTCTCCCTTGGAGACAATACCTGAGAGACCTTGAGGCAGAAGCAGTAGAGCTGCCATGCCCACAGCCATGTGCTGGCAGTGTGGAAGTGCCACAGCCTACCTGAGCAGTCAGGTGAGGTGGGGAGAGGAGAGCCCTTCAATTTGTCCCAAAAACTGATGTGAAGTTGCCTCTGCCATGTACTCCAACAAGACTTGCTGAGCAATCCTGTGGCATGCAGAGCTCAGCATAACACAGAGACATCATTGCACCAAGCACATCCATGATGGAAAATCCACAATGCATTCCTAGGAAAGCAGTGAGAAGCTCTTTTTAAAAATACTTTTCTAATGGAGGTGCTCCATTACATGTCACATAGTGTGAAACTGAAGGAAATAATTCTGAAAATACATCCATCCAGGTATGCAAGGCAGCCTGGAATTAAGTAACATTCTTGCCCTTGGGGTGAACTCTCCCTGTATATGCCTTAGTATCTGACCTTTTCCACATTATTTTTGTGAGGAGACACACACACAGCAGAAAAGATGGTGAGGGAGAATTCCTCTTGCCAGCACTTTGTGGAAGTGTGGTTCTGCGTTAGAGCTGCAACATTTCTGCTGTTAGTGAAGGAGGAAGGAAAAGAAAGTGAGGCAGCCCTCACAGCTGGTTCTCTTCTACCTTGGCTAATGTTTGCATGGGAGCAGGGAGAATCATTAACTGCCCCAGACAAGTCTTACTGCCTCAAGGTCACAGTAATGGTGCACTGAAAGGCCACAGAAATGCAGCAAAACAGCTCTTGGTGCTGGGGAGATCAGAGCACCTTGTCCAGGAAAGGCAGAGCTCTGTGCACAGCTATAAAGCTGCATCCAGGTTTTTTCCTGGGATCCTTCATCTGTGATGCTGGCACAGCACAAGGACATGAATGCTGGACCTCCTAAAACCAGTTTCTTATTTATTTCTTATTTATTGATTTATTTTAATTTTTATAATTTATTTTGATTCCAGGGAAAATTAGCTCTAGGTGTCTAATCTAAGTTATCACTTGCTAAATTTCTGACATCCCGGTCTAGTAGTCTTCACAGCCTTGTTTTCCTCATTGGACAGTATGCTCCCTGTTCTCTGGCTGGTACCTGTATTGCTAGGAGGATTAAACCCAGTGCTGCCCCGTGAACACCCTGCAGCTCCCTCGCTTGCAGTGTGGTTAATGAAGCCTTTCCTCCTGACTGAGAGCAAGAATCTCACCTCCTTTCTCCATGCCCTTGAGCCTTTATCTGAGGTCACTTTTTTCTTGTAGTCCACAAAGCACAAGCAAGGCTTGTCCTCTCAGTGTCTGACTCACCTTTTGGCCCTGTTTCTCACTCCCTAGGCCAGGTGAAGATAAAGAGCATTTGTGGAGGAGGAAGGCAGATTCCACCTCCACAGCTCCAACTGCGTGCCCTCACCAATAAACAGGTGGGTGTTGCCCTCCCCTAAGGACACCCCCTCTCCAATCTCCCTTGGCTACGGGTCAAACTCCACCTATTCCCCCCCTGCAGTACTGGCATCCTATTCCCAGGACAGAGGTCTGCTGCTTTCAGCTGTGCCTGCTGCCTGAGGTCCTTGAGCCAAGGACAAGTTCCAGCACTGCAAGCACAGCTACTCTGCAGTGTCCTGTGCTCAAGGCTTCATTCCACAGACATCAGACCAAGGTCACAGCACCTTCCTCCCCACTTGCCTTCCTTCCCCTTTCCTTAGAACATGCCCTGATGCATGGTATCATGTGCAGCAACATCCATCCATCCATCCATCCATCCATCCAGTCCTCAGTCTTAGCATTTACAAACTTCAAGATCAGTAGATCTCACTTGGCATGAGCAGGAAAACCACACACCAACATTGCAGAAAGACAGATGTGTTACTCTGCACGGGTTTCCTTTGTGCAGTGTAAGCACGACCCCGAATTTTCAAGGCTTCTGCTCACCTGCTCTTTTTGCTGCAAGAAAGCTGGAGCTGTTCAGATGCTTCCAGAATGCAATGCCCTCATATAATGTAATTAACATTTTGACCACTGGATGCTACTCTTGCTCCAAACATCTGCTCAAGGGACCGCAGGGTGAAAACTTACTGGCAATGCAATCTTGTAATTTTTTTAACCTAGAACCTAGTTAAATCAGTCAGTGACCTGTGGATAGGTGTTTGTTGCTTTCCCATCAACTGAAGATGAATAGTTAGGAAGTCGTTATGAGGATATAAAGGAATGTCTGCATCCAGCTACACCCAAGCAGATGATTAAATTAATCGTAATGGACTGGGATTTTAGTTGTGAAGAAGCAAGTGATTTTTCAAACCCTTAGGCTTGGGATTTCTAGCACATTGCTTAAGACAGACAAATGGTTTTGTCTGTATTATATCAGTGGTGCCTAAACCCCAGAAATAAACCACATTTTTTAGGTACTTTTGACAATTTATGCTGCACTCTACTCACTATCACACCTACCCTAGAACTGTTAGTATGCCTTATGTGTAAGCAGGTTCTTTAACCTTTAACATTATTATTATCATCATTATTGGCAAACATTCTTGAACATTTCCCATTCTCTATCTATTTTGCTCTCTACTACATGCCTCCCCCCAGCCTGTCTGCATGGCTCCCATGCACTTTGCCCATGCTGCCCTCACTGATGTGAAGCAAAGCCTTCTCATCAGATGAGCAGAGTTGCTATGGCTGAGGTATGCCCAGAGCAATTCCTCACTTATTGATCAGTCCCTCTGTGAAATACTTCCTTTGTGCATACTGCGTTGCAGGAGCTCCTGTTTTCATCTTCCCCAAAGGAGGAGGAAAGCCTTTCAAATATGCATGATAATTTGTCCACCCTGGGCACCATGTGGGTGGCTGACATGTCCTCCTCCAGATGGACACAGCCTGCACCCTACATAAACTGAAAGAAATTCTGTGCGTGGCTGGACACCAGCCGAGCACAAAGATGATTCTGCACTTCTTGGTGTTTTCTTTTGATTCCTCACATATTGCAGGAAACATCCAGGAACACTTCCCCCAGCAAGGCAGTGTTTTCTTACAGTATAATTCTATCTGGAGACCCAGTGTTTACACATTGCTTTACCACTCCACAGTTACGGTGTCTGCAGGCAGGCATCCAGAAGAACAGGTTTCCCACACTTTCCTGAGATCCCCACATGACCTCTGGGCCAGTTTGCCATGTCTGAAGATACACCTGGCTTGAAACGAGAGGTAAAACTCCTGTTCAAGATAAGAAAAGTATGAATAGTCACAGACAGTACTTAAATAGGGGGCAACTCAAGGGCAATTCATATTGCTTATTTTAGCTGCTTAATGTAAGTGGTTAATACTCCTAGAGGGGTGAGCCAACTGATAGATGGCAGAAACTTAATCCAGGAAGAAATGAAAGTCGTGATGGAGATGCTGGTTTCTGGCCACTTGTGTGTTGAATGGCAAAGGGCAGGTTTAATCATTCTGCACACCAATGCAGCATAGAGTTGTTAAAACCACAACCAATCAAATAAAAAAAGCTGTCTCTTTTTGACTCACTGTTATCACTTACAAAGTGGCCGGCCAAAAATTGTGAACCATTTCCTTTATCTCACCCTAATAAATTCTTAGAGACTAGATACTGAAAATAGTTTACTTATCAAACTTCCTCTCTCTCCATTTTGTTTCTACCTTTTCTCTGAAAGACTGCTTGTTGGCTGATGCAATATTTTAACACAGAAAATGTGGGAGCTTTTTAAACTGACATGTAAAGGTTCTTTCATATTTGAACCTCCTGATCTAGCTCTGTTTGTTTGCTAGGGCAGAGCAATCCATGGCTGTTGCTACACACTCGCTTGTTGTCATGATTTATGCACCAGATAAAGGTGAAGGATAATAAATTAACAAAGTGTAGCTCCATAGTTCATGATCCTCAGTGCTTTAAATTAGAACCGTCTCTGGTGGGCACAAGAGTGATCAGAGCAGAAATTTGCCCTGCAGGCAGATTTTTCACCACCCCATCTGTTGCCCCAGATACTAGGGATTCAAATGCCCATTTTGCTAATTTTTCTTTCCTTTAAAAGTGTTTTTCTTATATTTTCCTTCTTGATACTGTTCCAAATTACATAGGAAAACAATATTCCAACCAGGGCGCAGTAGTGGAATGCATGCTACGAGCCAGAACAGCATAAAATATTCAAAGAAGGGATACATGTGTATTCAGGTCAAGAGAGGGATTCCTGCAGTCAGGAATCTTTTCAGTTGCTTGAACAAATCGTTACTCCTTAGTAATCGCTTGCCTAGGATGCCTTCTTCTTTTAGCTCTCTTCAGCTGAGGAGCTGGTGGCCTGACATTTGGTCCCTGGAGCCTTTCCATGAGATTTGCCTTCATTCCATGTCAATTCTCTTTCCAAGAGCTTGAAGAAGCAACTTTAGCTTCCCGTAACCCAGAGTAAGGAATGCACGACACCCAGAATAGAAGAGGTCAAGTTGAAAGCATGAGATTATCCAATCCCCCTGAGTTTAATCAAGAGCTGTTTTCTTTGGAATTCCCCATGAGTTAGTCAAAGTGAACTCTTTGCCAGATTAGTTCTGAGAGTTATGGAGAGGAGTATCCATCTGCAAGACAGAGCAGCATCTACAACAGCTTTACCTATAAGAGCTTTGCTTTCCCCTCTCTCTTTTTTCTTGCTTCAGGATCATTATTTCCTGCTATGGGCTGGAAAAGCATCTGTCCTGGGTGAAGATGGAAACATGGGACCCTATTATTGTGCATCATTCACCTTTTACTAAATCCCTTTGATTCTCCATTCTGGCAAATTCAGGGCTAAGAGTCTATTGCGAGGTTGCCTAATTCTGAAAAATTCCCTCCACACATCCTTTTGTCTTTTTTTTTTTTTTTTTTTTTTCACGTATTCTGCATGTGAGATTACAGCAGTGACAAGCCTCTTTGCCATACTTGGATCTTGCTTAGAGCAAATAGTATGTGGGAGTTCAGAAAAGTTCAAGCTGCTCATTTCCCACTTCAATTTACCGACTCATGGAATAAAAGCTGCTAGATCAATAAATACCCATAGTCAGGTTTTCAGGCTTTGCACATAGAAATACAGGTCTAACTCAGTGAATGTCCAAAGCTGAATGATTGAACCCTCTTGAATTCATCATTTCACATAACTTTTCAAATATTTATTCCTGAAATACTCCCGAGCTGTATTACTTTACAGCTAAAACTTTGCAGTTCCCTCCTGCCCCATGGAAAAAGCCAACATGTACCAAATACTGATCTTGACTTACACAGATACAGGATCTCTGGAGGTCCTGAACATTGAACAGCAGCATCCATGCTTCAGGTTGTTCCAGCTGCTGCTGACAAAGAGCTGCTTGTGGGTGTCTGTTGTTAGATTTTAGCAATGTGTTGAATGACAATGGGGAAAAATGTCCCTAGTTTTCTTGATCTCCCATTCCACCCCAAGCTGTATGTCCACTGCTATGTCTAGAAAAGAAGAGGTCTGGACATTCAGTCATTTCAAGTCCAAGTTATCTGACAGTGGTTGCTCCAAACACTGCTGATCTCTGGTGGGATCTGGTCCCTGTAAATGTTTCTTTCCATCCTCAGAAGCAGATAAGTGATATCACATTCCTGCTGGTTCAGCAGGGAACCACCAGCCTCCACAAGCAGGCAGGCAGTTCTCTGTTCCCAAAGCAGACACTGGGAAGTTACTCCACCAGTGAGGAGTGCTATGAAACATCAGCATTAACCTCTGGGTCAGGATTTCCCTGTCTGGTTTTGCACATTCTCTAATTTTCCCTTTCTTTAAACCCAACTTATGCTCCATCTCCAACACGTGACTGCTCACCTCCAAATATTTAAGTAATATGACAAGCACTGAAAAGTTTGTATATTTAATACTGTAGTTAGTCCACCTGTCCCCTCTCTGGCTCTCAATGTCCTCATTGCCTTTTCCATGCTGCTTCTTATCACCACATTTATTTATGCCTGTACAAAGGGTGAAATCAATAAAATTACAGCAACCGCAGACTTTTTCTCTTTTCAGAGGCATCAGCATTTGTATAGAAGAATGAGGAAGGAGAGTTTGCTCCATATGCACTTTCATCCAGTGCTGCTGGATCCATACCCTGTTCCTGGCAAGGGAAGCTGCCAAGCTGCCCATCCACTTCAAGCCTACCTGAGATACCTCTTTACTTGACATTAAGGCCAAGTTAACAGCATGATCCCCCCCAAAGTTGTAAATGTGCTTAGTACTGGAAGCAATAGTAGCAATAACATGTATTTTGTGTGATTTTTCACCAAGGATGGACCAGTTCCTCTAAATGGATTACTTTATTTACAGGGATAACTCCCTCTGGGTTTTCACACTTCCTGCAAAGGGCAAGCAGTATGTCAAAAAGCTCTTCTTATATCTAAACCTGTCTTCTAATCCCTCTGATATATTCTTAAAATCAAAAAACTTTTGCTTTCTTCTTTTATTGTGAAGTGACTCAACAATTAGCCTGTTGAAGACTTATGAAAATTTTAATTTTAATACTAAGAAGTGGCAGTTCTGACTGCTAACCATCAAAGAGAGTAGGAGAAGGTAGAGAAAATTATCCTTCTAAACAGGGATGGAAAAATGGAACCTGTGTGCCAGGACCCTGGGCAAATCCCCTTCTGGAGCATAGCTGTCTGCATCCAAGGTCAACCAGCCTTCAGTGATAAGGGCTGTTGTGAAGAAACACCACACAGGCCTGCCCTCCTGCCTCCTGGGAGCTGTTTCTGGCTGAGGCTTTTCCCCTGGCCCCACCTGTGCTGCATTGCTGCTGTGCTGCAGCGATGCCTGTGCCCTGGCTGCTGCTGCTGTGCTTCTGACCCTGATCCAGCTCCTCCAGCTCAGCTTCCTGACTTCCCCTTGTACCTGTCCTGTTGTTTCAGGCTTGCTTGGTGACCACTGATCTGTGTCTGATGCCAGTTGCTGCCCTGGGCCTGATCCTGTCCTGGCTTCTCAGCCTCCCAGCTCCTTGTTGGGGAGGGCTCAGCTTTGCTGGCCATGCTGCCAGGGAGCAGCACTGTGCTCCTCACAGCACCCTGACTCATTTTTAGGCTTTCCAGAGAATAATTTAACCACATTCTCTAAAATTGCCTTCAGTTCAAAACTCAAGTGAAACTGAATTGCCTCATGTGGCCACATGCTGAAGCTGTTTCTGCCCAGCTCATTATTTCCAATGAATAACAGCAGATTTGTCAATATTTGTATTGCATCCTCAGTAGAAGTCAGCTTGTCTAGGCTGAAGTCAATATCAACTATACTGATTCATTCTGGTTGAAAAATCTGTTCACATTTTCTAAACGCTTCAGTTGAGTTAAAACCCTTGCACATTTAGAACAAGAAAATACCTTCCGTTAATACCTCCATGTTAGTATTTTCCCATTACGTACATCAGAGGCTCAAGGAACGACACTAGCACTTTCCTTCAGTGCCATTTATAGATCTTGACAGCTTCCTGACATTGACAAAGTGTGTTATGAAAAGCAGAGTCAGCAGGCTGAAGACAGTGACTGGGTTATGTTTTTATTAAAAGCATTATTCAGCTGTCACACAATGTCACATGTAAATATCCTCATGACGTTCTAGCAAAACAATGTCATATAAGCAAGAGGCCTCTGTTTCCCCTGCTGCCTTTGCTGTGAGGATACCACACCAGTTGTAAGAGAAGGGAACGGGGCTTCCCAAGCTCAAATCCACTCCTGCTGGTTTGTGGGAGCTCCTGAGTTCTTGTGTACAGGACACATAAATTCTCAAGGTATATGAGAGGTGTTACCCTTCAGATAGATATGTCAAAATCTAAACAAATATTTAGAACTGTTGTACCTACAGCACCCAGTCATGGAAGAAAGACACAGATCCTCCACAATTAGGAGAACAGCCGAGGTCCCCAAAAGGAGAGCCCGTTTATTTTGATACACAATTTTATAGAGTTTTCAAAGTGTGTGAGTATTGGAAGAGGAAATCTCACCTCTCAACCAGACTGGTGAAGTGACCAGTCAGTCATCTTTCCTTCTCCAGGAAGGAATGTAAACAAAACCATTGTTTTTAGTACAGTGCCTGAGAAAAATCTGGCTCGAGAATATAAACTTTTCAGAAGGCTTTCAAAAACAGGGTGACATTGAACCACTATTTTCACTGCATTTTTCATGTGAATAAATGCTGTCAGATGGATCTGCATTATAAACTCAGCTCTGAACTCAACTGTGATATACTCTGTGGAGATTATTCGAACTACTCCCTTTGCAGTGTGTACCTTAGGACAAGCAAAGACACCTCTTTGCATACTGGACTCACCACTAAAGCCATGTCTTGTGGAGGTACAGCCCGACTAGTTCAGGATCTGATTATGTGTAGCTGTGCAAGCCCAGGGCTCATCTGCAGTCTATATTTCTGCTGCTCCTTGGCTAGATTACAACCCGCAGTTCAATTTGTCGCCCTGCAGCACATTACTGAAAATCCCAGAGTTAGGTACTGCAGAGCTGGCCTGGAGTAGCCACAGCAATTGGTACAGCAGTTGCTTCTGCCTGCCTTGACTCAGCAGGGTGATGGACAGCAACAGAGTTCTACAGAACCACAGAACAGGATTGTCGCCCTGTTTTTGAAAGCCTTCTGAAAAGTTTATATTCTCGAGTCAGATTTTCTCACGCATTGTACTGAAAACACTGGCTTTGTTTACATTCCTTCCTGGAGAAGGGAATCTGATGGACTGGTCACTTCACCAGTCTGGTTGAGAGGTGGGATTACATCTTCCAATCCTCTCTCACTTTGCAAACCCTATTGTGTATCCATAATAAATGGGGCTCTCTCTTTTTGGGGGCCTCGGCTGCTCTCTTCATTGTGGTGAAACCGTGTCCTTCTTTTGTGCCCAGTTGCTACAGGTACTACACAGGATCATAGAATCATTTAGATTGGAAAAGATATCATCAAGATCACCACTAAACCCTGTCCTCAACTGCCCCATCTACACAGTGTTTAAATACCTTCAGGGATAATAGAACAGTCACTTTCCTGGGCAGCCTGTTCTAATGCTTTGTAACCCTTTCAGTGAAGAAATCTTTCCTTATAAGCAACGCAAACCTTCCCTGATGCATCTTGAGGCCACTTCCTCTCATCCTGTCACTTGTTACTTGGGAGAAGACACTCACTACCACTTCCTTTCAGGCAGAGAGAGTAGAGAGTAATAAGATACTTTTTGAGCCTCCTTTTCTCCAGGCTAAACAACCTCAGTTTCCTCAGCTGCTCCCCATATGAGCTCTGTGCTCTAAAGCTTTGTGTAAGAATAAATATACGTATATTAATAAAAATTCTTAACAATAAAAAATACATCTCTGTTTATTGCAGCATCACAATTAAAGATGCAATGTGATTGACTCAGCCTGCAGAATGTGTTTCCATTTAAATTCAGTTGCCAGTAGAGAGAATAGCAATAAGCTTGTAGAAGTGATATAAAAATAATAACTAATGGGTTTGGAAAATGAGTTCTGAGCACAAGACATGAGATTTGTGGTGAGCAAATGCTGCAGCTTGATGTAAGCATATTTGGTATTTTCCCCCAAGTCTCATCATCTCCCAGTTCTAGATTTTGTATGGTATTCAGGTCCATTTTTCTTGATGAAGTAGCATTAACTGAGCTGTTTTGACTCCAGTTTGCACCCGGATGATCTAGATGAGGACAGCACTGTGTCATTAGAACAGCCCAGAAGGCAGAAAGGTGAGTCTGAGGGCATGAAGCTTCATCAAGGTTCTTGATGGGAAAAGAAAGAGTTATATGAAATGCCATTTTAAAAACCATTTTCATGGTTTTGGAGACTTTATCTTGTCTTCAACAGTGGCAATAAAGAGGCTGGAGTCTGACAACTTACCACTGCTTACATGCCCAGCACACACAGTCATTAAGGCTGTGAAGGGTACATTCTTGCCTGTTCCTTCTAGTATTTATATTTCTGTTGACTAAAGAAAAAAAGACAAGGTAAATAAACACAAGCCATGTAAGAAGCTTTATGAGACAGGAAGGCTGTTGCAGCTTTGTCTTTTTTTTGTCTCTGGCAATGCCACCTCGGAATGCTTCCTCCAGCTGCTGTCTTAAGGGTTGTTTTTGCTCTCTGGTCTGCTGTTCTCTCCTTTCCTCCTGCTCTGATGGGGGTGAGGGATCTGTGGGGCTTGCAGGCTGGGAGGCAGCAAGCAATGCATGAAGAAGCAAGAAGGGAATTCACTGTCAGCAGACCAACAGGCTGAACAACACCCCTGTAAAACTGCATTGCACAGCGCCTGGAGGTGCTCTGGGGGAGGCTCACAGACATCACATGGCGTTTTCCCGGGCTTGATAAATCATCACACGCACCTTCCAAATGCTGTCCGACGACAGCGAGACAGCGCGATGGCAGTGAGGTGGCAGCTGCCACAGAAACGGGTCGCTGGAAAATTCACGCAGTTAAGGCAAGTAAAAGCCAAGGAAATCACCCATGCGGAAACTGACTTCCTAAACAACCACACCTTCTCTTCTTGTGTGCACTTTTGTGCAGAGAGATGGAGCGTGTAAATAGGTGGAGTACTTATCATCAGCTAATTTGAGAGGATTGTTGCTTTGGTTTTTTTTTTGGGGTGGGGCAGAGCTGAGCGGAAGCAGTGTACATCCTCTTTAAATATGAAAGAAATGACCACTTAGAGGAAGCTTTTCTAAAAGCTCTGTCTTCTCCGACCTTATTTATTATTTAGTTCTTCAGATGACATATTTAATACTGCAAGGCACTTGAAGACTCTAGTTTGAAAGAAATACTCTGCACAAAATCAAGCTTCCTCACAGGAGCAGGATACATCTTCAAATGTTAATTACTTTTTCACAATTAGAAAACCTATTTTTTACTGCTCTGCTCAATAAGGAAAAAGAATGTGCAGCATGTCTTTAATTTCTTCAAGGTGCATGCTATACTTCCCTCTCATCTTCTGTTTTGATAACAGTGAAAACTGAACACCAGTGAGTTGGCTCCGACTGTGTCTTGGTACACAGAAGAAGAGAATTAGTTGTGTTATCTGATATTTTCTCTTAACATTGAAATTGGCTGGAGACAAAGAGCCACATAGTGATTTACTTTATTAACCCTAAGGATAAAGCATATAAGAGCTACAAAAGAAACTATAGGCCTTGTCCTAGGCTGTTTTATGTTGACAGCAGTAGATAATACAGTAAGTTGAATGCACACCAATGTTACCATTATGTACCATTATCACAAGAGAAAAACAGAGAGTTCAGTCTTCAGAGACAACAGCCACAAATATCAGTTTTTCCCCCCAGAAAAGCAGAGTCTAGCCCCAGGCTGAGCAACAAAACCCTTCACACGTTTGTTTTCTTCAGCAAACCAATGTGTCGCTCATAAAGCTCCTTTGAACACCTCGATTAAATGATTAATTATCATGAACCTGTGAATTGCAGGACATGCTGCCTTACAGCTTTTGAACTTAGGCACTCTTTTATGCCTTTGAACTACAGCACCTAGAGATCTTTGTGGGTGTAGGGGGGCTGTCATGCACTGATTTCTGTTTTTGAGTGGAAGGGAGTACCAACAAAACCTTTCAGCGGAAGGAAGAATAGACAGTCAGCTGTTTTCTCAAACCTCCTGTTGTGTTTTGCATTCTCCCAGGGCTTTAGAGGATGGATTAGGAATTTGCCCTTGTAGCACCCTTTACTGCAGTGCAAAGTGAGTGTCATCATGTGTAGTATATCCCTGTTTCGAGCCAGGAGCTCAGTGGAGGCACCCAGAAGAGATTTAAAAGCACAAGGCTGTGACCAAAATTCTGGGTTGCATTGTGGGGTCCTGCCCTGCGGTGGGGTAGGTACATCAGTGTGCCTGGAATGACTTTCCCCCAAAGAAACAAAGGAAAGCCATCTTACCAAATGCACACTAGGAACAGTCAACAACCTCTGCTACCATGGAGGAAGCAGAATTTATACTGAAACCAAGTCTAGCTATTAGTCAGATTCATATCAGAAACTCAGAGTATTTAGTGAAGTAATGGGAATGAAGAATGTGTAATGAAAAAATACAGTTTTGGGAGAGTAGGGGAAATTTCTCAGGCACAGGAGTTTCACAGTTATTCACCCAGTTCACATTTAAATATTGATCTGGAGAGCTGCTGCTGCTCCTGCAGTGAGGACTGAGACTGAAATTCTCAAAGCATGAGCTGAGGACAACCTGAGGCCAAGAAGGAGCTGAGAGATGGAATGAAGGTGTAAACACATATATGTGGCCCAGCCAGTGCTGTAGGAGGGCAGGGTACTGCTTTAAGAGGCATAAATTCTCCTTTCAGGTTAGTGGGCAGGTAACTGCACATGCACTGCTTGCCATCAGCCAGCAGTGTGGCTTTATCACAGCTTATGTGCACAGACCTAAATGATGCATGGACAAACAAGAGTGCCTTCATGCTTGCATTTAGCACACGCAGCAATGTATAATTCAGACACAAAAGCTACAGGCTATTGCAAATGAAATGAGAACAGTCATTTTCTCTTTAAAGGGAAAAAACTAAAACTGAAAACCTCCTGGGCTGGGGACTGACTGGTGTCTGACTTCACAGAACCACATCTGTGCCTCATTGCTGCCCCATTTTTGAAAAGTTCTGGTGGAGGTTTAGGCTTACTGAGAAATTGGATAAACTCTGTGCTGGTTTTAAACAAATAGATATGTTGTGGGAAAAGAAGGGAGGAGACGTGCTTTATCTGTTTTGTTGTGGCTGAAATTGGAAGTATGGTCTGTCTTCTTTGGGGAAATTTCAAGGCATGATTTTTGCAAGGAGTTTCAAAGTGAGATTTATAAGATCAGGTAGGAACTATATTAAGACGTAGAATAGTTGGCTTCACAACATTCTGGAGGAAAAATGAACTTGCATGAGTTATATCTGATTTGTGCATCTCTTACTAGAAACATTTCTAAATGAGACTGTGATGGAATTGCCTACTCACTATAATAATGGCAGCAGGGAGGAGACAGTGTTACTAGTAAAATATTAATGAGATGGATGAAAGTTTAATCTCAGTGTTTGTAGTCTAATTTGTTGCTCTTATTTTCACTTTACATTGTCTAGCGCAGTGGAATGCCTTGTCAATGAAAACAGCTATATACTTAGAAGTCTGAAACACAGACTATGTCTCTTCAAGAGACTAGATGCTACATTATCAAGGAACTATGAGCCTTGACTTCTTGTTTGCAAAATGGGTAAGGAAAAAATATCTGAGGGAATTCAAAAGGCTGGAGTAGTATGGCTTCTGTTATGCAAGCGAGCAGGCTTTTCCATCAGTCTTCTTCTGCCTGTAAAATACATAAACAATTTGCAGCAATTTTAGTTAATTGGATCACTGTGTTTTTTTTCTCCCTTGTAACCTTGTAATTGCACTCCTACATATTTCTTCTGGCCCCAGTTCTGCTTTTCTTTTTCTTTGTCTGCTTCTAAAAAATGATAAATAATACTTGTGTTTCGGTTTACCAGTAATAAAGTGGATCTGGTAGTACACAGTCATCTCACAAGAGCATACTGAAAGTTAATTACAATTTAAACCTAGATCCTCTGGTTCTTAATTACCATGTAGTAACTGTACAGCACTGCAGCCTTAAAAATAATTTAGTAATGAGTTACTGAAGACATGACCTCATTTTATTCCCAGTATCAATTTTAGAATGTGATAGCATTCCATTTAATCTATTTTCTGAAAGAGAATAATTGTGACTAACAAATTAGCAGCAGTTAATTGACATGGATTTAGTTTAGCTAAAGCTTTATCTACAGTCTATTTACTACAGCAATAAAGCTTGCTGCAGATGATGCACATGGTAAAAAGAAAAGACTGTGCTCCTTAATCAATATATTTATGTCATAACTGGAAACAGCTAGAAGGCTTGAGAATGCTGTATCACATAATTCCTGGAGCTATAATTGAGCAAAGGGTATCAAAGACAGTTGTGGTACAAGGTAAATAGGTAATGAGAAGTTAAAATAATTTCTTCTGCTCACGAGTGAAAGTAGCAGTGGTGGGTAGAGGGGGGAAAGAGAAATAGAAGATATTCCTGGATATACATTTACAGCATTTGTGCATCTGTGTGCATATCGACGCTCAATTTCTTGTATGCATCTCATGCAAAATAGGATGTGTTAGGAGATTTGAGGACTTAATTAAAATAAGCACGTAGGTACTCTTCCTTCATTGGGAAATAATGAAATAACCAAGAGACAGGCAAATTCCAAACTCATGCGGTGCTCTAGCCCTCCCTCTAGTGCCTCTGTAGCCGATTTAACACGGGAATTATTTATTTATTTATTTATTTAATTTTAAGTCCTTTTACCCCGTGTTTGCTAGCAGCCGTACACAGTGGGTGACAAAAGCTGCTATAGGTGAGAGGCACAAACTCCCAGCTAACAGTCTTTTGCATCCACCCAGTCAGATAAGTTACAGGAAACAAGCTCGTGTAGACAGTTGAAACTTGGTCCTTTGATAGAAGGTTTAGTTCCTGTAAGGATTTTGGGATTTGGCCCAGGACAAATAACAGTCTCAGATCTAGCTGACCACTGCTCATGGAGGCTTCTCTGTGGTGGTCTACTCAGCTGAAGACTTCCAAGTTCCTTTGGAGGCATCTCCAACAACCCTGGCCTCAATGTGTTCCCACTCGCACGCTTAGAACTGCAGGGTGTAAAGCATTTAACCAATTGAGGATTGGTTTCAAAAGTGCCCTTGGACTTGGAGACACTCAGGCATTTTAAGAGGTGGAAAGGCACCCACAGATATTTTCAGTAACATGCTGCACTTTGCTTGTGGTGAGGTGGGAGCCTATGGGATTTTAGAATCTCACTAGGCATCTGCTTATCTATCCCAGTGGGTACCTAGGTATGATCTAAACCTGTAGGCACTAAGAGGCGTGAAGAATTTATTTTCCACAAAAGAGTTTTAGCAAGAAATACATCATTCAAAACTATAAACTCTTTGATTTGTGAGTCAGCTGATACCAGCCTAAAAGGGCTCTTACATGTTCAGTGTCTCTCTTTGATACTACAGTTAATTTGGCATTGGCAGATCTGATTTTAGGGACTTTTAATGCTTCCTCAGGTGGGACATATTGCATAGCATTTCTGATCCAATGTATGTCCCTCTTTGGCTGCCAGGACTTTGATCCAGTTAAGTGCTTTCAGGGTTATGCTTGGTGCATCAGGCAAAAATGTAGGGGGAGGGAATGTACTTCCTTGTCTGTTCTCTTTCCACTAATATCCCAGTGATACTCACCTGGCATATGGTGAATATAGGTTCATGAGAGTTTTTTTATTTGCCTGTTATACTGGTGGTTCAGAATGTAAATGTGTCCTCTGCTAAAGGGGTTTTGAATTTTTACTTTGCAAGAGAATGCCCAAGCCAGAGGTTATGAGGAAGGGGTTACGAGGTGATCCAGAGAATGGTGAGCTTAGCTACATCACACCAAATATTTATAAATGTCCTTGGAAGACCACAGCTGAGCAACAAGGCTCTTCTCAAACTAAAACTGAATGTCACACTCTTTTGTTCTCTTTTGAACTTTTTTTATACGTAGTGGAACCATTTCCATTGGAGGCTCTGAATATGATCCTAACCCGTGGCAGAGTGCTTCCCTGTGAGCCTGGGACAGGTTTATGGGAACTAAGAGCCTAATTCTCTGCCTGGAAGAGGTAGTTGAACTGAGATTTAGCTTAATAAAATCACTCTAGGCTTTGAAGGAAGCCAAGACCGCAGTGCTCTTCTGCTGCATTTTGAAACAAAATGTAAATAAATTAGTCTTAAATGAATATTCGTCAATATATGTTGACTTTGGCAGTATTAATTCTTTGATATCTTGGCCTTTATTCACTTCTGACTGCATTGCCAGTTATTTTCAATAAACAGCTGATCTAGGGGCCATGTATTTTAAAACTGGGCTCTGACTCCACAGTGGGAGACCAAGCCTATCAGTGTGGCAGAGCGCTGGGAAGGGTCCAGGGTTGTGAGTGGGAAATGAAATGTGACATACAGCCATGATGTCAGGTGTTTCTGTGTTTGCTGCTCTACTTATATTCTCTACCAATAAACAACCCTTGCACAGGACAGGCCCAGTACCACTCTGACAAAGTATTTTCAAGCTTTGTATTTAGGCTTGTATTGATTCAAAGTTCTAATAGGCTTGCCTTCTATAGAATCACAGAATGGCTTGGGTTGGAAGGGACCTTAAAGATCACCTATTCCAACCCTGCTAAAGTGGACAAGGACACCTTCCACTAGACCAGGCTGCTATACACGTGCATGTTTGTTTTTATTTTTATAATTGATTGGAGGAAACAAGAAATTGCAGGCACTAAGCCCAGTACACCCCCAGTCCCATTGTCCTGCACTTCTGTCCTTTTTCATAGACACAACGGGACCTTCAGGACATATCCAGTCTTTTCTTCTCAGTTCATGCGTTTATGTTCTGTGATCCAAAATTGGAGCCCGTAGGCAGCATTCATACAACTTCTACCAGGCTTCAGTTTTAGTAACAGATGCTTGTTACAACAATTCCATCTCCTTGCTAGTCAGGGCAATGTGTAAAAAGGCAATACATCGTTCTATTTGGAGATGGTGGGTTTTGAGTGTTCCTCTTGCATCTAATTTTTTTCTGGGTAGGACAGCAGGGGACCTGGTTGGGATCTGGTATCACATGTAGCCCCATTGCTACTTGGAGAGGGCCACAGCTGCCAGGGAAATTGAACAGCAGAGTATCCAGCAGGATTGGGAAGGGGAGATGTCTAAGCTTAGACACTGGGTTCAGCAAACTGGGAGCAAAACTGCATTCAGGCTACACTTGCATTGAGGAAGGCATTCCTCAGCTGGGTGCGTGGTGAGTGAATCAGCAGTGCTCCACCCCACTCAGACTCAGGTGGGCTGGTGGGAGTGTCACTAGCAGAGGGTACTGAATCAGCTCTCCAGGTAGTAGTCCTTTCTTGATGGCTAGCTCTTGCTTTTTTAGATGTGCTTTTTTAGATCCCTTCCCCTACAAGAGAGTTGCTGACAGTGCGATGCCGACAGCTTCAACCACTCTGCAAGTTGGTTCTTGACTGGCATTTCAGAGCTACCAGGGCTGCTGCTAGTGAAAAGCACCTGCAAAGGAGGACAAATTTTATTGTTACTGATATTCTTTCACTGTGATTACAGATAATGTATCACATATTGGCTGGTCAGTGGGAAAGTTTAGGACTTCAAGCAGTGTACTGTGGGGGAAGAAAAAATCTAATTTTTTTTTAAATAGAGCAGATTCAAATATCAATAATTCAAATATCAAAAATTCAAATATCTGTTTGAATTTATTTTTTGAAACAGTCATAACACATATCTGAGATATGTGGGATAAGTTTGTGTTGAGAATCATATATCTGGAAAAAAAAATAAACATGCGGGGGTATATTCTGATTGACTTCCTATTTTTATGGCACCCATCTAACAATCTCCTGCTGCAACTATGCATATCCTAGAATACAAACACCCTTTCCTTTATCCTAGCAAAAGCCTGTATTCCTCAGCTGCCTTGTAGATTGAAAACTACCTGGATTTGCTGCTGCTGCTCTTTGTTATCCAAAGCAAGGGCATCCTGAGTTGGCACCTCATGACTCCCTATTGTGCTCTGCTTTAGCATGTGACCGTGCATGCTGAACGCTGGGGACAATTTGGCTATTCACACAGCCCTGCCATGGAAGCCTTGCCGCTCGTTCTGCACAAACATTGATTTTTTCAAACAATCAAATCCATAGATGTCAAGGCCAGGGATTTGAAAAGGGCAAAGCAAAGATCTATTTCGTAGCTTAATATTCTCGGTAAAGCAGGCTGCCAGTCAAAGTCCATAATGAAAACTTCTCTGCACTTAAGGATGTTTTAATAGAAAGATCTGTGACTGCAGCTAGGATTGCAGCTAGAAGAGTTGTTGGTTTTCTCTTCAGCTACTGAAATCTCTTTAAGGCAGCTATGGCCATCAGCTTGCCTGGTGTAAATGCTAGTCTTGCAGGGCAATTTCTAAAGTGAGAATAAAATCACAGTTTAACTTCAGTAATGCAGTACAATTTGTGTGGGTGGGTATATTTTGATATTAAAACAGAAAGAATATTCCACAGCAGCACAAAGGTGCTGAAGCGTGTCCAGATAAGGACAAAAGCTGGTGAATGGTCTGGAGCACAAGTATTGTAAGGAGCAGCAGAGGAAGCCTGGAGAAAGGGAGGCTCAGGGCTGATCTGATCACTCTCTACAACTACCTGAAAGGAGGTTGTAGCCAGGTGGAGATCTGCCTTTTGTCCCAGGTGGCCAGCAACAGGACAAGAGGACATAGTCTTAAGCTGTGCTCAGGGTGGTTTAGGTTGGACATTAGGAGGAACTTTTTCACTGAAAGGGTAATTAGACATGGGAATGTGCTGCCCAGGGAGGTGGTGGAGTCCCTGGAGGTGTTTAAGCAAAGATTGGATTTGACACCTAGTGCTATGGTCTAGTTGACAAGCTGGTGTTTGGTCACAGGTTGGACTCGATGACCTCAGAAGTCTTATACAACCTTACTGATTCTGCGAACCGGATCCCTTCGGTGGCAGCTTCCTCCTGCCCATCGCACTAGCTGCGGGCAGCATGCTGCTTGTAGCTCTCTGCACCGAGCAGGTGCCAGGCGGTGTCAGCCAGCACAAGTGGCAGCACCGGCCTGGTGCAGGCAGCCCCGGGGTGCAGCAGCACTGCAGAGCCAGGTGCTGCCCTGGGGCCAGGACACAGGCGGTGAGGGTGTGACCGAGGGGCAGGCTCGGCGTGGCTCACCTGTTCGGGCTGTGCCGCGCTCACCTGGGCGGGCCGCTCCGCTGAGTGACGGGCGGCGGCCCCGCCCCGCGGGCACGGGCGGTGCCTCCGCTGCCAGCCNCACTGGGACGGGCGCGGGGCCGCCATGGAGCCCCCGAGGGACCAAGGTAGGGCGGGGGGTGAGCGCTGCCGCTGCGCCCCGAGCGGGTGGCGGTGCTGGCGCTGGTGCTGGTGAGGCGAGGACGGCGGTGGCTCTCGCAGCCCTTCGCTGCTCGGCCCGGACCTGCCCTGCCCAGCCCAGCCCAGCCCTGCCGGGCCGGGCAGCACTGGGGCCCGAGGCGGTGCGGAACGGGCTCTCCCCGGCCTGGGCAAGGCTGCGCCGGCCGTCGGCTCGGGAAATGCGGAACCGGGGCCGGGCGGCGGAGCACGGGGCGGCTGCCAGGCCCCCCCAGCCGCGGGTGCACGGGCAGCGCATCCCGGCCTTCCCGCGGCGCTTCGCGGGCAGAATAAACTTTCTGCTTTCCCCCTGTAGTAAAAGTAAAGCTCTTCCATTTTACGAGTTTGCAACTTCTTACTGACCAGCTCTGTTCGCAGCGTTTGTTCCCTGTTAATTCTGTCCAGCCCAGGGTTGCTCCGCAGTTGGCGGCTTCGTTTGGGCAGCTGCCCCTCGGCCCCTGAGCGGCTGCCGGGCTGGCGCCTCTGTGGTGCTTCACTGGTGTGCATTTTGGTTGGGAAGGCTGCTGGCCTGGCTGCCGTGGCTGCACCACTCTTCCTAAAACTTCAGCCTTGGGACTGCTTGCCCAAGAGAGTAGTTGGTGCCCTGATGAAAACTGACCTGAATGCAAGCAAAGCACGTTCTCTTGCTGTATAAGCTCATGCCACAGAGGTGTATTACATTTATCCAATACACTCACGAAGCAGTTGGAGCTTTTTATATGGTGTGTTACTGAACTACCTGCCAGCTGCTTTCCACTAGACAAGGTAGGGCAGGCTGGGGTCACGAAGCTACCTGCAGTAAGCAGGCAGGGCTGCTTGGCCCAGCTCGGTGTCTGTGCCCTTGGGCTGATTTCATTCAGGGTTTTCCTGCTTGGCATGCTCGGGATGGCAGGAAGCGTGCACTTGTGGCGGCTGGGGTGCTGGAGGTGCAGGAGCTGCTAGGAATGTACCCCTGACTGCCACGATCAAACTCTGTGCTCTGCCAGTTAAACTGGTCCAGGTGCCAGCATCGATTTGCTCCCAGTTAAGTGTTTCGAGGCTTGTGTAGTACACCTGTACAATTAACAATGACTCCTGAGTTTCTTTGTACTTAAGAGACAAGGTCAAGCTATCTTTGCCTGACTAGAAGGTAATCTGGTGAGGGGCTGACCCTCCTCAGGGAGGTTACTTCAACCATTTTGAAGTCCTGTGTCTATCTTCAATATAAATAATAAAAAAAATCCAAACAAAACAACAAAAAAACCCCAAACAACGACCAAACCCTGTTCTTGGGTACTAACAAACAGAATTGTGTCAGAAAATAGCACAACTGTCAGTTCCATCAGAATTCTAACTCCCACTGCAGGAGCGTTAAAACTGATTTCAGTAGCTGTCCCAAAGTTCTTGAGGCTGTTCTCTAAAAAGACAAAGGTCTTTATTGTAACTGCAGGGTCTTGAACAACTTCTGATGGGAGAGGAGAGTAAAATAACATGATCTTTTGAAAAACTTTAGTGACAGTCCTGACATTTACTGAACACTTGTTTTGCTATTGCACTCATCTCTGTTACAAATTGCTTTGTACAAACAGGGTACAGCACCTCAGGGTGTTTATCAGAATAGTATACCTAGTGTGATGTAAGGGACTGTTACAGAGAAAGCATGGTGCAACACCTTCTTCCTCTGCCTTTTTTTGTAGTAATTATGCTGTTTTCTCCTCATAGTGAGGTGGAGATCTGCAGGTACAGTGGGGAAATCTAGAATAGTCAACACACTTGTGCCAGTTAATTAATGGCTTCTAATACCCTGCCAATTAAACTTCAAAGACTGCTTTTCTTGGCAAACTGGAGTGCTTGCATTGGAAACTCTGCTTGATGATACAAAATTATTACTCACTAAAGCCAACATATGTGGTTAAAGTCCAGGCTGCCAGGTCCTGTCTCTGGGGCTGGCTTAAACATCCTGGATTGTCTCTTCCAACCAGAAATTAATTTGTTTAAAATTGCAAGTCAGAGGTTGCACACATTGTTATTATGGTGACAGCTTTCTCAGATAGCGGTAGTTAGGAGGTAGGAAGAAAATCCAGGTTATGGTTAAGACTGCAGCCAAACTAGACAAGGTTAATGCTCTAGATGTAGAATGTGCTTAAGTCTTTCCTCTCTCTTGAGCAGTCAGGCAGCAGTCCTTAGAAAGTTGCTCCTAGTCTACCACCAGCAGCAGCAGAACCACAGAGCAACTTTTCACTTGAAATGTCTTTGTTTTAAGCGAGGGGATATTTGAACTGGCTCGGTGGCTCCATGTGATTCTCTGTGCACTCCAACAGCTCTGGAAATAGGGCTCCAAGCACTTGGAGCTGCTTGCTCTGTGATTACAGGCACCAAAGCAGTAGTGTCAGCTTAAGCCAGATGAATATAATGTTATCCTGAGATGAGGAGTCCCTTCTTCTGTTGCTTTGCTTTAACTTGTCATGAACAAAAATCTGATTCACTCTGTGGACTTAGCTGCTGAATAGTTTTGCAGATTAATAACTGCAGTTGTGCTTTCACAAAGATGCTGTTGTCCCCTCTGCCTCCCTACTCTCCCCCCACCCAAAAAAAACCCCAAAAAAACCACCCCAAAGCAAACAAACAAACAAAAAAACCCCAAAAAACAAAACAAAACAAAAAACCCCAAACAAACAAACAAAAAACCCAGAAACAACAACAGCAAAAAACCACCCCCCCAAAAAAAACCACAACCACACCTGATTTTGCCTGCAAAAAAAGTGTCTCTCTGACTTGCCACTGTTACTGTTAGTGCTGGTACAGTTTACCAGTGGAAAAATAAGGATAAAGCTGCTCCTAGAGTGGAAACAGTGTTCTCAGTGGGGAGATTGTGTCATTGAGCAGTCTCACAAACACATGCACCACAGCAGAGTTGTCTGGTAATGATCCATCTCCAATGTTGTGTTCAGGGGTTCCTCTTATGCTTCAGCAACACTTCACTTATGTAATAACCTGGTGTCTTTCAAAATCTTCAGGCTTTTGTGGTACTTAAAAGGAGTCCCAAAACACTACATGTGATTTCTTGAGAGTCCATGTAAGCCTTTCTTTCCTAGAGCCTTGACTTGCACTTTTGCAGCTGACGGAATGGACTTCAGTGTTCTTTTTTTGCAGAAAGGACTTGTTGCTGGCAGTAGGACAAGATTTCCCCCATTGTCCCATTGGACAAAGCTGCACCTTTTCCTACTGTTTTATTTGTTTGCTTATCACAAGGTACTTCCAGTACTGTAGGTATGATTTTTTTTTCACTTAATGTGCAATTGTGAAATCAAACACTTGTAAGTAATACAGGTGGACAGCTGTTGTGGGAACTGCAAAGAAAGAATGATTTCACTGAGCTGAGCGTGTGTAACAGTGACTTGAGGATGACAAAAATAGCAGAACACTTACATCAGTAGGTCCCCTGAACAGCAGCAAGCTTTCATTTCTTTTGCATGAAAAAGTGTATTGGTGGGGGAAATCTTGTTCTGACTCAGGCTGAGGGTCCTGACTTGATGGGGTGGTATTATGTGAGTTATTTGATGGCGTTGCTGTCCTCCTCTCTCAGGCAATGCATGAATGAGGTACAGAAATGTGGGAGATCAGTGTGCTGTGTTGGAGGGACGCTGGAGCAGCTGATGCACAACTGTTGGGTGGGCAGCTGGAGGCTGGAGCAGTGTCAGCTGTTCCTGCCTTCTGCAAGCTTGAGCGCTGAAGGGTAACTTGAGCTCTTCATTCATACTCACACCCACTTGAGTAGGATATGGAGGAGGGGGCCAGCCCAGTGCTCCAACTGTGGAAAGAATCTGTTGCTTGTGGTATGCATGGATCTTTTCCTCCGTTCCCTGCATCGAACGCTGTCACAAGCAGTCAGTACAGTCCTTCACTCAGCCAGAGTAAGGTCTGCTCTCAGGCCTTTTGGTGCAGGGAAAGCTTAGCTAAGGATCTGTATCCTTTGATCCTCCAATGAGGCCAAGCTGTAAGTGCTCGGGGCTTTTAAAATCCGACATGAAACTGATGCAATTCCTTGTTGTTCTAGTTTCCCACACTTTGAAGCAGCCCAGGGTTCCCCTTTCTCCCAACTGCAAACGCCCACCAAAGCAATGGGAGGCCTTGGAGGCTTAGGCTGACATTGCTGGCCTAAAATAAAGCACTTTACCTTGGCTTTGGTTTAAGAATGCAGTGGTGCAGGCTGAGCAAACGCCTTGCTCTGCTTGATCTGGGTGCTTTGTGGGTTAAGTGTGAACAGCTGGTTTTCATGGCTGAAAGTGGGCTGCCATATGTTAACACCTCTCCTGGCCTGGGCATGAGTGCTGTTGTGCTGCCATGAGCTGTGCCCGGAGGCTGCAGAGCACAGCCCCTTCCATCTGCAGGGGTTTGTCTGCACTACTCTGCCTTGGGAATGTTATCTCTATTCATTTTTATCTCATTCATATCTCTATTTATGCACCTGTCTATCTTGTATGTACATTTTGCCCCCTTGTCTTCTACAGCTGCTGAATACAGCAGTCGTTGACTAACAACCTCTGCTTTGTGAGCCAGATGCCAGTATAGTCCCTGGAGAAGCTGGGTGATGAAGGAAGTGGGTGTTGGGGCTTCTGATGCTTTCTGCCATGCACTGAGCCTGCTGGGTAAGGACACCTCAAAAGCTGCTTTGTCTGACCTCAGTGTTGTAAAGGCTTTGTCTTCTTTCTCCACAACTATTTGCTCCTTTAACAGGAAGGTGTCCTGGCAGTTTTTATTGGCAGGGAGTCCCTGAGCCAGTACAGAGAATTCTGTCTTGCAGGAAGACAAGGGACTAGATTTGCTGTGTAAAATCAGTGAGCTGTTTGTGGATTGCTGATTCCTGAGGGTGCTGGACATTGCTGCAGGTAAGGGAAGATATGTGCTATATCTCTTCAAAAAGTGATGTTTCCGTGGCAGCAGATAAAATGCAGGGAGTCTCCTTGAAAGCCATTGCTTTCTTGACCAAATTTCAAAAGAAAATAACCCAAACTCCTCTCATCTTAATTTCATAGGAGAGAGCAACAGTGTCATTTGCTGAGCCCTGTGCAACAGACACCTGATGGGTGTGGGGTTTCTGTGCTTTTACGAGATGCTTGCCTCCAGGTCGGAGGATAGTGACCCTGCTGTTGCCTCCACTGGAGTCTTTGTAATATGGGCACTTCTGATTGGAGATTTGCTCTATGGAGGAAGGGAGGTGTTTACCCTTGTTCTTATAATATCCTGCAGTGAGTAAGCAGAAAAATGTCAAACAAAGGGTGACTGAAAGGGAAAGCAAGCATTAAGTGAGATTAAGCACTAAATTGAAATGCTCTTGTTCAGCCAACACTGTCACTCAGTGTCAGCTTCAATTCAAGTCTCCAGAGGAACAGCTTTCTCTTGTTAAAGGTGGTGTCTTCAAAATTGCTTTTATTTGGGTGTGATAGCCAGAGTGATTGAGAACCTTCACTCAAAAACCTTATATTGGAGGACAGGCTTTCTACTGCAAGCCTTCTTGTTTGAAAAGGGCTGCAGTAACAGACCAGCTGCCCAGAACTTTCTAATCTGGATCTCTCCTTAAGGTTCAGTGTCCCTCCTGCCATTTCCTCTTGCTTGTCTTCTTCCTTTTCCTCTGCTTCTGGTTAAGGGAGCAGAAGTGAAAGAGTTATATAGCTGTGTGTTGGCTTTGGCCATTTGGCAGGATGATATCATGAGCTGGGCTAATTGGTCTGGAATATCCTTGCCCTGCTATGAAAACACTTATTTCTGGCAGAGGTGTAGATGGCTGTATGGATTTTCTGCTAATGCAAGTACAAGTGGTGGCAGTCAGCAGCATGAGTCTGCAGCCACTTGTCCCTGGGTGGGGCCAGGGGAGCAGCACAGCACTGGCTGCCAGCAAGTGCTGGTGTGTGGAAAAATGCTCATTGTGCTGTTACTTGCTCCTGAGCAGAAAGGGTTGGATTGATGCTGTCTAGAGAGAAACCAGCATTACTGCTGTGGTGTGAATGCTGTCACTGAAAGAGGCAGCTTTCCTGTTTTGCAAGCTGACTTCTCTATTCCAGAGTGTGAGAACAGAGCAATAAGTGTCCTTGGATGCTGACTGACAGTGGAGTGGCCCAGCAAATGCTGCTGTGGCCAAGCCTGGAATGCTTCCTTTTCTGCAGAACTGAGGTCTGTAGGAACGTGCTGTGCCACATGTGGTTTGGAGTGACAGGCTTCTGAGCTGCCCCACTCCTCCCAGCAACAAATGTGTGCTGTGCTTGAAAACTTCATAAAGAGGAAGCACAACTTTGTGTGTGTACATGGAAAGAGAACCTGTTTATTGTTAGTGTAATTGAAATTTTAACAATCTAATTCAAGAGTTAGTTTAGAAAAAGACTATTATACAGATGAAGTCTTAATAACAATAAAAGTAACATACAAACTTAGTTTCTCCACCTTTTTCTCAGTGGTTTACTCATCCTTCCCTTGGCTTGTGAGGCTGGTAGTATAATTTTGGTGGTGGCAGGGGTATTAGAGCAACTTGTCATATTGTGACTCTTTCTGGGAGGAATAGGATAGTGGTGTTTTCCACACTGCAGGATCCAGTGGAATCCTTCTGTTATGTTTGCTTTTTACACATCTGCTGTTTCTTTCATGGCTTTGTAAGCTTCATGTTCCATGCAAATCTATTATATGAAGTGTTTTTTATATATTTATATTTTTATATATATTTATATATGCCTTTGCTCTCTGTTATCTCTAAAATAGTTTTGTCCAACTGCACATCTCCACTGGTGACTGATGACTTTCTTACAGCTGTGGGATCTCCGTTGTCAACCCTGTACCCTCTTACTGTATTCTCACATCCTGTGTCTCTACTCTGAGACACACCAAGTAAAGGAAAGCTGCAGGCAAAGTTGAGACAGATCAAGCCTGACAAGTCTGTAGTCCTGGGGCCTTGCAAGCTTGGCTCAAAGCTTATGTCCTGTCACCAGCAATGGCAGCAGTGTACTGTGGAATAACAAAGAGGCTGGGGAGCACCTGCAGCTTGCTGAGGTGAGGCAAGCCGAGGCAGAAAAGCAGGTATTTTTCCTGTTTTGCTTTCCCTTGTCTAGCAGCTAGAGGGAAGTGGTGCTTCATCAGAACCCCCTAACCCTCACATAGAGGTGAAAAGATGTGCCAAGGGATGCAACCTGGGCTGGAGTTGGTGTTTTCAGACAGGTGCTCCTCCTGTGCTTTGCTGGGGTTGTAAGTACTGGGGATGTTGCTTGTGTCTGTTTTGCATTGTTTACTTTTTGCCTAAAGTATTTTAATTAATTAAAATTAAACTACTAGTGGGGGTCCCAAGATGAGCAAGAAGTGATCCTACTCATCTCTCTTTGTCTGTTCTCTGCCTAAATGTGTATCACATCATGACATTAGAAAGTCGTTTGATCGGGATAGCAGAATTTGAAAGAAACTCCCCTTATACTTCCACTTGAGTCATCTCTGTCTGATGTTCATTGCAGCGTTTTACAGCAATCCAGTCCCTGGGAATAATAAATGGTAGTGGACATCTGCAGCTGCTGCCAGGATGGGCTGCCTTTGAAGGAGGCCATTTCAATGAACTCAGCCTCTGATACTCTGTAGTCTCTTCAGATTACATCGGAGTCCTAATGTGTCCTTTGCTTTTCCTCACACAGGTAGCTGGGAATGGAGCTGTGCAAGGACTTGGCTATAAGCTTCTTTAAAGAAGCTGTCCTTTAAGTGGGAACCAGTACTTCCTACTCAAAAGAAGGGTTGGGGTTATGAAATGGGCACAACTCACACTGGCTAGAGTGCACCTTTCTCTCTAGTGTCTGTATTGTTCTGTAGAAGAGAAATCCCTTCAGCACATTTCAAAAGTGTTTTGCCTACATCTGAGGAGTCTTGAGAAGCAGGCTGAAGGCAGAGCAGAAAGGCCCCAGATCAATCGCTGTTTTTAACCTGCTGGCTGCTGAGGGTGCTTTGATTACTGCTGGCAGAGGTTAGTTCTGTGCCTGCACACACACAGGCCTCGGTGTGCGTGAGCGGATCACACGCCACTGTGCAGGCTGTTTCCATAGCACCAAAAAAATCCGCGCCAGGCAGTCCCTGAAGAGGCTTTGCTGAGGAGCTGACGTGTGTTCGGGGATGAGGAGCATCAGAAGTACTACCAGCCTAGGCATGGGGTGGGAATGGAGCCTTATTTAAATATTGACTTTCCTGTTGCCAGATGTCACTGTCTTGGCAGAAGGAAAACAGGCTGTTTCATTGCAATGTGCTTTGCTTGGAGCTGTGAGCTCTTAAAAACACTATTCATGTTCTGTTTAGTCTCCTCAACAAACTACTTCCAGTGTTGTGCTCCAAAACTGCCCTTTTTTTTTTTTTTTTTTTTTTTTTTTGGGGAGTTTTTTTTTTAGAAAAAGAAAAAACTATAAATTCTTT
>VZTR01001335.1:163084-174723 GCA_013400775.1 Chaetops frenatus | reverse complement strand
TTTTTTTTTTTTTTTTTTTTTTTTTTCAGGGAGTTTGTTCTTGAGTAAAAGGAAAAACTTGAAATGACTTCTTGTCTTTCTCTTAAGATTGCTCTGGTGCCTGCATGGCAGGTATGTTTTACCTTCTTGTGCTCTGAGTTGTGACAAGACTTTGTGTCTGCTGCCTTGGCTGGCTCGTCAGGTGCCATTCANTTTTTTTTTTTTCAGGGAGTTTGTTCTTGAGTAAAAGGAAAAACTTGAAATGACTTCTTGTCTTTCTCTTAAGATTGCTCTGGTGCCTGCATGGCAGGTATGTTTTACCTTCTTGTGCTCTGAGTTGTGACAAGACTTTGTGTCTGCTGCCTGGGCTGGCTCTTCAGGTGCTATGCAGCTCTGGTATCCCAAGGATGTCATGTAGGGGCCCTCAGGAAAGGGATGGGCCCACCTGCTGTGTTCAGAGCCTTGCCATGTGGTCTGTCACCACCTCTGGAGACACTTGAAGGAACAGGGAACAGAAGTTCCTGCAGAGGACCTCAAAGAGTACTGTCTGGACATATGAAGAAGGTCACAACCCCAGCTTGCCATTGTCTGAAGTAGCAAACTGGTGTTGTGCTGCTGCTTGCCAAGGAGGTGTTCATCCCTGATCTTCTTGTTGAGCAAGACTGAGCACATTGTGGGTCTGGCTTGTCACTTCTTCAGGTCTCAGGCCATGGATCCCTGCACACTGTTTTTTCACACCAGCTCCTGGTCCAGGGTGTGTGGGGACCTCAGCCCCAAGCTTGGGCTGAGGGGATGCATCCCAAACCCAGATTAGGATGTATTGAGCGGATCCTGTGTCACAGAAGTTGTTGTTTATCTAGTTTAACTGCCAAAAGCTCTACTGCACTTCTGGCTGTCTGCTACTGTCATATGATTTAAATGCAGTAATTTGGAAGGAGAGGAAGATTCTGCAACATTACTGTTATTTTCTCCAATAAAGCAGTCCTTAACTGTAGTAAAGGTGAGTTTTAGACACCCACTCTAAACCTCCTTGTCTGAAAACTCTGATGAAGGAATAAACAGTTGCTGCTACCATTTAAATAACTGTTTATAGCAATCAGTCTTAAATACTAGCCTTCCCTAAAAAACATTTGAATTTCTTAGTGCACTTCTAGTAAATGCTGAGGTACAACAGAGACACCTGTGTGTACTTTGTGAACTTCTGCTTGAGCTTTATATATTGATCTCGTTAACACTTGATGTATCAGAACTAGTGTGGACACTAAGCAGGTAGAGGTACACTTCTTTGGAAAGGTAAAATGCAGTGGCTGAATGTCTCGTTTTGAATATAATATTGATTTTTAGATTCAAACAAATCTTGCTTTCCTACCCTTCAGGTTAATCTTTAAATACTCAGTCAACTTAGTTGGTTTTGATTTTCTGGAGGTATCTGATTATTGTAGAGGAAAGAATTCGGCTTTGGACTGTGGTGTCTCCAACATTTGATTTTTTTTCCAGAGAAATCAGTCTACTGCAAGTGCATTCTTGATTACTCAGTTCCAGCAACTAGTGCTGCTGTTCAGTGTAAACTTGTTTAATTATATTTAATATCAAAGGAGGAAAAAGCCAGCAGCTCGTAACCAGGCACATAACAAGTGGTAGAGAGGTGCTGCATGTATTGCAGAACATGGCCACTGTGTACAGGGCTGCACTATCTGCCCACTGAGCAGGTTGGTTGGACAATACAGAACACTTCTGCAAAGAAGTAGGAGTTCTACAGTTTTGATGGTCTGTGTATGGTGGTACTTGTTCAGGTTCAAACATGGTTTTGAGGACTTGGTTTTAACAGTCCAGCAATCCTGGAGGAAAAGTGGTTGGTGCTCTCAGAGCATAGCTGCAATGGTAGGTGAACCTTCTGCCTAATGCACCCCTCTGGGTGCATTGCTTAAAACACCAACTTCTGAGCTGTAAGTTGTTCACACTCTTAAGTGTAATTTGTTCCCGTAAATTATTCTGGGTTAAGGCAACCTGTGGTATCGGTACGGGCTGGGACATGAAAGGATTGAGAGCAGGCTTAGGCTGGTGCTGGTGAATGAAAAGCTGGATGTGAGTTGACAGTGTGCACTTGCAGCCTAGAAAGCCATAACGCATCCTGGGCCTCATCAAAAGCAACAGTGGCTGGTGAGTCAAGGGAGGGGATTCTGCTCCTCTTCTTGGATCTCATGGGATCCCACCTGGAGTGTTGTGTCCAGTTCTGTGGTCCTTAGAA
Source organism: Chaetops frenatus (assembly GCA_013400775.1). Classification (NCBI taxonomy): domain Eukaryota; kingdom Metazoa; phylum Chordata; class Aves; order Passeriformes; family Picathartidae; genus Chaetops; species Chaetops frenatus. The sequence continues at coordinate 172,496 of VZTR01001335.1, read as the reverse complement.
CAGGAAAAACTTGGACCTGTTGAAGCAGGTTCAAAGGAGGGCCATGAAAATTCCTGGAGGGATGGAACACCTATTGTACGAGGAAAGGCTGAGAGAGATGAGGTTGTTCAGCCTGGAGAAAAGAAGGCTCCAGGGAAGTCTTATTGCAGCCCTTCAGTAGTTAAAACAGGCTTATAAAAAAGATGGTGACAGACTTTTTAGCAGGGCTTCTTGTGATAGAACAAGGGGTAATGGTTTTAAGCTGAAGGAGGGTAGATTCAGACTATGATATAGAGATTGTTTTTACAATGAGGGTGGTGAAACACTGGAACAGGTTGCCCAGAGAGGTGGTGGATGCCTGATTCCTCAAAATATTGGGGGTTTTAGGTGGTCCACTAGACATTTGGAAGGGCAAATGGAAATGTTGGATGGGGCTTTGAGCAACCTGATCTAGTTCAAAATGTCCCTAGGAGGGGAACTGGAGCAAGATGACCTTTAAAGCTCCCTTCCAACGCAAGCCAGTCTAGGGTAAAACACAGATACTGACCAAATCTGTAACTGGGAAACTTACACTACCCTTAAAGGGTATTTGAGGCATCCTGCTTTGCTACTTTTGTGTGTGAATTGCAGATGAACACGAATATTATGGTTCATGAGCAGCGGTGTGCAAGGAGAATTAGTTTCTGCACATTTCTGAACAGTAGCAAATGAAACCTGTTGGAGTTGATCCTTTGAAGCTGAGCAGTTTCGATTGGCTTCTGTGCCTGTCACTGTACAGGTTTTTTGGCATGACAGATTTTTGGAGATTTTATAAGATGAAAAACAACTTGAGTGTCAATGGAATCCGCAGAGAGACCTGCTGAGTACTTCCTGCTGTGGTGAGGAAGTGTTGCGGGATAAATGGCAAAAGGGAGAGCTTTACTGCAGTGAATGTGCAGGCTTCTTTAATTCTGTTTTAGCACACTGATACATGAAGTCTTTTGTATGCTTCTGTTTCTTATTTACAATTCAAGAGTAAACTTCACCTTGATGAATCCCAGAAATGTACTTCCCTTCCATTGCCAGTGAAGAGTATTTTCCTATTTAAAAGCATCTTTTGAGAAAGTGAAAATGTGAGAAGAGGGATACAAAAGTCAAAGGAAGACCTCTGTGTATTGTCAAGAGGAGCTGAGAAGACTTTTAAATCTTTTTGGAAGGGAAAGCTGGTAAATTAAGGATAGAGCAAGCGTCAGGTAAAACAAACAAACTTCTCTAGTCTGCTTGTTCCAAGGTAGTGTTACTGGAGAGGCTTTGTTTCCCCTTCATGCAAGGTGGTGCCAGCAGCATTTCTGAGGGATGTGATGGCTTCTTAGTAATAATGCTGTATCACAGCTCCCTGCTGCTAGGGCACGCTTAGGAATTGACAACTGAAGACTAGTAGTATGCAGGGCAGTGTTTTGACTTCCACCTCTTCAATATCCTGGTCAAGTTTTTACCAGAATGAAAAATTGTGGATTGCATTATTCAGAGCTCTTTAAGCTCTTGAGTTATTCTGAGTGGTTTTTTTTGTGCTGATGGCCGAGCTCTGATGTGCCTAACCTGATACAACAATAACCTGGGTACCAGCTACAACAGTCCTTAACCATACAGTTTGAAAAGTTTACCAGACTAATCTGTTAAACAGAACAGATTCATTAAACTAAGCATGACCAGTACTCAGAATAGCTACGAATATATGTATTTTTTTGTTTGACATTTACAGTTGTGAAATGGGCTGTATGGTAGATTAGCTTGTGCAATAGGGAGTGATACTAAACTTAGACTTCACGTAGCAGTGTAAAGCTTTATCCTTGGAGTTTGCGCTGATGTTCTGTTCCAGGTCAAATACTGGGAGGAGGCAGCTTGTGGAACAGTGCAGTTCTGGAGCAGCTGCTCACTAAAATCAGCAGAGGCGTGCTTTCTTTACCAAAAAAAAACCAACCACAAACCCCAACATAAAAAACCCACAAACAACCAAACCCACATAAAACTAAAAAACCTCCAATCACCCCCTCCCCTTCCTTTCTTTCATTTCCTGTCTACTTTTAGAGATGAAGCTCAATATCTTTCAAACTTTGGTCCTTTAAACCTGCACTTCTTTCCTCCCCCTGTAATATTCATCACATCAACTGCACCAGGATCAAGAAAAATGCCTTCCTGACTTTGTATTCATTAGATAGGTCTTTCCAGTTTTGTCCACTATCATATATTTCAGTAAAATGAATGGTTAAAGTTATTCCACTTACTTTGCTGTGAAATATAAATGAGGAGCCTGGATGCTTATCTAAGCATGCTGATGTTTAGGAAAACTTCCCTTTTTTGTGGAATGGACTGGGACACAACAAGATGGTGCATAAATACATTAATATTGCTTGGAGATCTTGAGAGCTTCGTAGTTTCATGATCTGAACCTGCATAGGTTGTTGAAAAGGAAATTCAGGTTGCCTGTAATGTCACCCAGCAGCAAAAATCTCATCAAAATCTGATCTGATGGAAGAGGGTATGGTCAAGTCTTCTAGGACCTGGAAGTCCTTTAAAGCTTTACATCTTTTTTTGTAGAATCATCACTGGACAAACTTTCTTGAGCCTTTTATTTGCCACCTTCAGCTTTTGGAGTGATTAGTGTTTTATGACTGTCTGTTGATTTATGTGACGGCAGTATCTCTCTAGGCTAACAGTTTCATTTAATTTACTGTCCTAGTGTGACTTGGAGTAGGGGCAAATGTCTCTTAACAGGATTTACTCAGCTTAAGCAGCATTAAAAGTCAGTCAAGGACATATCAATCAGATAAAATCTCAGAGTACTTATTAATATAATGGCAACTTCAGTGGTCATAATATTCTAAAGGTAGATGCATTATCTGCATTATATTAGGAAAAAAGCTGGTCAGTGCAGTTGGTTTGTTATTGAATTGCTGCTGGTTGCTGCCTGCACAGTTGCAGGATTCTCTCTCTTAAATGAGATTAAGAGCAGTGCAGAAGTATTCAAGCCCATGTCCCAAGTGTGTCCAATTTGCAGCCTTGGCAGGATGTATCCAAGGTTCTTTAGTGATAGCTATTGCTCCAAATCAGTGTGGAAGCACTGTAGGAATTGGTGCTGCCCAGCTGGATATGGAACGTAGCAGTATGGGCAAGCAGCAGCCACACTCCATCTGGAACGAGACACTTCAAGCACTACACAGTTGAATGGGTGACTGGTGCAGTGCTGGACTATAAAGGAATAGGTAATATGTCTTGTTTGGTGCTGCAGGGAAAACAACACAACTTATTCTGGGCTTTCAAGTGAGAGATTGCCAGTAATAGTGAGCTGCTGCACAAGTACTTTATACCAGCAATCTTCTGGTGTGCCATTAGCACTCCTTTGTTAGGTCTTACTTTCTTAAGGCTCGGAGGGTGCACTGAAACTCTGCAGTGTGAGAAACAGACGAATAATAAGGGCTTGTCTTCATTATGGGCTAATCTGCTTGGAAAAGCTGTAACTGGCTCATTGTCAGCTTTTAGACACCTCATGGACAGGCTGGTTCTCTGAAGGGTTTGTATCAAAACCCGTTACCGGTCTAAAGGTATGAATTGACTGGTTGAAGAAGGGGGATCAGGAGCAGGTTCTTACGACCTGGGGCATATATGTCTGTGTATTTATCGCACTAGTGCACTTTGCTGCTGACTAGGCAGGGTTTTACAGTTTCACAGATATTTCACACTATGCTCTCAGATAAGCCAAGAGCAAAAATGTTAATAGGATTTCTGTACAGCGTACTACTTGCAGTTGCTTGTTTTTGAGAAATTGTACTTTAAGTTTTATGTAATTACACTTGCTTGACAGCACAAGTCAAAATCGTAAACTTATTTAGTCAAGTCCTGAGAAGGGAAAAAAACTGGTGGTTTGCCATTATTGCTAAGCAAAAAGCTGATCTTTATCATGGATAGCTGAATGAGGTGCCGGGCTACAGCAGGAGTGCACCTTAACCATGCAAGCAGTAACCTGTGGTAAAATCAGCAGTGCTTCTAGAAAATGTCACTCCTCTTGGTGTTATGTGTGCATCCTTTGTGGAAGCCCACTTGAAGATTACAGTGCTCTGACTATTTTGGGGAGATTTGTGTGATTGTACTAAAAATCACTGTGCCCTGAGCGCAGAAGTGACTCTCCCAGTGCTTCTGAAGGGCAAGCTGACATCTCTAGATGGACTGATGTGTTTGGAAGCTTTTGTGTCAGCTGTTCTCGGGACTGAGGAGGTTTGCTAGAGGAACCTGAGAGCACGCACTAGAGAGAGTTGCTGGACAAGTAAAGGAAACTGCACTGGAGTGGATGAAAAATAAATTGAGGAGTCTGAGAAGGGAATTCAAAGACTTAACTTGAGCCTAGTTTCCTTGGGCTCGTGCAGTTAATAAAGGGTAAAAGGAGGAGAGGCTCCTGCTGAAAGGCAGCTTTAGCTCAGTGACACTGGTAGTTTATTTGTCTACTGCAACTTTTTCTTTCTGTACAAGAGTGAACTCTTCCTGCTGAAGAAGCATACATTCACTTCCCTCTTGGAGAAGGAGTGTCAGGGGAAGTAGATGGCTTTTGTACTTGCCAAGTGCTGCTTCTATGTCTGGAGTTACATGTCAGGCCCGAAAAGTTGCTTGCTCATTCATTTAGTGAGCAAGTGTAAGCCTATCTCTTCTATTAAAATACAGGAGACTTTTTCCCCCTCCCAGAATCTATCCCAACTGGTCAGCTACCTTTTTCCTGCCTTGTAACAGAAACTGAAGTAGTCTCTACTGCTGAAAATGCTTTTGCTTTGCTTGTCAGCTGTCATAATACTCCATACACTGGGGAGATGTTCAGAAATGAAAGTCTCCTGTGAAGTCTCTGTCCATACCTCAGTTTAGAAAGTGTGAGAGAAAATGGAGCTTTATTTTGTCAGCAGGTAGGTATTTGCAAATCTGTTTCACAAGATGAAGAGTGGGCCACAGGGTGTTCCCTCCTAAGGCAGGGTGCCAGGACCTCTTGTGTTCCTGAAGAAGAGAGGTCCCTGGAGGATCCTTGGAGAATCTGGAGGAGCAGCCTGTGACTTATTACAGCCATTGTGTTAATCACAGGATGGTTGAGGTGGGAAGGACCTCTGTAGGTTCAGCCCCATTGTTAGGACAGGGCCACCTGGAGCTGGTTGCCCAGGACCATATCATGGAATGGTTTGAGTTGGAAGGGATCTCAGAGTTCCTCCAGTTCCAACTCCCAGGCACGTGAGCAGGGATGCCACCTCCTAACTAGATCAGGTCGCTCAGGTCCCATCCAGCCTGGCCTTGAACACTTCCAGGGATGGGGCATCTACTACCTGTTCCAGTGCCTCACCACCCTCTGGGAAAAGAATTTCTTACTAATGTCTAATGTAAATTCCTCCTCTCTTAGTCTGAAACTGTTCCCCCTTGTCCTGTCACTGTCTAACTGTAGAAAGTTGTTCTTCCTCTTTTTTTCAAGTCCCCTGTAGGTACTGGAAGGCCACAATGAGGCCTCCCTGGAGTCTTCTTCAGGTTGAACCACCCAAACTTTCTCAGCCTGTCTTTGTAGGATCTCTCATAGAAAGATCATCTTTGTGACCCTTCTCTGGATCAGCTCTAGCAGGTCAACGTCCTTCTTTGCGGAGAACTCCAGAGCTGGATGCAGTGCTTTAGGTGGTGTCTCACAAGGGCAGTGTAGAGGTAGAGAATCATCTTCTTTGACCTGCTGGTCACTGCTTTCAGTGCAGCCCAGTTTGGCTGTCTGAGCTGTAAGCATGCTGCTGGCTCATGTCCAGCTTTTTATCCACCCAAGTCTTCCACTGTAGGGCTGCTCTCAAGGACTTCTCCCAGCCCGTGCTCGTATGTGGGATTGCCCTGACCCAGGTGCAGCACCTTGAACGTGGACCTGTTGAACTTGATATTCTCATGGGTCCACTTCTCAAGTTTCTCCAGGTCCTTCTGAATGGCATCCTGTCCTTTGTTGTGTCACCTGCACAGCTCAGCTTTGTGTCATCTACAAATTTGCTGACGGTGCAGTTGATGCCACTATCTGTGTCATCAATAAAGATTAAATTAAAGGCCACTGGTCCTTGATATCCATGTCCATGACCCATATCCAGAGGGCTTTTGAATATCTTCAAGGATGGATTTTGTGAAGTACTTACCCTAAACCCTTGTTGCTTTCATCAAGTTGTGTGCTGCTTGGTTGCTTCTGTACTTCTGCCCTTGATAGTAAATGATGGAGTTTCTGTGCTATAGCAAATCCAGGCGTGATCTTGGTAATTACATGGTGGGAGCTACTGTGTAACACAAGCAGTGAAGACTTTGTCAGTATTACTAAGGTACTGCTAAGATGACAGCTGGTGCTTTTTTTGGTGATTTTTTTTTTTTTAGATATCACAATATGTGATTCAGGATAATGTGTAATCGATTTTGCTTTGTTCTTAAAACCTCAGTGTCAATTTCATGGTGGGACTGGGTAATATAGAGTGGGGATAGTTGATTTTTCTGGAGCTGCTTTTCAGAAATGGAGGCTCTGGGATGCTGTCTTAAAAGAAGGAGGTTTGTTTTTAAGAGTGCAGAAAAGCAGACTTGTCTTCTGAGGGAGGCTGGGAGTCACTCCAGAGACACTCAAGTAAAACTTCTAATTAGATTGCGAGGTTACATACTAAAACTTTGTTTGAAACACTCCCATTTCTGCACTGCAGTCTTTTATTCCTAATCTTTTCCAACTATCATATAGCTGCAGCTCAGCACTGTTTCATCACATCTTTGACGGAGTCTGTCTCTTGCCTGAGGGATGAGAGTCTATAGAGAATGGCAGTGTAACTGGGATAAGCAGCTGAAGTGAAATAACTAAATACATTCTTATAAATCTATCTGACAGCGTTTTTACTCTGTTAATCTCGCTTGGAAGTGTTCCTCTGTGTTTGCAGGGTTTGATCTGACTTCTCCAAAGTCAATGCAAATTCTATCACTGGCTCTGGTGTGCTACTCTGTCCTTTGGCCTGGACCGCTTCCATAGGTTGGAAAGTTTTTCACCTGTTTACTGCTGGAGCTGACAAATGTGACTGTTTTGAGCACTGTTTGAGACACATAACTTTGTCATAAATCAGGGGTTTCTGCCTAGTCTTCTAAATGGTACAAGGTAGTAGAGAATGTGTGCAAATATAGAGAATTTTGTCTGACATGAATGGGTTAAGTATTTTACTGTAGTACAAGCTTGTCTAGTGGCAGAATATGCTGAAGTGTGGATCTACTTCCTTGCAAGAGCTCAGGAAATTAGTCTGGGTTTATAATTGGATTGAGAGGAGAGAACTGCTGCCTTCGCCAAGACATACGTCAGCTGTCTGAAATACTGTGGGCTGAGACTTTGGTTTAAGAGAAGAGCAATACTGGCAACCCATGATCCTTAACTGTAGCATTTGGAAGTGTTTGTGTTGCAGGGAGATACATCTTGGGAGAATACTGATCATTCTAAGAGATGGTTGTTGTTTTTATCTTGGTTTTTTGTTTGTTTGTTTGTTTGTTTGTTTGTTTTAGTAAGAGTTAATGAAGGCAGCATTTAGGCTAAAGAAAATGCTGGAGAAGATATTTCTGTACTGAATGATGTAGCTGTATCAGGCAGAGCTTGTCCAGAGAGAGCATGTGGGGGAGGCTGAAGTTCTGAGATTAATATAGTGGTGTTGATTTGTACCCTGGTAGAAGACAGCAAATAGTTAACCCCTTAAGCCACATTCTGCTGACCATTACTAATGGGGCTGCAGAAGCCTGTGCTCACACTGTTCAGGAATTGCTGTAGCTGTGCAGTTCCATTCATGTGATACACAAATATCAGGGGACTGGAAGAAGTGTCTGCTTTTAAGGGAAGGGGAGAGAGCACAGTGTGGAAGTAGGAGAATTAATGTATAAATGTCAGGTTTGTTTAGTTTTTGGGCTCCTGTCCTATTGCTTCACAGCATCTTTTTCTCTTAATGCAGTTTTAAGGCCTCAGATCAGGTTCTGAAAGGCTTTACTTGTCTGTAAACTGGTAAGACTTTGAAGATCAAATTGATGCTACAGAATCTAGATTGGCTTAAGATGCTTAAGTAGCTTTATGGCTCTTAAAATGGCTTATGCCATATAAAACTCTGATGGAGTTGGGAGAGGAGCCTGACTGTTGCTGCCTGATTGGGATCTACCTGGGAAAGATGGGGGTGGTGGAAGACCACCTGGCTAGAACTCTTTGCCCCAGACACACTTACTGGAAGACCTCTTATCAATCTTGCTACTTAGCTGTCTGCAGAATTTGAAATTCAAACCAAGTATAGGCTGAGAAGGCAATTGAATCTTAACAGGCAGCCTTGAAATAAGAGACTGAATCTTTTTGCTATGCCCTCAAAGAGCAGGTGCTTTTTGCAGCTCTTCCCCTTCTTTGCCAACAGTCTTCCTCTCATTTTCCCCCATTTTCTTTTGCTTGCTTGCCTGAGTGCTGGAGTTGTCATAGTCTTGCAAAGAGTATGAGCTCTGGTATTGAAGTTTGGCAGCTCCGGGTATAATAAGGACACAAACACAAGGTGTTCAATGTGGTGAAAGTGCCTATGTAACAGCAGAACTCAGAGCAGATCTTGTGGACTGGTTATTTAGATAGCTTTGTCCAAAATATTGTTTAGTTGATGTCTTAGGGTAGCCTCAGCATTCCTCCAATCCTGAAGCATGAGTGGTAGCCTTTCCTGAGTTTAACTGTTTATATGAAACACTACTGAATACATAGCTCAGTTTCTCCGAAGTCCAGAGGTGTTATTCATTCATACTTGATCAGACTTTGGTTTTTGTAGGGGAAGAGGGATATAACGTTTCTATGTGCAGACAAACTACTGTTCTGCTAGACCTATGTGTGGGAAAAGCAGCTTCTCCACAAGGCTACCGTAACATACTATCCTTGCTTAGCTTACATAACATACTATCCTTACCTTACCTTCTAAAGGTAGAAGTGCTTTAATAATTTAATTGCCTTGCTTAAGTTCTTGCTAGAGCCTTGGGTTAAGGTGGAAGCTGCAGACCGGGTTAGCAGGTGCTAGCTGAAGAAAGAACCACACCTGAGACTAAGCAGGAAAATACCTGGTGAAAAGTGTTTGCTCAAACTTAACCGCTTTTCTAGCTGTGGAGGGAGTTCCCTCCCTTATGATTCATGAGGTGCACAATCTGTACTCAATGGTAAATAGTTACCTGGGAAGGCTTTAAGTACACTCTGTAACCTTAACAGAGGAGATTACAAGATGATTAATGGTAGGAATTGTGATGGTAATGCTCTGCTGAGGCTCGCCGAGCCTTCCTGAGACACTTCGTGACATTCAGTTGAACTTGTCAGTAATTGGTTCAAGCATCCTCGACAGAAGGTATCTACCTTTGTGCCAGACTCTCAGACACCAGCTTCTACAATGGCATAGATGACTTA
>VZTR01001335.1:140277-162373 GCA_013400775.1 Chaetops frenatus | reverse complement strand
TACAATGGCATAGATGACTTAAGTACTAACCTCTTAGTTATCCTGAGGTGTTAAGGGCAATGAGTGCTTGTTCCGGAACAGCAAAATCTTCGGGTTTAATCTCCTGCATAGTAAGCAAAACCCCACTGCTACTTGTCTCTGGAACAGCTCCTTCCTTAGGCTTCAAGATCTTTGCAGTGCTGTCTTGCAGCTGGTATCTGCAGTAACAACCAAGGTACACAGTAAAACTGAATTTGCAATGCAGGGCAAAGAACAGAAATACTCGAGGATGCACAGTAACTACTCTAAGCCATGTAACAGAAGCCTAAACTTAAGCTTCAGTTCTGAAATGGGTGTGTCTTGCCCTGGGAAGGCAACATCCATCAATTCGGGTATGGCTCTACAGCCTCAGTTCCACCTCCAGCCAGCTGCGTGTGCTCTGAATTACTATGAAGGAGAGGAAAGCCTGTCCAGGATATTTTGGTCATGGGAGGGCCCTTTAGAAAGGCCTCATAATGAACCTGTTTTCATAGTGTACAGAAGTCTTGATTGCTGAGACTGTCAAGAGCTGCTGAACCGATCAAAAAGCTTCACGCTGCAGAGAAAAATGTTGCTTTTTGGTTCTGTGCAATTGCTGTTTGTCATCCCCTTCCTGCTTTGTTTCCTTGGGCCAGTACTTGAATTTGGAAAATCCCTTGGAGAGGGATTCATTCCTCCTACAAATGCATCAGATAGAACCTATCTTCTTCAGACTGGCTTTAGGCAGTATGGGGAGTGCTGCCTTTTTCTGCTCTGAATCCCTGGATGTGCTAAGGAACTACTGGGAAAGAAGCAGATGAAATTATTGTTATGGCTGGCAGGGGATTTCTCAAAACTAGAGAATGTCTTCCCTGAAGTGGATGAGTTAGGGATGACAGCCTAGAAGTTGTCCTACAGCAAATTTGGAAGGGTGGACTGCAGTCCTTTCTCTTTACAGAGAGATTGACTTGTACTTCAGTGTGAAGACCATCAAACTTCCCTAAGTGATGAGGAAGAAGCTTGTTCAGCAAAACATCTTCCTTCATCACCAGGTAGGATTTGTACCTGAGAACAAGTGAGGAGAAACACTCCTGTAAACTCCAGCAGGTAAGAGAGCGAGAGGCTGACGTGTTTAGATGATGTGTTTGGGAGGTGCTGTAGCAACCCATCTGTATGGCCACTCTAATTGAGATTAATGTGAGCAAAGAGAGTAACTTGAAGTAAGGAACACTTGCATGCTGTCCCTCTCTTGGCAATGACCTTAGGACAGTAATATTTCTGTAATATTTCTGAAAACTAGAGATTGTCTTGAGTGCCTTCTGGGCTTGTGCTCAGGCTGTGCGTAAGCCAGAACAAAAGCTGAATTCAGCCTGTGAGGTGAAGGCTCAGATTTGTAATTCAGCAAATCCTCCCTGTGAGCCAATGTATGTTCCAGCAGTGGGCCATGTCCTGGATGTGTCTCTGCCTACACTGAAGATGTGTTGAAGAGTTTGGCCCTTACAGACTTCTGTCTGTAATGGTGACAGGCCAGGTCGGTGGTTGAGACTGGCAATCCAGATGTCTCTAGGGATGCAAACCAACTTTTGCACTATAAAGATGTAGGAAAAGTACCAGATTTTTTTTGAATGGATGGTAAGAAGTAAATCTGAATGCAGGGAATTATCTATAAAAGACAAGAATGTAATGTTGGCTCTGGGAAATGCCTAGGAAATGGTATTCTTGACTGTTAGCAGGGATCAACAGATTTTCATAAGGAGTTTGTTTTCCTATAATAGCTTCTTGCAGTTGTAGCCAGCAAGCACTGACCAGTGTTAAACTGAATCATTATCGAGGGTTGGGAAAAAGTTCTAGGGTGTAGCCTCCCCTTCTCTCTCTGTCGGGAGAGTGATAGTAGGAAACACCCAGCTCTTTGTGTGCCCCAACTGATAACTTGTCATTTTGCCTAACCCAGTTAGAACAACGGCTGCCTGAGCCTTTTGCACAGAAGGCAGTCCCTGACTGCTGAGTTACACAAGGGAAAGCTGCAAAGCACAATCTGTAGCTATTCATATTAACAAACTTGGTTAATAAAGTATATTATTACTGTAGCTGTGTTACAGTTCTCTGCTGCCTCTGGATGCTTTAACTAGAATCTGTGACCAAAGCTTTGACCTTTGCCAGGTGAGCTTTGCAGTATTTCTGGCAGATGTCACAGCCACGTGTCAGAAACGCAGAGGGCCATTCTATTTTCTTCTTTTCAGTGGGTTGGGAAAATAGCAGAGACGTGTGTTTCAGGCTCCATTGTTATGAGCCTGCAGGTACTCTGCACCAGAAGCGAATGTAGGTCTGTAGCCTAAAGGAGCTGCTCTTTAATTAGCTGGAAGGTCTGTTCCTGTGCCCACTGACTGCAGTGGAAATGGGAAGTTAAAATTCCAGAAGGGATGTGCTTTCTTCTCATATGCCCAGGGAATAGTTTGCTTGGACTTGACTTCGGTGTGATGCAAGGCTCTTTCACTTCACTGGAATAATGTCTGATCAGCTCTGTTCTTACTGTGCAGGAAAAGATTAATTTCCATTTGATTATACTCCTCTGTCTGCAGGCTGCAGTGAGGATCCCAGGTGAAGGTGTGGGGAGGAAGTTGTTCCTCAGCTGTAAAGGTGATCTGTATTGTTAGTAAGCTTGTGTTTTCAGTGAAAAAAGCTGACCTTGAAATTAAAAAAAAAAAAAAAGTAGTGAAGTACTGCAAAACTGTGCTGAGTACCTCTTTTAGGCAAGAAGCATTTCTGCATCCCAGGGTTGAATCTTAAAGGCCTGGCATGAAGTCAGATGGCTTGTGTAAGTTGATCTTTCTTTATGGTATATGTGTCAAAACATAAATACATTTCCGGCGATGCATTACTGCCATTACTGGCTGCTCTAAACAATGCTGGTTGAAGCATCAAGGACATAGGGCAGTATACTTCATAAATATTTAACAACCCCCTCCCCCAAACAAAACCCCTTCAGACCCAGATATGTTTAGCCTCCTAAGCAAAAATCATAATGCACATTAGAACATTCATCAATAAACCAAGGTGTTGTTTATAGACGAGCCTTCAGAGAGGAGTGCTGCTCTTTCCTGTTCTGAAATTGCACTATGGTGTGATACCTGGGCAACAGAGACCTATGTTCTCACTAGTGGTTATTACACTGATGGAAGCAGCTGGAGAAATAGTCATGCACGCAGAATTTTCCATTAATCAGAGGAAAAAGTCCAACACAGATGGTATATAGGATAGATTACGGCTGGTAATCCTTTTGTGTTCTAAAAGATTAAGGATATCCTGGTGTAGCTGCAGTCAGCTGACCTTTTTTTATTTAAACGATTGAAAATAGTTGATGCAGCTCTGCAGAGGACCAAGGCTCTTCCAGAAGCCATGAGAGGTGCACTGTGAATGTTTGTTAAAGGAACGGTCTGTTTAAGTCCAGCCTCAGTTATAAATTTACAGGAACTTAACTTTGTGCCATGTAAACAGCAGCAGCAACAGGATGGCTCAGAAATCCCTTGCTAGACGGCTCTATCATATGTAGCAGAGCTGAAATCTCTGAGGAGGAGGCACAGTGAGTGTGGTGTGAAGAAATGGAGGGTTTCTGAATCCTGCTGTGTGGGTCACCCCAGAAAGCAAAGATGAATGCTTCGGTGGAAGAAGAGGATGGCTGTGCGCTCTGAGCTGTCTGGCATGGATCTATATGAGGATTACAAATCGCCCTTCGATTTCAATGCTGGAGTGAATAGAAGTTATCTTTACTTGTCACCTAGTATAAATCTTTCTCCACCTGGATCACCTACACTGGCCAAGTCTGGTAACTTCCTTCTCTTCCTTTCTTAAATCTCTACATGAAATGCTTAGCAATTAATACCTGTAATTAAAATTAAAAATCTATGAAAGTTGGCTTGCTGTTAATTCTGATAGTATATTACCTTCAGTGTGTTATGTAGGTAATATGTTTTATACATTTACCAGCTTTACATTATTTGTTATTTCTTCAGTAGAAGGGCAGTTTGAGGCAAAATGAAGTGGCAAAAACAATTAGGAACAAAACTTCTGCAAGATTGGAATAATTTGCCTAGTTTGACTATTAGATTTTTTTGGGGGGGAGGTAGAAATTGCATTTTTAGTAGGACTTCAGAGCTCTGGATAGTCTAAAATCTGCTTTTGCCTTAATACTGAAAATCTCACTAATTAACAAAAATGCTCTCTAAAACCTTTACTCCATTCCACCTAGCATTTAAAATGCTGCAAACCTTCTACCTGCAGATACTAACTGCACTGGGGCTGCCCTGTGTTGTGCCGCAGTGGCATCCTTTTAGTGCTTAACCCTATGAGTTTCCAGCTGGTAACCTGTTGTACAGAACAGCTATAGCTGTGCCTCCCAACACATCCTAGTCTGGTTTCACTGTCATTCCTTTCCATTCCTTGCTGCCAGATGTAATCTTCCAAGGTAATTTTAAATGTAGAAAGCTTAGACCTACTTCAGGTGTGGCAAAGCAAAGTTACACAGGTATTAACCTTTTTTTTGACGGGCTTGTTACTTAAAATTTTAAAGAAAAGTGCATCCCTTGGGGAACCTCTGTGTGAACTATAACAACCCTCTCTGTGAACTTGATGAACCAGGGGCTACTGGGAAATGATGGTAAGCTTTCACTTCTGCAATTACTGCATTTCCCAGCTCTTCTAAGAGAGAGGGGAAGCAGCTCTCTGTGTCAGGTGATGATGCATCACCATTACCACCAACCTTTGCTGGGCTTTATTTTCATTTTCAGTTGCTTTGAATGAATATCTAATCAGCATTTGAGACAAGCCCAAGATTTTTGTCCCCCAGCTTGAAGAAATATGTTTCACTTTGGCTTCTTCATGAGATAAATGGGAAGCACGTAAATCTGATCTTCCTTTTATACTGCAGAATAAGTATGCTGTGCAGTAGTGCATGTTACTCAAGTGCTGGATTGGTCTTATAACCTTGCAACAGCTTATTCGCCTGAACTATAAGAAGCACATTTTTTCTTCAGCTTTGTCAACTGTATAGTGACAACCACAATACTCATTCTGAGTGTTGCATGCAGAACATGTGGGTGCAAAAGAAAGCTTTGTGGAGGTTACCCTGCCCCCACCCCAAGGCTACTCATCCAAAATGACAAGTACTTCCTTAAACTGCTCCTGTTTGCTGCTGATCTCTGAATTCAGGCCAGGGAGGTAAGAACTTGGGTCAAAATAGACCATGAACTTGGATTGAAACTAGCCAAAGCAAACCCCAAATCAGAAAAACTGCGTCTTAATTGAATTAATGTAATGCTTTGCCTACCCTGGCAGAATAATAGGGGCTTCAGTGCCATTTCCCTGAATGCCATCCATGCAATCCTAATCAACTAACTTTCTCATGTCTTTATTTGGTTCATTTAAGTAGATCTAATAAACTGCTGGGATAATATGTTAATCTTAGAAATATGGACCTAAAAACTGACCTCAAAGATAGGTAAGTTTCCTCAATAGTATCTAAGTCTTCATTATTTTTTCCCCCAAAGAGATTTTTTTATTCTGTTTGAGAGAAATGAAATGTGCAGTTAAATTTGGTTATAACAGAGTACCAAATGACGGAATTTTAAGTCCTTCACTACTCTAAAGATGCAAGAGAAGTAACATAACGAAAGGTAACAAGTTGAAAGCTGTAATAATATTTTTACATAACAATATAAAATAATAATAGCAACAGTTGTGTTGGCTAAAGAAGACCACAAGTGAGAAATGCTCTCTTAGTAATAGTTTGACCCCATCTGTTGGCTGACTGCTGATTTCCTGCTTTCTTGCCCCACACCCCATAGAAAGATATAAGGTGGGCTGTGCACATTTCCTTACAAAGGCTTTTCAAAGCAGGATCTTATTGGCTCTCAGCCCTAGTTTTGGGATACATTTGGGTTGTAGCCACGCCATTGTGGAGGTCTGTGCATTGTTAGCTGTGTGGACACCTGCTCCTTGGTCAGATGGGCCAGCACTGCCTTGCCCATAGCATGGATGAACCCTGTGTCCTGCAGGTATTGAACTGAGGAATGGGAGCGAGGTGAACAGTGACAAGGAGAGAGAGTGGAGGTGCCAGAATGAAGATTGATGGGAAGGTGTTAGCATACTTCATGTGGTATAAAAAAGTAATAAATGGGAGGGGCTCAGAAGGCAAGGAGAGGAAGGCATGGTCAGATGTGCAGGGTGAGGTATGGAGGACTCTTGAGTAGCACTGATTTCCTGTTTCCCTAAAAACTCTAGGATGAGGGGGGAGGAGAGATCATTCCTTGCTTCTTAGTGTTGTGCCTTAAATTCCATTTGGTAGGCAAGAAGCAGAACAATCTTAAAAAATGAGTTTTCCAAAGAGAAGGTACATTCCCCAAACAGAAGCTGTTGATGCAGGAGACAACCCTGCATGTTTTCCTACCAGTGGATTCAATCTATTTTTGGTGATATAATCCAGATGACTCCTTGTAATCAGATTGAACAGACTTGCAGCTGGTTGTGCTAATGCTCTTGGAGTCAGCGTGGTTTTAGTACTTGCAAACTTTCTGAAATGGCGTTGTGATGGCAAGCAACTGGTCCCTGAAGGGCTGCAGATGAGAGCAAGGTTAGGAGTCGTAGGTGAGCATACTGGTGGGTTGTAGGGTGTCAGGGAGAAATGCAATTCAAATTGTTAGTTTTCCTTCAGGGTAGATATATTTATTAATAGGTTAAATAGCAATTTGACAAAAAGGTGTGCCATTCTTAACCATTAAGGAACTATGTTGATGTATAAAACAAAAAGTTATCTTTTGTTTTAGGTGCTGTAGTGCCGTGCTTTGGTTTGGGCATTAGACTTTGAAGTTCTTACTGCCCTAGATTTCTGACAGAAAATAGTGTGTTGGGAAACCCACAGAACCTACATTATGTCTGTGTAGGGGACACATGTAAATCTCTGGGAAAACATGGCACAGATCCCATGAANTTTTCCTGTAGGCTTCCTTCTCAGTGCACTCTGGTAACAGAATTCACAAAAGTTCTGTCTGCGTAGCAGTGTGCTTCTAGAGGGCAAGTGTTCTGGACACAAATACAAGCAGATAACACACAGTTTTGGAAAGAATTTGTGGAATTGAGTTTTACCTGAGTTCAGTAATTTGATCAAGAACAAAGTTTCTTATTTTTTTTCAGCTTGACAGCTGCTAGGAGCATGTTTCATAGCATGCCTACAAGTAATTACAGACTCACAGAATCTTTTTTACCCCTGACTTTTCAGTTCATTGTGATGTAGCTGTTTGATATGAAACCTCACAGCAAAATCATAGTGGTGATTAATGAGTTTTTGATTCCCAGACCAAAGGATATTATGGAGTACCATCAGAAGCTGATGAAATGAGAATGGAATTTTATTGGTTAGATGGTTAATTACTATAGTGATTAATAGGAAATGTTACTTAATGTGTCTTCAACTTGGATGAATGATGTATTTATGTACATATATATACACATATGCATATATGAATTCATACACACACTCTTCCTCGCTCCTTATTAACAAACAATCCTGATTTCTTTCTTCTTGTATTTTAAGATTTTTATTTAACTTCTTTTTTTTTTTAATTATATGTAAGGCTGTTTTACCTCTTGAATAGAGAATTAGTTCTGGGAATCTACAACCATTCCAGCATGCAGTCTACCTGCAAACTGGTCTCTCTGCAATTAGAACAGAATTCCTAGATTTTGGCAAACTTGAAGTGTCAGCTACAAAAACTAAAATTGGAAAATCTTTTGCTGGAAATCTTGTTGCATTAAAAGGTGTTTAAAATGATCTTACTGCAAGCACCAAGGACTAAGAAAAAATGAATCATTAAAGTTATTGCATCAAAGTAATACAAATAATATCATCCTCCTTCCTTGCCCTGAAGCTGTGAAAGCAAAAGTTGAGGAAGACCATAGGGATGTTTGTGATTTATGTAGGAATTGGGCAGTTTCGGTTTCTGGATTTGGAAGGGGAAGAGGCAGCAGTGTGAGTGGATGCACATCTTTATCAGTCCCTTCCCCTGCTTTGAAGCAACAGCCTTTTGTTCTTGAGCTCTGCCTCTGGGTTTCCCATCTGTCTTAATGTCTAGGTGCAAACCAGCAGCTTATTTCAAGTTCCATGATATCTGCAACCTTCTAGCCACAGTGGTCCCAGTTACTAGGGACAAAGAGGTCAAGCAGGGTACAGAGGAAGAGCTCATACTTGCAGTGCAGTAGTTTTCTCCACTATTGTTAACCTTGCTTGTGGCTGCAACCAGTGTGCTCAGAATGGACACTTTAAAATCTGTTCCAGAGAGCAGTAAGGGAGGGAGCCTCTGCATTGGCCTTGAGCATCTCCAGTGCTTCCAGAGTTTCTGTGCCAAATGAATGAGACCCCAGAGTGTGCACAGACTCCTGGGCAGGGTTGTGTAGGAAACACGGGTCGGGACATAGCATCCTGCACCTTGGTTTCTCTCACGGAGTAGCGGGATGTGTTGTTCTCAACAGGTTTCCAGTTTCCTATTATAGCAGCAGTTGCCATTATATTGAGCTTTAATCCAGCTTGATAAAGCAAAATATAAAATCCCTTTGGTTTCCTTCCTGCAGTTGGGGAGCACCACTTTGGTGTCCTCTCATCAGTTTTTTTTGTGCACTGGCACAAAAGAGTTGTGTGCTAATGTTAGCTGCTGTTTGGCAGGCATGTGATAATCTGAATTTTAATGCTTTATTCATCTCAAGGGCTGATGAGGAGTGACTCTATACCTGAGGTTGGAGAGGATGCTGCTGCTACAGTTGGTATGGCAGAAACACTCTCAGAAGAAGAACGGGATGAGCTAAGAAAAGAGCTTGCCAAGGTAATTCTTTTGCAAATAGCTCTTAAACTTGTTTTGATAATGAAAATCTGGGATAATGTCATCTTTGAGCATACAGTTAATGCTTTGCATAGTTATTCTGTGAGTGTCTAAAGCTGGCACTCCTGTGTATTGCACAGGAAGGAAGGAAGGGTGTCAAGGAGAAAAGAACAGCCAGGTCTCTGATAGGAAATTAAGCTGGAAGTGCTGAATGTACAGATCTTAAACCAAGATACATAAATACCTAACTCCTTTTTTTCTCTCTAGAGTGAGAAAGGGGTAAATCAGCAGTCAAAGAACATGGTTGGAAGCCAAAACCCAAGTATTGTCTCAACTGGTGTGGAGTAGCTAAAGCTGTTTCTTTCATGAAGAACGCTTTGTAGTAGTATTTGTGTAGGCACTGTATTGCTACTGTCTAACCCTGTTACTATTCTTGTCTGTAACAGAATATTTTTAAGAGTGAGAAAAAGTAGCATTCTTTGAAGGACGGACAGGCAAATAATTCAAGCCTGATACATGCCCAAGTCAAGCTTTACTAAGCAGCCAGTCTTTTTTTTTTAGTAGCTCTATGGGACTTTAGGACCCTTGTGAAAGACACTAACTTAAGCCTAAGGTTGGCAAACAAAGGTTAGCTGTGAAATAAGCACATTTGGTACATTCTTGTATTTGGCAGTCCTGAGTATCATTTCATGCCAAAGATAGTGAGGGTGGGCTGGTCCTGCTAGGATATGTCATGCTGGACTTTGGACAGATATCCAAAACAAAGGTGCATTGAAGGACACATTGAAGTACAGTAAGGAGCTTAAATGAGTGGGCAGCCTGATACTCCAAAGTAGGGTGATCTTGCCTGGATGGGAAAGTAGGATTGCAGGTATGCCCTTGCCTTTGTACATATGGCCTTAGTGCCTCTGTCACTTCTATACAGCTCACAGAATGGCATTGTAGAACTGTGCTGACTTCTCTGGTCACGTTTCCAGGAGAGGCTTAAGTGACCATCTGAGTAAAGAAGGAAGTATACAAACAGCATGGTTTTCTAGTTACAGAGCAGGTGCTTTGTGTTTGTTGTGTGTTTGTGTGGGTCTTGACTGCTCTGTCTGCCACCATTTCCACACCTGCTCTGGGGACAGCATGCCTGTGGCTGGATCCAGTCTACACGTGCTGGTTTAAGCCACAAAAGGACCTTTCTGTTGAAGCAAGGAGACAAGATTTTTGTGTGGATGAGACATACTCTGAGCTTCCTGATAATGGGCACACATTGGTATCTCTTCTGCCACAGGTGGAAGAGGAAATCCAGACGCTGTCACAAGTGCTAGCTGCCAAAGAGAAGCATCTAGCAGAAATCAAGAGAAAGCTGGGAATTAACTCACTACAGGAACTAAAGCAGAACATTACCAAAAGCTGGCAAGATGTTACATCAACCACAGCGTATGTACCCGTTTATGATGATTGTTTAGACTGTTGAAGTGAAAACTGTTTAGATCTTGTGTCATGTTTAAACATTCTGCTCTTGTGAAATGAATATAAATAACACAAAGTTCATTTGTATTAAAACTTCTCTGGGTAAATCAACAAAGACCTTTTTGATGACTGCTAGCCATACCTCATGTGGAAGAAGAATGATTGACCAAAATATGGGCTATTCTAACACACTTTTTTTGTCTGATAGATCTGAGATACTGAAGTGTCTTAAGTCCAACAGAATGCCCTTCTTTTCCACCCTGAAAAATTGTTGTAGACTGAGCCCATGCAGGAAGACTATGAAGTCACAGTTACTGCTCTTGCCAAACTCAAGTGCTAGCTTAAGGTCTAGAGCAAGCTACCTTCTGCAATTAATGACTACACAGAATGTAACAAGATGTACCTCAAACGTTTTATGGTGAATTTTATTGACAGAACTGTGTGGTACAAGAATTTAGACACTTGGCACAAAATATAGAGCTTTTTCAGTGTGTGTGCATAGTGAGTTTTTTTGTGTTTTGTTTTCTTTTGTATTTTTTTGGGTTGTTTTTTTGTTAATTGGGGTGTTTTCTGTGTGAGTTTATTTTATATTTTTCTAAATCCTACAATAGCAGATAGCATTTGTTCTAGGGGTGAGATAGTAGGTGCATGTTGGTGAACTGGGTGTGAAGTCAGAGGTGGCAGAGATGCTGTAGCCAGAAGGGACTGCACAGGCTCAAAATAATATCTTAAGTAGGTTTTCCATTAGACTCCAAAGCTGAAGTGTACCTCTGCATTTGATACAAACAGACACACTCTAAAAGTTTGCTTGTGTGTTCTATTAAAATAACGAAAAACTAAATGCTTTTTTGAACACAGATACAAGAGAACATCAGAAACCCTATCTCAGGCTGGTCAGAAGGCTTCTGCTGCTTTTTCTTCTGTTGGCTCAGTCATAACCAAGAAATTTGAAGATGTCAGGTAGGTTTCTTTGCCTTTTCCCAAGTAATTGCATTTTTGATTTAAGTGGGTAATCACTGCAGTAAATTTATGCTGTTAACATACCTAGTGCTTCTAAAAGCTAATCTGTCAAGAGCCTTCAGCAACTGTTTTAGGGGAGGTAAGAGACTTGCTGCAGGATCTGCTTGTATGTCCTTGCTGATGCTGAGGAGTTCTGTGGTGTGTATTTTACGTAGGTGGGAGAAGCAATGTGTGCTACTACCTCCACTGCTGCTTGTACCTTCCTGGTGTGATTGCAGGTGGCACTGTCTGCCTGCCTCTGTGGGATAACACATGGCACTATCATTTCTGCTCTCTTTCTCAGCTTGTAGAACATTATATTTAAACAACTAATATCTTTAACTGTTTGTGTTTTGTTGTTTGTTTGTTTTGGTTTTGTGTGTTTTTTGTTTTGTTTTGGTTTTTTTTTGTTTTGTTTTGTTGTTGTTTGTTGTTGTTTGTTTGTTTGTTTGTTTTGTTTTGTGTGTTGATTCTTTCCAGGTGTGTTTTATTTCTTTCTAAGCAGTTCTGTCTCATAGAAGTGGCTTGATTTTATTACATTTTTAAGAGACTATTGGCACTTTTTACTTCTTAACTCTTGTTGGCATGCAACATATTTTGACTTTGTGCCAAATGACCCAGCCCTTCATACACATTAGGTATGTCTCCCAGTCATTTTTAGAACTATTTTGAGCTGCTTGCAAAACTCCTGCTGGATGCAATACAATCAGATGCTTAGCTTACAATTCCTTCATTTCTTACTACTGGAACCTATACAGTTATTCATCTCCACAGGTAATTTGTTGTTGTTAAACTTATTTTTCCATTATTTGGCAAGTAAAAATTCACACATTCTCACAGAATATTGCTGCTTTGGAAGCAATGTAATAAAATCAGCCATATTAAAGTGCTGCCATTAACCTCTTGCTTTTTGAAGTCTAGTGAGAAAACACGTTGAATACAGCTACACAGTTACATATTTTTCTTCAGATTTATCAGAAATTCCTTTCTCTCTTTAATGCTTACTCTGGCATTGTGCAGACTACAGGCATTTTCACATTCCTTTAGGTAAGGTGGGCACAAGAATTGCTTCTGAAACTAAGCATGTAGTCAGATTGTCTTCATTAATATTTTTGATAAAAGTTTTGTCTGTAAAAGATAACTTCTTTTCTCCAGTGTTAGTTAATGTAAAACTGAAACTCTTTTAATGTCAGGGAAGATGTTTCTTCATGTTCAGCTGGTAACTATCTCAGAACATGAAATCTTGAGTATATAAAATAATAATTAATTAGTCTCTCTTCCTTGTAAGAAAGAAACCCACTAAAATGATTCTGCAAGGTTTCTTGTCATGAGACAGAATATGGTGTTGAGGTCAATGGCATGCAGGATTCCTCCTTCTTTGTCTGTACAGTGTTTGTGCTGCGGCAGAGTAGAGATTTTCTCCTTTTTTTTGTCTATTACAATGGCTGTTCAGCATTGTGACTCGAACTAAATTACTAGAGTCTAAATGCAAAATAGTGTATACAGTCTTTGTTCATAGTTTGTCCAGTGAAACAGTCCTTGGGTTAATTACTTTAGCAGAACCAGTATTTTAGTTATTTCATCTACATTACCTTTGATCTAAACGAATACTTAGTGTTTTCAGTAGTTAAAATTTCTGTGTAACAACTTCTGTCCATTACCTCTCAGCCCATCTGTGCACACCTGAGTCTGACTTCATCTTTTCTGTACTCCCCAATAAGTAGCTATAGACAGCAGTAGGGTCTCTATGAAGATGTTGGGATCTGGCTCCTAGAGTACTACCTGGGAGCTGTTGTCCCAGGGGAGAAGATGGGCAGAGGCCCAGGATGCTATGAGAACTCAGACTCTGAAGAGAGCTCAGTTTGATCAGGTATAAGAATAGCACCCAATCTGAAATATGTCTTCTTCAGCATCAGTGAGACAGTAGGAACCTGGAGACTTCTCTGTTCCTTTTGGATGCAGAGCTCAGCTGCTCACTCAACTGGAGTCACTTTTGCACTGGACAAGCACCGACTCAGAGCTGTCTTCTACTTCAGGAATACCTTAAGAGTGTCCTAATTATTCCAGTTAGTGGCTCTGTGGGTGTTGAGTAATCTTTATCAGAAATTGGGCCACTGGAAGGGAATATCACAGTATCAGAGAAGTCTGCACTGTTGGTGTGCTTCTCAGGGAAAATCATGGTGGTGGAAATGCAAGATATTGTTATAAATTCAGGGGTAACTAGGTTTACAAAACAGGAAAGAAGTGTGAAGAATTAGTGCTGCTGAAGGTCTTAGTTGCACGTGAAACAAGAGATTAAAAACCTTTAAGTTTTTTTGTTTTCCATGAGAACCAAATTCATCTGGAATTCAGCCAGTGAATTCAGGTCCAAGGGTTATATGACTACTCAAGGGCAAGTCTGAACTTCAGAAAGGTTTAGATGCCTAAATTATTTCCTCAAAATGAGAGCTGATGGGCCTGATACTTACTTGAATCAATACTGAATATGCAGGTGCATTTTAGTTCTTAAACTCTGACATTGGCTTCACTGTTGCTTCACTTTCCCTTGTATTGTTTTGGTTGAGGGACTTCTCAGCTATAATGGTGTGATCACTTCTGTGCTGGACTATTTCTACGTATTCCATGGAGCAAACATCACATGCAGGTCTTCATTTGTGCACTGCAAAGCGATTTAATAGGGAGCTGCAAAAGGGAGTGAGGCAGTTGCTGCAGCTGTGATTTTGGAAACTACTGAAATGGAGAGGGAGGACTGGTAGTGCAATGTCAGTGTATATTTGCTTCCTTTTTGTATTGGTTTTCTCTTCTCTTTGTTATGATGAAAATGAAAGAACTCTGTTCTTTCTCAGGTTTCTCGAATACCTTTATTCTCTTTATAAGAATTTGCTAAATTTTGATGAACTAACTTTCTTCCTGTAGGCAACATCAGTATTCTGTGCAAAACAATAGTAGTACCAAGATGTAGCTTCTGAGCATAAACTTTGCACTTGTGACTTTGCACTTGGCTCCTCTTGCACTGCATCCCTATAATTGAGCAAAGTCCATCTTTGCCTTGCTCTGAGATTGCAGAATAACTTTCTTTGCTTGCTTTAAAAGTCTGATCTATGGTCATGGATTCCTAAATACCATAACTTATCAGCATATCAGCTGGAAATTTAACTACTAACGAAAGTAACTAGCTGCTGTGTATGTTAAGCTGTGTTTTCTAGGCAAGGACTCACCTTTTTGTGCCTTTTCAAAATGTGGGGCAATGGAGTAGCTTAAAAAAAATTACTGTGTAAAGGATAAGAAAGCTTTAATGCAATACAAAATTACGTGGAAGACTGGAGAGTAGCTTACTATGCCTTTTTTATTTAATGTCTTTTTAAAGCCAGGGGTTTGCTTTTGAGCACTGCAAAGCAGTCTTCTCTTTCAAACTGCCCAACTTGATGGCCTAGTTGAGTGAGGGCTTTAGTGTGGCATTCTATCATTTGGGAAAAGAAATACAGAAGTTCTCTTCTTCAGAAAGCTGTTCAAAGCTTAATTATGCCTCTTTGCACTACTGGAAGAACAGGTGGTTTATGCTAAAAAAAATCAACCGCATTTATCTAATTCAGTTCTCTTGCAAACCAGATCATTGTGTGATAAAACTATATAATATCTTGTGTCATTTTGCAAAATGGATACTGAGGGTATACAGAAGTGTATTGTACAACAGCAAGTGAATTCTTCATGAATGCATGATGAATAGTTCTTCTATTAAATGATCTCTGAGATTCAACTAAACTTCTGTGGGCACCCATTAAAAGATCTGTAATATACTACAGGTTGCTGTTTTTCAGTGTGAGCAGTTCTGCAGTTTGTAAATATGTGTTTAATCCTCTTTAGCCTTAAACTTCTTGCAGGGAGAAACCTCTTGCAGCGTGAGGGGAATTGGCTGAGCATTGACTGAAACTACTGTTGGTGTAGTTCTGTAATAAAACCTGCCACATAGCAAGGCCAGAACTTGTAGTAATCCACAGCATAGTGAGGAATATAAATTACAGTCCAGAAGACAGTCAGCTTCTCTGTGTTCTGGAAAAGCCTGTGGAAGCCAGACCATCCAGAAGAATGAAACACAGGAGAAATGGGGTTCAGGAAATAGATGAAACATAGCTGTGCATTACTGACATGTGTCAGGAAAGCATCTGGCCTTGTGTATCTGATTCTCAGTATGCTGTAACTACAAATCAACCTACAATTGTGCATCTGCCTTAAGGGATCCCAACTTTAAGGGAACTTTTGTGTGTGCTTTTTTTTTTCTATCACGGTATTTTACTGATGAGCCCTCATAAAGAATCTCTTAAAACTAGTTCTGCAATAAACATAGAACTTGTTTTCTTCTGTGAATGTATCTTCCATTGATTGTGCTGAGATGCTAATTGAAAGTTTGGAGGTACATCTTATGAGAAAGCTGTTTTCCTTCCCTCCTCTCCTCCCCCAGCAACTGCCTGGAAAGTAGTCTGTTGAAAGACTTCATAAGCCCAGACAAATTTTGACATTCCATATATAGTTATGAAAAACTGAGATCATCACTTGTAATAATTCTAAGTTACTGTGGTATTTGATAAGAAATATTTAGCATATAAGGCTTGTTTGTATTGACAGTAAACAGGTATTTTCTATATGGAACTAAATTAGATGCCAGGTGGTCTTGAAGTTATTTGAAAGCTCCTTAATCTATATCCAGTCACCTTCTAGGAGTAGATGTGGGTTCTTGCTAGACAAACAGTAACTGTATAGCAACACTGGCAGGTTACAGAAACCCTCCATGAATTTCAGAACACAGGACTAGGACTTTATCCCTGCTCCCAGCATAAACCTGACCTTGAACACTGACTGATTTGACTGCTTTTGCTGGATAATGGATATTGATGAGTAGATAGTTAAAAAACTTACACTGAATTGAAACGGAAGCCTTCTGGATGTAGGGATAATTCTTTCAGTAGGAAGTTTAGTTGATTGATAAGACTCTCAAGTGTTTGCTACTTGCTGTTGCCAAAACTGTAAATGCAGCATGACTCCTGTTGCTTGAGAAACTTAAGGAGCAGACAGACTGTTGCAGCTAAGCAGAACAAGTACTAACAAGCATGGCACTTGAATCTTTTTAAAAGAGAAAAAGGTTGCTGCAGCTTTTGCTCTCATGTACTTGTATGTGTGTGTGCACGGCTAAGCAATTTAAGAAGGCAAAGCCAAGCAGTTACTAAGACTGTGTAAGACTGGCTGTTTGTCAAAGATAGTTTACAGAAGTCAGCTTTCTAAGCCAATTTCTTCTCAATGTAATTCTTAAACTAACTTTTTGCTTTCTTTTCTCTTAATGCTGGCATTTAGTATACGCTCCATACAACATTCAATTAGTATGCCTATTATGAGGTAATGTATGCATAATCCAGCTGTTGAGTTTATTTATTTTCATGTGTGGAATCAAGTCAAATTGAACTTAAGTCAACTTAATATAGTTTTTAAATAAACCAAAAAACCCACCCAGCTTTGTAGTGGATTTCCCACACTAACATACAGGATAAAATTAGTTTTATTTCTGGTTAACGGGGGTAGTTATCAAACATCTGGAATGTGACATTTCCCTACTGTTTGGAAAACTGTAACAGCTTTTCCCTGTCTGTTGGAATGTAATGCTACTAAGTGATTCCAAGTTTAAAAGGCAGTAGCTTGGCATATGCTTTTGAAAATGAAAGTGAGTACACAAACTGCTGTGGTTTCACAAAAAGTCTCTTGGTGATCTGGGGTGCTTGCCTTTTCTCTCCCCTTGCTTGGCACTGTGTCCCTCCGTCTCCTGAGAGAGTCTGGTTTGATGCATGTGTCACTGTGTGCTTTCCCAAGCACTCCTTTGAGTGCTGCTAAGTGTGGGTGACCTACACAAATGCCAAGCAAAGGAAGAAGGGAAGTTGTAGACTTCTTTTGAAAAACACCCTTGTCTTTAATATTTATATAATACATTTTTGAGTCTGTGAATCCTTAGTCCCGGTCCACTAAAGGCAAGCATTTTCCATCCTACATAAAGGTAGAAAAAGTGTACAGAGTGTTGCACAGATTTGCACATGGCAGTGACATGGAGCATAAAGCCATTCTTCTGACCCTAATGAATTATACACCAGCCCTCAGGACTGGAAATCCCAAGCTGTCCTGTTCTTTGTATGCAGAACTTACCATTTGTAATTACAGCTGCACTTTGGCACTTAAAGGCAAGGGGAAGTCTCACTTAAATTTAACATGTTAGCAGAAAATGCCACTGTGAACCATGTTCTATTAATTGAACATGAAGGAAAGTAAACTGAACTAGTTTTCCTATAAAAAGTGAAAAAACTCTGATGGCCTTTCTTCAGCAATAATGTATTAGGCTAACCAGAAGTGATGACTTAAGATTTTCTGAACAAATCCTTTAAACCAGAAATGTGTTTGAAATCACTGGGAATAAGAAGCTAAACCTAAAATACTTGCTAGTTTTCCCTTCCATGTTGATATGAAGGATCCTGTCACTGGACCTGGCAATGTTTAGTTG
The DNA here is from genome assembly GCA_013400775.1 of Chaetops frenatus. Taxonomy (NCBI): domain Eukaryota; kingdom Metazoa; phylum Chordata; class Aves; order Passeriformes; family Picathartidae; genus Chaetops; species Chaetops frenatus. Next base: position 144,520 of record VZTR01001335.1, on the reverse strand, counting down.
CCAAAGATGAAAGTTAGTCTGCAATTTGAGTATGTTTGAATTTTAGTTTTGTAGTACTTGGGGGGGATCCAGATGTAAACTGTTTTTAGGCTATCTTTAAAACAGGGAAAGAGCCCCAGAGAAATCTCATGTTGCTCTTCGGAAAAAGCAACTGTCTGTTTGTTTTGTGATTAACTAGACGTGGTTTTAATTCCATGGTTTCTTTTTTTATTTTCCTAGAAATTCTCCTACTTTCAAATCCTTTGAGGAAAAAGTTGAAAACTTCAAGGTAAGAATTTCTAAAACACCCTGGTGATTGTGGAGCTATGAATGTGGAGAAAAGACTCAATTGGATTCTGGGCAGCCTGTTTTTTAGTTACTGGTAAACTGTTGAAGAGTTGCTTAGAAGAACATCTTTTTCAGTACAATGGAAATGGTTTCTCTGCCTAATGATTTGCAAATAAAATAATGGGCTGCCTGTATCTCATACAGGAGGATGCCTTTAGAAGAACTAATAGCCAGCTAACCTGCACAAACAACTAGTATTAGGTATCCAAAATCATTAATACCTAATACTAGGTATCCAAAATTGTCTAGGCTTTTATTCCATGCCTTTCTAGGGACTAATATCCTACACAGGAGAATAGCTTGGGATACATCTCTCATTTCTGGCGTAAAAGACAAAAGGCCTTTGCACCTTAATTTAAACTTTACTCCCAAAAGCCTCAAGTGCCAGAAACAACCATTAATAACTTCTTCAGGTAAAAACTCACTTTAAAAATAATTAATCTGTGTAATCAGAACCAGATTTGACTTCTCCTGGGCATACTGGACTGGATGAGAAGCATGCAAGTGATAGGAAGGGGCACTAGGCCTTCTCTTGCAACTAATTGGCATTAACATCCCTGCAGTTCCACAGTGTATACGGTAGAGGGAAGTGAAAAGGCAAATGTTACCTGGAGAAAGTAAAATAGTTGCTCTGCTCCTCTTAAGATCTCAGGAATTGCTGTTAAGACTCAAAACTGTCCTTAGTTCTTACTTGAGAAATAGAGTAGTGAGTTTTAATTCTGAATCTCGCAAAGACTGGGACTGTCCCAATGGCTTAACAGGCTGCATACCTTTATCCCTTTGTAACTGAGGGTGTGTCAATGTTTGGAGTCTGGAATCAGCCCTGGAATAAGGGCTGCTTCATGTATCTCAAACTCAAAGGGAGACTGCTGTGTTAATCTGCTGGTGAGTGTTTCCTGACAGATAAGTACAGATTTGTTTTAAGACTATTGTGGAGGTCTCTTAGAGCTGGAAAAGCTGCTTTGTTGAAGAGAGTTATTAAACTCAGGCAGAAGTACTGGTTTTGTACAGGTAAGCATGTTTGGCATGCCAAGTAACTACTGTGCTATGTGGGGCTCTTTCTGTGTTCTAGTCCAAAGTTGGAGGAAGCAAACCTGCCGGGGGAGACTTTGGAGAAGTTCTCAACTCTGCTGCCAATGCCAGTGCCACAGAAACTATTGCAGAACAGACAGAGGAAGAGACCCACTGAGATTTCCGCCTCTGTCCTGCTACCCACTGCCAGATGCTGCAAGGAAAAACCAAGCACACTTGTAACATTCTCTGCACTCCTTCCACCAGATGTGCTTTTATTTAGCACGTAGTTATTTTACCTGATTAACTGATACCAAGCTTGTTTGTGGGTTCAAAATATTTTTGAAACTAAAATACATTGTTTGGGGTTTTGTGTGGGAAGGGGAATTTCTATGCCTTTCAAGCATTTAAAGGACTTACCTGTAATTTGAAGGCAACCTTTAAAATATAGCAATGAAAAAAACTCTTTTGAGAAGTTAATTATATTGTACAGATACTGTGGATACATAATTTCTTTCCAATCTGTAACTGCTGTTCAACTTAATCCTTGTGAATCTACTGCTGCTGCCAAACTGAAGCTTGTTACTTTGCTCCCTCGTGATTGTTTCAGTTGAGTGTTGCCTGCAAGGAACGCTGGATTAGGAGACTGGACAAAGAGGAAGGATCACTCCCAGCTAAAGAAAGGACTTCAGTTTCAGCAGGCTTTACACAGGTTATAGCAGAATCATACATGGGTAGGAATGTACTGTCGTACGAGTGTGTTCCTCATACAGCAGGTGTGGATAGGTAACACAGAACATCTAAAACTTACCCATCTGTCCATGCATTGTCTACCTAGGAAGCTTCTGAACAATGCAGATGGAAGCAAGATGCCTCATAGTGCTGGTTTGGTTCAGTCACTGTAGCATTTTCAGTCTTGTTTTTTGTACAGGATGTCACTGTGGTGAAATAACACTCTTCTGAACATATGACCAGTCACAAGTAGATTCATCTTCATTCACATGAGGTGGTGTCACATTCACACTAGCAAAGCATGGACTGGAAGCCTGACCCTGCAAGTGGTTCTTTTTTAGTCATCAGGAGAATTACTCCTAAATCCTAATGTTGTTTCCCTTGTAGGCTGAACTCTGAAAACTTCTGCTACACCGTCTTACTCTTTTTTATGTATTTAAGGCCTGCACCCCAAGCAACACCCCTGTTCCTGGCCCCAGAAGTCTGTTTTGAGAGGTACAGTGTCATCGCTCAGCGTGTCTCTCTTAAAAGATGTGTCCTCCTACATCTTGTTTTGTCTGCTGTACTCCTCTAATTTCTTGTGTTTCTGCCACATGGTTAGAACATTTTATCACCGTGCAACAAATTTTGCCACATTAGTGTGAAATCCATGAAACTTCAATGGCCACAGGTGTCTGGAGGAAAAAAAGTTGGCTCCTGACGACCCTGCTAGCATGTCAGATGTAAATGTATGCTTAATTACATGTGAGAAGCTTAATAAAAACCTGTATGTGAGGAATGTATTGTCCTGTGAACATGTAAGTAAGTAAGGAAATTTTATTTCAAATTGAAACAGTCCTTTAAGATTGGTTTAAAGCAGTGCTGATACATACTACAGTACTGGGGGGAGTTTGTGTGGCTGAGCTTGGAATTTCTAGAGAAGAATGAGCTTAGGTTGCCTTCTAGTGGTATACATAAAATTACAAAATCACAGAATTGTTAGGGTTTTAAGGGACCTCTGGAGTTATCTCATCCAAAATCCCTGTCAAGGCAGGGTCACCTCTAGAGCAGGTTACACAGGGATGTGTCCAGGTGGATTTTGAATGTCTCCAGAGAGTGAGAATCCACAACCTTCCTTTGCAGCCTGTTCCAGTGCTCTGCCACTACATAAAATTAAACTGCCCCGGTTACATCGTGAAGTTCAGAAAACAGGTTGACATGTTCCCTTAGCCTCTGACAGCTCCACCTTAACAAAGAAACAGAGAATTGAATGGTATAGAGAGAATGGAACTCTTCCTCTTTTGGGTCAGTACCATGTAGGGCAGGTTCTTCTGGAACGTGATCTGTATTGGATGGGGCTTTTATTTATTTACCTAACTGACAAAGACAAAAGTAATCTAGTCCAGAGTTGAGCTTTCTGTATTCTGAAGGAAGCTTTTTTTTTAAGGCCACATGGCAGTCCTTTTAGTATAACATATTATTATACTCCCAGGAGCTTTCTGCTGCATCTTCCTTTGCCCACACCTTCCTTTCTTAGAGTGCAAGTGGCCTTGGGGCTGCTGTGAGCACTGAAGCTTTGCCTTCAGGGCCGGTGTGGTAATCACAGAATCAATTAGGCTGGAAAACACCTCTGAGTCCAACCTATGTCCAAGCAGCACCTTGTCAACTCGACCATGGTACTAAGTGGAGCACCAGGGGGAATGGCAAAAGGTTGGGTAAGGGGACTTTCAGGTTGGATATTACAGGAAGGTTTTTCACGCAGAGGGTGTTTGGGCACTGGAACAGGATCCTCAGGCAAGTGGTCACAGCACCAAACCCGACGGAGCTCAAGAAGCATTTGGACAACGCTCTCAGGCAGATGGTGTGACTCTTGGTGTTGTCCGGTGCAGGACCAGGCGTTGGACTCGATGATCCTTGTGGGTCCCGTCCAACTCAGGTTATTCTATGAAGTGCCACGTCCAGTCCTTCCTTGAACACCTCCAGGGACGGTGACTCCTCCGCCTCCCTGGGCAGCACTTGGCAATGTGTACCTTTTCCGTGAAGAAATTCCCCGCGATGTGCAGCCCGCGCGTTCCCTGGCGCGGCTTCAGCTCCGTCCCCGCATCCAGTCGCGGTCGCTTGGGGGCAGCGCGGCGCCCGCCGTCCCTCACCCAAGATGGCGCCGCCCGCCTCAGCCCGCGCGCTGCGCCTGCGC